>JAJEKB010020663.1:0-40572 GCA_022393335.1 Macrotrachela quadricornifera
TTTTAACTCACGCGGTATACATAAATGTGTCCATGCTTCTTTGTTGTTCTTCACCATTATATTCGTTTCTTGTACTCAAAAAGTTCATATACAGTATAGAATCAGTCAGTGTGTCCGTCCAACCGTTTATACGATAACTTTTCTCCAGGCTTCGTCAAGAAATGTTTCAGTTACCGCAAAAAAATGTCTTTATTGTCAGCGTCTTTCCGTGCGAACATTGATCTACACCGATTTTCGGAAAAAACTTTTTCACAACTATTATATACCATTCGATACAGAATTTCAGACTACAAAATAGTATATAGAATACTAATTTTCTACTTTTGACCTCGCTTGTGATGACTCATCTATTAAAAATGGTCATTGCATCTCAATATCTAGGCCAACAAAAACCCGTTGAAATCTATGTATACAAGTGCTGCTCTTGTAGTTCTTTGCTCACAAGATGATAATAATCTGTTTCAGGTGAAGTAAGGTACTCATCTTCTAAAAATTGACGATGACCATTATCAATTAAACTAACAACTATTGAATTGATTATTCAGATTATGCCCTTTTGAATTCATTTTCGAATCTAACTTTAAGTTCAGTTCATTCAAAAGAATTGTTCAAACAATTCTTTAATTGGAATCAAAAATTTTAAAATGAGTTCAAACTGCTACACATTACTCCACCTGGGTTAATTCAGATCGTTATAGCAATAATCATTATACTATAGTTCTGAAGAAAATGATGAGTTTTCTTACAATATCCAAAGCGAAATTATGTTTTCTAGATATTTTTATATAGTTCGATAGAGTTTGAGAGGCTCTGACAGAATATGAATGTCAAAAAAAGTCCTGATCTTCGCTCCAATACAAAAATTGAGAGAAATTAGAAAGACTAATAAATATTTCACATATTCTTGTAGAGCTGGTCAAATTCTATCGAATCATATAAAAATATTTAGAGAACATTGTTTCGCTTCAAACTTTTTTTTTTTGCCTATAACATTACCCGCTTAAACGACGCATATTTGCTCACCATCAACAGAACGCAAAATTAACCGAATCAAAATGAGAGCCAATCATAGAAAAGAAGAATATCATAGGTATATATTGAAGAAATACGAATCTACGTGTTTATTCGTGCATGGCTATTTTATTTAATAGACGCGCCGCGACAGATGTGATATTTTTTGCTTGTGAGTTAAAATATCATACTTAGATGAAAATAAAACTAACGTCGACTTAAGACCTATGAAAGAAAAATTAGTGCAGAATACAGATGCCTTTTTTTTATGTATTCAAACAATTTCGAGTTTGACATGTTTCAAGCCATATTTATCTTTATTCTCTATAAATAATTGTTCAACTGCTTGAAGGTATTTATTGTGTAATTGATCAATATCATTAGAAGTTGGATAATCAATTTGAACAACATGAATTGGTTCACCAACTATAAGTAAATTTTTATTCTTTTACGTATAAAATAGTAAGTCAATTGCTTACCAACAGTGACGACAGGACGTCGCAATGGTATAAGTCCAAAAATAAATTGACCCCAAGGGATACCGTTAGGTATCAAGCCGAAAAAAGTACGCCGTTTGTATAGTTCATTTTCTCCGAAGGAAATAACAGGTACAATTGAAGCTCTGTAATAATGCCAGAATAAAGAGAATTTTTATAGGTTAGTCAAGGAAAAACTACCCATATTTTAATGCCAAATGAATGAAACCCTTTCTTGTCTTCAAATAAAGTATCATTGTATCATCCCGTGTCAAAAATACTTCGCGCTGACCACCAATAATAATAACCAATGCATTTCCTTGACCACATTTGCCACTTAACAGATATTCACAACTGTTACGTGATACACAGCATGCACCTCAAAATAGAGTATAAATATTATTGAATATATTTTATTTTAGACATAATTTAATCCTCGCCCAAACCAAGCAAAAGAACTCGTGTAAATGGATTAAACAATTGCATTCGAAGAAGCATCAAATGTGGACGAATATTTGGAAAGAGAGTAGACAAGTGTGTTGCATCTGTACCAAAATTGCCCAATGCACCAAAAGCTCCTACACCATGTGGATGATAACCAAATATATAGTTTCGATTTGGATCGAGATCCATAGTTTTAATTAATGTAAGAGGAAAATATTGTACCCAGTGTGTCCAAATTGAACATCGACGAAGCCAATCAGACCATCGACCTCCTTCGGAATCAGTATGACGATCAATGAACAACCAACAACAATAGATTAACCAAAGAGTAAGAGTAATAGTTGAGGACCAAAACCATGATAAGAAAAAAACAATTAATGGTACAATGATAGATGAAAATGCACAAAATGTAGTAATAGAACTGAAGATTAAAAATTGAATAATTCGTTCAAAATTCATCATCTGAAAACTTTCTATTGTTCTTTTTTCTTGCTTTACTGGGTTATCGTACAGGAATTATCTTCGAAATTGATCGTTAAGATTCAATCAGATAAACGAACACTTTTGCTTCTGTATTGATAAAGTTTATTAATCTTAAAAACAGTTTAAATTTAAATGAATCGAATTATTTGAATTTTTTTAAGACTAAAAACGGAATTAAAGTGTCATGATAAGTAAAGCTATTTTGTTTGCCAATATCATCAACAACTCAGCCAGGAGGATTAAGAAGAAAAAAAATAAGAGATTTGTTCTTCTGTTCTACCAACCAACACATGATAATGAGAGGCAAGAAAAAGATGTCGTACGATGCTATCATATATGTCCCTCGTAAAGATTCATTTGATCATTTCAGACTTCTGCATCTAATAATTACTGATTGTAGTTTTCGAACCATGTCTTTTGTTATTACGAATTTGTTGCTTTCAATTTATGCATACGTTGAATTATCGACGATACAGCCGTTGTCAAGAACAGCGATAGTTTAAATAGCTACAATAAGTGAAACGGCAGTGCCAATATTACGAAGTGTTGTTATGAATTACAGATTATTTCAGATATAACGTTTATATTAGAATTATATGCTTTAAAGTACAATGCATGAACAGTTTAAGTTCGAAAATTTTCAGTGTTTTCTTAATCTGCATAACGAGATCTATCTATTGAAATAGATTGAAAAGAAAATTTGACATTTTTATACATAGTGCACAACGCATGTTCAATCGTGTGTATGTTCGATATTTTTTGTGCGAAACTTAGATGAACGAGTAAAAACACAAGCAAAAAATACCGTTTTGACACATTTTTATAGCTTTGACCTTGTATCTCTTTGAATTCTGTATAGAAGAGATGCAAAAAAAGTTACGAAATTTGAATCTAAGTGCAAGTGAATGAAATGCTACGTAATCGTTATTATTACTCATATTTCATGGACATAGTTCAAGGTGGATACTAAGGCAAGCCATTTCAAATTGATGGGTGATAAATTGATAGACTTTCGTATTGATCATTGACCGAATGAGATAGATATGAAAAAAGGAGCTACTTTCAGAATTGTGATGTCCGATATATTCAATAATATTTGAAAAGTCACCAACGTTCCAACAAATTTGCTACAATGCATTTCTACCGTTCTTAACTAGGCTAGATGAAAATACTCAATCTATGATAACATTGAGTGACTATATGTTCACTTGTGTTCTTATTGTTGTTATAGAACTTTTCTGTATGACTCTTACAATAGATCAAGATAGAAAAGCTACCAGTGCAATTTCTACATAATTAAAATGTGAAACGCGATATAGCTGCTGTCATTGATGACGAAGAGATAGTTAATTTTGTCTTTTACGGCACATTTTCATATCGTTCCGCAAAGCTGCCAATTACGGTCTGTGTGGAAAAGAAAGGTGTACATTTCTACCTTATATACTTCAACACTCCTGGATCGTGTTTTACATAATTTAAATTAACAACATAGGTAAGTTTCGAATGCATCACCTTAACATGCAGCTGAAGGATTAAGTGAAGATCAAATGTTTGATGTAGGAACAAATCTCAGTTGCCACTAACAACAAAATCAAAGTTGAATATGTACAGAAAAAAGATTAAACATCTAGAATTTAGACAAATTCTTGCTCGCAATGCAAGCATTTTCCTCGCTAAGACTTTCTTTGAGACGGCGTGAGTTAATGGATAAGAATGATATTGGTATGACATCTTACCTTTAATTAAAGTTAGAGAGAATGTAACAAGTAAGAAGCAGGATCTGCAATTTTGAGAGTTTAAATAAATTTGTGTGATTTAAAATCATGTAAGTAATTCTTTCATAAATGAACATTTAGAGTTATTCACGATTATCATTTTGTGTACAATAAATAGGTGAAATTTAGAGCGTTCGTTTTAGATTAATTATCACGATACTATATCATATGATGGAGAATTTGATTTTGTGGCAGAACCATTTTCTTTAAAATAAAATTAATTTGCCACAAAATAGAAATATATCAACGAAAATGATACAGGTGTGTTAGTTGTATAATACTCTTATACCGCGAAGACCGCTATACTACTATACCACGAACCACATGATGCGTTTGAAGGATATTTACGAAAACTTCGTTATGCACACTATATTTATAGAAGATATAGGAGCACAAGCGTAGAGGCATCTCTCTAGCTAAGGGAGCCACGAAAACACATGCATAGAGCGTCTCTTTCGTTAATGTTATATATGTACTATATCTTCTATGATCTTTACAGTTCTTACTAGCACTATAATTCCTGTAGCCCCTAAACCTATACGTCTCTTATATCTGTTACGTCTGCTTTCTTAGCAGTTAATCGAGTTTTCAGAAATATTCTCTAAATACATCTAATCCTATGAATACTGCTATACTGGTATACTACTAAAACTGCTAAGATGGATATATTGCTATGGGATTAATACGTGCAGTATCGCGAACATGTCTCATGTCTTTCTAGTTTTCTTTGTTGAAAACTTCAATTCTACTGAATTTGCCGCAAAATCAAATTTCCCATGAACCCTAATATATAAAGCATTTCACAACTATTCAAAATGATTATCAAGTGGGAAGTACTACTATAAGATGATTCATAAAAAATCAAATACATAGAACTAAAAATCTGTTTATAAAAGAATAGAAAATCACCAACGCGGAAACATCGGATTGGGGATTTCAAATCCAGAGAAGGTTTTTCGAGATTTCTTGAATTTCAGGATTTTTTGAGGTTACTTAAGATTCTTTAGAATTTTGAGGCTCTCGGAACTTTTTGGAACTTTTTTGACTTTTTTGGGTTCTTTAGCATTTTAATCTTCTCTCTCCTTCTCTATCAAATAAATACCAAATTTTCTTTTATAAAACAGCGTTCTACCGTCCCGAGATCCAGTAATTTAACTGAATTAATGGCACTTTTGCAATCAAACCAAAAAATATTTAAAGGCTTTCGACCAATCAAATGGTTTTAATTCATGTTAAAAACGTTCTACGACATTAAACGTCTGCAATTTCTCACATTTTTCTCTGTACTAAACGTTTCACTCGCTTTTAACTGGTTACTATTGAAACTTCATAATCAGTATTCACTATTATGTGGTGAACAAGTATGAGTTAGTGATATGAGTGTTACAATACCAATAACGTCAATAACAAACCATTTACTATTAAGTGGTATTGGGATTGATCTTGACTGATATTGAGGTCTCATTATTGACTGACATTGAGATATTGATGTTGACAAGAACTACGCCATTTCAAAATCAAAAGTTTAGATATTTTGCAAGGAAAATTAGATTAAAAGATCGATTCTACGACTCATATGTATTTTAGGCAGGCTCCCATAACTTTTCAACCTACTTCTAGAAATGGCTTCTCGGATTCGTTGAGTCCTCCGTGGAAATGTTGTCTAGAATCCGTTGGCCCATATCTGGGGATGCTATCTCGAAATTTTTTGATTTTTAATGGGTGTTGTAGAGTCAATAACTATAATAACAAAGCATTCCTCAAAATGAGTACATGACCCTATGCACAATAATAAAGAGTGATTTCAATTCTAACTTCATGATTGAACTGTATTGTTTTCCACGACTTGATTTAGTATTCTGTGAATAACCAGTTTTTTTTGCCTGAGGTATACTCAAGGTACTCAAAAACTATTTTTTGTTTTTCAATTATGGTCTTTACAAATTGATGTAATAAAACATACTCATCACGAATATCATATATTTTTTTCTATAACAATCGAATAAAAATAAGCATGTTAGAAATCTTTGAAAGACTAGAAAATCAGCTTTTCGACTAAAAGGTCGTTATTATCAAATGTACGATCGTTAGTATTACATTTATTCAATGTAAATTTTTTCTCTCTATCAGAACATAGAGTCTGTTGGAGTAATTGTGATTAAGAGTTTAAAATTTCATTTTCTTTTTTTCCGTTCCCTTTCATTTCACGTGAAAGAACGTTGATTTTTATATCATGGATAGAACAAAATGTCCTCTATCTGTTGATGAAACAATCTTTGAAAGAGGATGTATTTTAAAAGAGTATAAGCAAAAATGCCGAAAGCTGTGTGGTCATGATCGGAATTACCCCAAATGGGATAATTCGCATCAGTAAGTCAAACTGGTACGGGTAATTCGGATCAGTCAGCTAAAATAGCTGAGGATTTTTTTCCCTACTCATGACTTCCCTTTTTTACTTTCGTATGAAAAAGAAACACATTATTCGATAGCTCTAAGTGTTATCTGTGGGATCTGAAAATATTTTGGCCAATAAACAAACCATTGTAAGACACTGAATACAATTCTCGGACCACCTTAAATCATGTGAAATTGCATTTGGGGTAATTCAGATTACAGTACCCATAGGTCATCATGCCTTACCTCATATAGATACGTATAGCTCCCCAAGTCCTATATTATATAGGGTATCCATATATCGTCAAGTCCTATCTTATGCGAGTATCTATCAGGCCACGAAACGGGCCGCTCGGTCGGACACTTTTTATCCTATTTTTTACTTGTTATTAAATTTTATAACGGTGATAAAGAATAAAAAATATTTAAAAAATTTTTAGAAAGGAAGAGCTATGCCACATAAAAAAAGTGAACAAAAACTACTTCTATGTATTTTTAATAATGATCAAAAGAAATAAAGTCATTTTTCCCTTTTTGTAATACTTTGTCATACTTTTGCCACTTTAAACGTACTTTCTCACACTTTTCATGATTTAACGTGTGCTTAATAGATACTTTTTAGCTAAAAAGTATGAAAATACTTAAAATGGTTAACTTATAAGTACTTTTTCTGTATTTTCTCTGCTAAAAAACTTTGAAAAGTATTTAAGTGACTTTTTTTCACTTTTTTTTTACATAGGATGTGAATTTCTATCCGAATAACATGAAGGCTATGCCGTATTAGAATAACGGGGAGTCTTCTATTGTGTGCCTAAAAAACTCGAGTTTTTCTTGGTGATCTCATTGACAAATGCTAATTTCAATCCTTTTGTTTTATTCAATACATCGTCGTCAAACGAGTTTATATTATTTACTCGTACTCATATAATGGAAAGGAAGTAAATAAATATTTTATTCAAAAAAACAATTGATAAGAAAGATTTTCTTGAAACGACGTAGACAGCATACCCTAAAGCTACGGCGCAATTTACAACAGTACTATTTTTCTCAGTCATACGATCTATCACTGGTAACATTTATTGCCTATATAATTCCAACCTTGGACAAAAGTCTTTTCTCTCCTTTATTGTTATATTATCATCGATTTTATCAAATTTATTACCGAGTAAGATATAACATAAGAGTTTTATTCCAATATTGCAATACAGAGATAAAACTCTAAGATTATATTTTACTGGGCAATAAATGTGATGAAATGTATGATAGTAAAAAAGGAAAGTGAAAGAAAGATTTTGTTCGTCAATATCAATAACTTGAAGAGAGAAAAGAAACCTTCTTCTGTGTAAATTATCTAATTTAGTTGCGTATATTGTGAATTGCCTCGTGAAAATGGAATTCGTTGAAATGAAATGTAACATAAACTTATTAGTTTGTAGCTAATTTGAACTAGTATAATTGTCTTCAAAGAGACAATTTATAGAAAATGAGTGATTGAATACACATTTAGAGTGATTTTTAAAACTTTGATGTCTGTTTCGAAAGCATTTTGGCATCTTTATGCGAAAAGAAATATGTTGTCCGATATAGAAAAGTATTTTATAAAGTAAGTCCGATTTAATATCCTCAAAAATATATTTTTCCAATTATGAATAAGATCTTTCACGATGAGAACGTGTCAGTGTTTATAGAAGAAAATGTACAGAGAGTAATATATTGCGTAATGGGCACGGTGTTTTCACTTAAGAAGTTCTTATGTCAGAAAGATCCATATGTTTCGATGCTCACGATGTTAATTAGGTCATATAATTGTTGAAGCCAATATTTTCGTGAAAAAAAGACAATACGTTTCTTTACAATACGCTGCTAAGGAGCAACAAAGTAACATCAAGACATATGTTTCAATATAAAAACCTTTTTGTTACTAGCTGATCCTTCCTATTAGCTTTTTCTTATGAGTTGTCCAACTCAGTGCTGACACTGCTGAAACGATGGAGATAAAGTATTATATATAGTACAAACAAATTAGATATTAACATCTGCATAAACACTAAAAAATCAAAAAGCCTTAGAAGTCATTTTGAAAAAAACTCAATTTTCAGAGAGATCTTCTATTATGAAAACTTCTAATGTAGAGGGTGTTCTAACGTGCCGAGGGCTTTAATAAACTATGTTAGCTGCTTAACCCTTTGAGGACCAGCGTGCTTTATAAAGTACACCTTTTTTTTGAAGTTTCTAAATATTTCAATAACTCGTGAACACAAAAAAGTTACCGAAATGCGATCTGCTCTATAATATAGAAGAGATTGTTGTGCATACATCTATAGAAGAATTGTAACCTTAATGGAGCCACTGAACTAGTAAGCTTGAAGAGGTTTTGAGATATTACCTCTAGGAGAAGGAGAGGAGACAATGCTCTTTTGCGGTTAGCCAAATATTTCGCTTTTCTGCATTGGAATCAAGTTAGGAGTGATTACTTGTAATATTCCAAATGTTGACTTTGTGATCGCTCTCAGTCCAGTTTTGACTACAGCTGTATTCCCTATAAGGATGAATAAAAAATAACTTAAAAGATTTTTTAAAATTTTTGATGATAATATTCATAATACACGCTGCCAATATTAAATATAGTCTACAAGAACGTTCGTTCATTGGTTGAACAATGGTCCTCAAAGAGTTAATCTGATTGTATCTCTTGTGAACATATAGTGTTCTGTAGTGAATTAACTATGTTAATTAGTGTTAAAATATGTTTGACAGAAAAAATAAATCGAAAATAAACCATCATTGTGAGTAAGAATCGCAAATAACAGATTATTTATCTGTTCAACTTTGATTAGCGAGTCGATCCATAGAAGATCTATCAGTTTCTGGAAAGAATGCAATTCCCTAGATTTTGTGCAATTTTGAAAAAGAAAGCTGTTTCTCTCTATTTTCAGCGTACAGTGAGATAGTATGCAGTCAAAAATAGTCTGTATGTGAAAGAAAAAAGTTTGATATTGAGAGTTCGCAGAACCAGCGAGGTTGACCGTACGAAAAAGTCTATGTATTCCTAAACAATTAGCTGAATCTACAAGCTTTTAGGCATCATAATTTTTTATGTTCTGATATAGAATATTTTCGAATATTTTCTGCATTACTAATTGATTAAAGTCAAATGAAAATTTTTATCTAGAAATAGAGTATTTTTCGCATTAGTTTACCCTAATAAAAAATTCTGTAGCGAAGGGCATTGAGTTTGAAATAAAAGCCTGACCTAATGAAACTCATAAACAGAACAGGTTATTTGTTTGCAAGTAAACTGATGATCACCTAGGCGACCTGCGAAAAAAATTCTTTGTAAGAGAAATATCCTTTGGATTTTGATCGGATCTCTCGGGTATAGAGATAAATGTCGAGCTAGCCCAGGTCAAATTAAGTTAAACCTGAATCAACTGATCGGGCTTCAACGATTCTCGGGCCATTTTTGGGGTATCCTGAGCCACTGTTTCATGGTTCGTTTCGAGTCCTGTTATCTATAGGTCCCTATACTCTGTCATATATGGGTACCTATAGGTTTCTATACCCTATCATATGAAGGAGCCCGTTAGAGATCTACAGAGTCACATTTTTTTGACTTCGACTCCGAGAGTTTTTTTCAGTTTCGATTCCGACTCCAAAAGAAATCTTTGTTCTTAACTCTGACTCCATCGAAATTCGGAGTTTATTGCAGGTCTATAGTGCCCTTAGGTCCTTATTTTCTATTCTATGATGGTAGTAAATAAGGAACTACGGATACCCCTTTAAAATACAACTTGAAAACCTATTTTATCCATATAGAGTAGGATACAGAGACCTATGGATACCCTATATAATATAGGACTTGGGGAGCTATACGCATCTATATAAGATAATGCATGATGACCTATGGGTACTATAATTTGAATTACCCCAAATGAAAAATAAGATTAATCCAAATTACCTGAACGATATTGGCTTATTGGTCCGAATTACCCCAAATGCAATTTCACATGATTTAAGGTGGTCTGAGAATTGTATTCAGTGTCTTACAATGGTTTGTTTATTCGCCGAAATATTTTCAGGTCTCACAGATAAGACTTAGAGCTATCGAGTAATGTATTTCTTTTTCATACGAAAGTAAAAAAGGGAAGACATGAGTAGGGAAAAAAATTCCCAGCTATTTCAGCTGACTGATGCGAATTATCCCATTTGGGGTAATTCCGATCATGACCACACAGCTTTCGGCATTTTTGCTTATACTCTTTTAAAATACATCTTTTTTTCAAAGATTGTTTCACCTATGGATGGAGGACATTTTGTTCTATCCATGATATAACAATCAATTCTTCATCACGTGAGATGAAAGGGGGCGGGAAAAAAGAAAATGAAATTTTGAATTTTTGATCATAATTACCCCCAACAGACTCTACCGCATGATGCGGCGTGAAAAGCTCTACAATCTACAAACTAAAGTTTATTTTGATTTTATACTTTTTCTGTTGAAAAAAAAAGCAAAATTCTGTGTAACCAATTTTCGTTATTGTGAAAAAAATCATTGTTTTTACACAAACGAGAATTCCTTTTTCTTATTTTATACTTTTATCATCGAATACGTTTTTTTTAAACAAAATATGGCACAAGATGCAGCGTGAAAAGCTCTACAATTCACAAAGAACAGTTTATTTTACTTGTATACTTTTTATGTTTAAAAAGACTTCAAATTCTGTGTGATCAGCTTTCGCAATGGCGAAAATTGGTCACACTGAGTTTTGCTCTCTTTTGAAAAGAAAAAATATCAAATCAAAATAAATTTTAATTTGTAGATTGTAGAGGTGTTCACGCCGCATCATGTGGTATATTTTGCTTTTTTAATAAAACGTATATAGAGATTAAAATGTGAAAAGTAAAGTGCCACCATTTTTTCTGGGACATCTGTTATTTAATTTTTTCAGTTTCTTGTATGTCTTTAGTATTTGTCTTTTTTCATATATATCTAAACAGGGGTGGATTCAAGGTGGGGGGGGGGGTGCGGGAGGGTGCTGCCGCACCCCCCTTGAGCGAAAAATATTCATTTCTGCTAGCATAAATAATTATTTTTGACCCTCCGCACCCTCCTTGAAAATGCGTGCTTCACTGTACCGCACCTCCCTTCCGCACCCTCCTAGTAACTTCTCTGAATCCGCCACTGTATCTAAAACAGTTTTTTAGCTTAGTCATATACGATTTTATAGAGAATTTCAAGCGCTATCTTTTGATAGAAAGTGTTTTCATTAAATGGATAATAGAGGAGAAATTTCAAAAATACAAATAGGGTAATTTATTCTGGAACACTCGATATATATATAAGAGCGTGCAAAGAGAAAGAATTTATTGGAATGTAATACGCAGAGAAGAATTGTGAGGTAAGATACCATCATCATATAAAAAAGGAATCAGAACAAAAAGAATGTACGTGAACACTCTCGTTTGATGACTATCAGTGAGTAGTTTCAAAAAAACAAGCTTCCGATCAAATAAGTATCCATACTGCCTGGAAAGGATTCGTCATTTTAATTTATGACAGAAAAGTATGTGCTCTATATTGTATCTTGTTCATGATTTGCAGCATTTTATAAAAAAAATTGTCATTGTTACAACTTTAACAAAAATGAAAAACGATACTTGAATGATATGTATAGTATATAAAAAACAAAAAAGTTTGATTTTCTGTTTTTTTTCAAAGTTCAACGAAAGCAGTTAAAACATTGATATTTGTGATATTCACCAAGATCTCTACAGGATCGTATAGTTTAAAATCCTGACTTAGAAGAAGAGGGACACTTAAAAATGTTCCCTCGTAAATATAACACTGCAAACATCATGATTTTCTACCATCATCATTATTCTTGGAAGAAAAGCAAAGTCGAAATCATGATTAGGATGTCTTTTTAAGACTCACTTCTTATATACGATATATCTATCTTTTTCTTTCGAAATTCTATACAGATCGGTTGAATATCTTGATCTTTTGTTTGTAGCGTTCGGATCATTAAAACATAGTCTATAACTTCAACTAGAGCGGTCTACTAATATCCTTGAGCAAAATCCAAAACACAGATACGACGTACTTTTAAAACTCACCTTCATCCTCATCGAATCATGTCAGATACGATATATTCTACTAGTCGGCTGTCACCGTTTCTGACATCAAGAATTTGATCGGAATCTGCTGGTTGCAATAAGCGGTTTTCCACGCAAAATGATCTAGATTGTTGGATTACAGGGGAGAGTATTCAATGGGTTTCAGGCACTGTAAAAAGTCAGATTTTAAATCCATTCTCCGGACCCGATCTCCACGAATCACTTGAATGATAGAATTTGTAAGCAATCACACCGCTCTTGCTATCTTCTTTCTCTGTCGCAGATTTTGTATTGAAATAACATAATCTTTAATAGCATTTTTTGTGTTCTCTTATTTAACGTATAATATATACGTTTATGCTTTGTGTCGGTAAAATCGGTTCTATTTTATTCTTTTGTTTAGTTTTTCTTTATTCATGCATACAGTCATTATAGTATAGTCTCTCTTATTTTCCGCAAAGAATGCTTAATCCATTTTATTTCAGAGAGTTAACGGAAGTGAAACTGACTCATTGTGAAATATAAAACCAAGTTTCTTGGAAAAAAATCAATGAGTCATTCATGCCTTCTTTCTTGTTTGGTAATTCAATATGTAATGATGTAATGCAACGTAATCATGATTTTTATGTGGAATAATCCAATTCACTTATACATGTGTGTATATAAATGAATTTTTCTATTGATTCTTTTACAAAATAATCATTTCTTCTCCATTTGCTTTCCCATTAAAAACATATAAATGAGTGAACGCTGTCCTGCTCCAACTAGAGTGAAATGCAGCTGGTGCATTAGGAATGCAACAGGTCGATGCGACCATTGCCGTTCAAGGTTTGAGTCAAGCTGCTTTCGAGCACACGTTCAAACTTGCCCTGGTGCACGACATATAAGCCGCGGAACGCTCTATCTAATACCAGAATGTCAATTTTGTAACAACGATGCCAAAGGAAAATGCAGTGGATGTGATGAAACTGTTTGTGGGGCGTGTTTTGAACGTAATCATCATTATCATCGAGTCTATCGAACACAATCCGATTCAACTGCATGTATCATCAGCTAAACTAAAGGTTTTATGAATTTCTTCTTGATGAAAGGTATTTTTCTTGATGAATAAATGAAACATCAACATATTGATGCTATCTAATTATCATCAAATATTAATAATAGAAGATGATTTTACTTCTAGTAAACTATTGAAATAATTTATCATTCGATTTGTTGCTCGATTCCTAGCTGCCAACCAATTATGATATTGATTTTCTTTCATGTCGCAAAGAGAGATAGATAGATTGACCGTTGTGCGAGATGCTGTTTTCCATGAAAGCACTACTTCTGATAACTTTGATCGATAGAATGTATAATTGATGCATCTATTTCATATTCACAAGAAATGCTATTGTCAAAATATTTATTCGTTGTTACTACCCATGTAAATATTTTTTGCCTCAAAACGCGTCTGAAACGCGTTTCATTTGCGTGTGGAACGCTAACAGTGGGCGCGTCTAAACACGTCCCCAGTGAAACATTCGAAGCGTCTGAACGCGTTTCATAAAAAAATCTAAAAATTTTGAAAAATATATTCGAATCTACCTCAGATTCGAACTGAGGCGCCATCATCAATATTTTTCGATGGTCTTAGCCTAACCTGGCAAATAGATTGAATTTTACTTTAAGCGATGACGATTAGATTTGAACAGATGAACCAGCGATCAAAAGTCGTTCATATACACCACTGAGCTATACTAGCTCAAAATCATTTTTCATTTAAAATAAAATATATTTGAATGCGACTAATTCATCGGTTAAATACTTTATTTCAATAAGATTTACTTTTTTCAAAGTTAGGATATTTAACGGATAATATGATTTTTCATTTATCGTTTTTTTAAATAATTTTATTATTTTTCAATAAAATAATGTATTTTTATTGTTTAGCAGACAATAATTATTATGATTTTTTTAATTTTATCGATCGTACGATAAATAATTTTATCGATCGTATGATAAATAATTTTATCGATCGTATGATAAATAATTTTATCAAAGGATTTGATGAATAAGTCGTTTTATCGAAGGATTTAATAAATAAATCGTTTTATCAAAGGATTTAATGAATAAATAATTATTCATAGAATCTATTTAGTAGGAATGTATGATGAAAAATGATTAATATTATTTAAATAGGAGCATTCAGTATAGTTTACTAAAAGAGTTTGGGTAGCTAAAGTTTATTACAACATTGTTTAATTATTATTTTTAGACACTTTAGAGAAATGTGATTTAATTTGCTGTATGTTTAATTGAACTTGTATCTATCTTAAAGTCATTGACTTTCTTTATTAAGAAGTCTAATACAGTTCAGATGAATAAAATATATGTAAACGGATGATTCCGATCACATAGCTCACTATTCTAGAGCAGCAATTTTTGAGTAAAATCGCATCGGATATATAATAAGAACTAAACGTGTATAAACGTGGTCAAAAATATGGGCGCGTTTCAACACGCTTCAAGAAATATTTGAAACGTGTTTAGACGCAATCAGTAAACAAGAGACGTTTAAACGTTTTTCAGAAACGTATTGAGGCGCGATTAATGTTTTTTTCTGATTGCGTTTAAACACGTTATATAGAAAAACTGCGTCCAGACGCGTTTCAAAATTTTTCTAACCGCATCTCAACGCGTGCCATATTCAAAATGCGTTTGAATGCATTGTGGAATGGATTTTAATCACGTGTGAGCGCGTTTTATTATGAAACCGCGTTTCAGCGCATCGACTTTGCGTTTCGTGTTTACATGGGTAGGCCACAATGGGTAGAAAAAGGTGTTAGAACCAATCACTACAGTTGCTGAAGTTTTCAACTTGATAGTTCTTGTAATTATGATTCTCACTTGAGGCTGATTTTCTATACTTATTTAGGTTATTTTAGTCGTAAGCCTTCTGACAAATAAATATTTTACTAACTTTTTCTATAAAATCATGTGGTTTTCCTCAGATCATGTTAAAAGTGGACTGTCAAATTTTACACCATGTTGATTTCATGTTCAAATCGTCCGAGATACTCATATATGATGCTATACCGAAGATTTCGCAGCAAGAATTTCGACAATATTGTCGAATTTCTATAATTGTCGGAGTTCCCAATGAATCTAAACAACCATAAATTTAGCTGATCATCTTATGGTCGAATTTCTACCAGAATTTCAATAACAGTAATTTTTTTGCTTAATACTTTATTGTCAAATCTCTACCGGAATTTCGATATCGTGTGTAGAAGGTTGTTATGGTTTAGAGAATAAATCAAACATCTATTTTTTTATTTTTGATGACTACAAGAAAATAAACTGTGGGATAGATATTGTGTCATTCAATGAGATGAGTTTATTTATTTTTTTTTATCAACAACAGCAAATAAATAATAAAAAAAACAATAAATATAACAAGTTTGAGTATAAATAGACCTAATACAAGAAGATAAATGAAAGGATAAAAGTAAAAATTTATGATGCAACACGTATTTAGAAATTTTTTCTAAAGACAATATACACATTTTCTCAACAAAAACAATATGTATACATAAATGAAAAACTATATATATTAAGTCGAAGAGATGTTTAATTATCATTATCTTAATTATTAACAGCATTATCTGTCGTAGCTGTAGAATCGTGAACGTGGTATTATGCATCACTTCTTTCTCCAAACGAGCTATGAAATACCATATATTTGAATGATGCTCATTGACCTGTTGAGTCAAACGATTGCGCTACCCTTAAATATTGAGCAGGAAACTAAAAGTGAAAAAGTGGTTAATGAAAAAAATATAAAAACGCGCCTTCTTAGTTGTTATTAGTACGAATATTTATATCCGAAACATTCCAACGTACAATTTGTAGATGATTCATTCAAAAGTTTTCAAAATATATGATGACTGAGGCCACAGGTAATGGTGGATGATCTTTGAGATTATTGAAATCTACTTCAACTTAATTTACAGGAAATAATCGTAAACTCATCAATTGTCGACAGATCGGACGTATTCATTTGTCAATCCAAAATGTTGCATTTGTCGATAGATGGATTGAGTGTAATCAAAATGATACTCTTAATGTTTCAAACTCGGGAACTAAAAAAACCGAGACTCTCAATTAGAGAAGCAATAGAACAAACTAACGTGATTAGCAACTGTTTGAATCAAAGCTTGTTCAAAATCTGAAGTTTCTCTATTTGGTTCAAACTTGAGATGAAGACATGCTGCATGATGATCAAGTTCTTTGAGTAATTGTTGGTAAACCGATGTATTTTTCTATATAAAATCCCAATAGTATGGAGAAAATTTATACATAATACATAGAACAAAGAAGTTTTTTTTATCAAAAAAGATGTACTTCCTTCGTGCCACATAACATGAGTGCTGTATACCTGACTAAAATGATTAAGGTACGAACGAAAAATACCATCTAATAGAACATGTGCAGCATTGAATAATAATCTAAATTGATCATCAGTACTAAATAATAATATACGTTTATGAAGAACAATTGTATCACGAAAAATGGAGGTATTTGTATTGTAACCGAACTAGACTTCACAAATATTTAACCCATTCAATCCGATTTGATTATTTTAAAATCCTTTGCATTCATACTGACACAAATGTACTTATTAGCCGTTTCATTATATTTAATAATAGAGTATAGTTTTAGTGATTCTTCATGGGATATTTTAGTTCCAGTATAACAGATTGTATACAGAAAAAACAATGTGATATTCGGTCACCAAAATGATTGTATCCGGAAGACAAATGTCCTCTGGTGGAGCAAACAGTGAAGTATGAAACGAAAATGCTATTGAAAAGGGTAGTGAAAATTTTTGTATAGTAGCGGGTCTTGTATCGTGTCAGACAGAAGAGAGTGAAAAGACATTCTCTTTGATGTAGGAAAAGGCACTTGAGAGTATGGGCATGGATGGCACGAGTCAGCATACATTGGGAGGGAGGGGGAAGGGGGTTAACATTATTATTGATAGCAAATGAAAGAAAATTTCGTGATTTTGTTAAGGAAAAAAAGAAAATTTTTAAGATTGGTGGATGTTGCAACCCTTGAGTATGGATATGAGTATAGTTGAAGAGACACTAACAGTCACGTCACATATTTTCATTGTAGATAGACTAAATCTCGTCTTCAATACAAAGTTGATTCATTTATCTCTTGATATAACAAAACACTACAGTATTTATTGTTCACACTTTCTTCCACCAATAAGATTTGCACACATAGTGAACAAGTAAGGTAGTATGGGATCATGACTTTAATAAAAAATGATATTCTATCTTTTGCACGTTCTCGTACTTTTTTCTAATGAAACACGTTCTGTGTATATCAAACATTACAGCATGTAATAAAGCACATTACTACTTACTTATACTCGTTTATCGATCATACACAAACAGAATGGTTCTTCAAGAGCAGGCAACACAAACCGATCAACATTCTCATCGGTATCGAGGATTCTTTGCTTTAACAATGAAATATGCATTTCAATTCATTTCTTCACTAATTCTTCCACTCATGTTGGGCATCTTCACTATTGTCATTACTTTTCATCAACAAAACACAGCTCGAGAACAACGACTTGAAGATCGCAAACAAGAAGTATATATTACAGAGAAGCAACTTGAAGCTCAGAACAAAATGGCCACCGACAGATATCAAGACGAGGTACTTGTAGCATATATCAAGGAGATAAGCGAGCTATTAGAAAAGAACGGCTCACTTACGTCTAATGATATCATGGCCACAATTGCTCGCGTTAAAACACTCAATATTCTTCGACAACTTGATAGATCACGCGATGTACATATTATTCGTTTTCTCTATGAAGCTAAACAACTCACAAAGACAGAACAATCTGATGGATTGGATATTTCAACAGTAGAACTGATCGATATCGATCAGAGCGTTTTCAACACTATACCCAAAATTGGAAAATTATCTCTGACCGGCGTCATTTTTCGAAATTGCACGTTCAATGATGCTACGTTGCGTGATATTGACTTTTCATCCGCCCGATTCAACAATGTAAGCTTTACATCCACCTCACTTAACAATATAAACTTTTCATTCGTTCGGTTTGATAATGTAAGCTTTTCACTGGCCCCACTAACCAATATCGACTTTTCATCGGCTCAGTTTGGCAATGTAAGCTTTTCTTCAGCCCGAATTGACAGTGTCAACTTTTCAGGTGCTTCGCTTAAAAATGTAAGCTTTGCATCCGCTCGGCTCGATAATGTCCAGTTTTCATTAGCCAAACAACTCTTTAATGTCAGGTTTTCAATCGCCAATCTCACCAATGTAAACTTCTCACGTGTCGAATCGATTGTTGATTCCATATTATTCTTTTCTGGTGGGCCACTCAACAAAGTCGATTTTTCAGAAGCCCGACTCACTAATGTTGATTTTACAAAGGCTGAGCTCGATGATGTCAACTTCTTATTAGCTCAGTTTGATAATGTCACCTTTTCACCTGCCGAATTCATCAACGTCAGCTTTTCATGCGGTCGGCTTAATAATGTCGAATTTTCATCCAGCAAACTTTATAATGTCCAATTTTCATCCAGCAAGCTTAGTAATGTTAACTTTTCATCTACCGAGCTCAGAAGCATCGATTTTTCATTCGCCCAGCTAGGCAATGCCAATTTTTCATTCTGTCGACTTGGTAATATCAACTATATAGGGTTGGAAATAATATTATCCCAGGAGGTTGCGCTGTAGTTTCAAATAATATCATCAACGCATTTTATACCAAATTAATGCGCGTCAAAATGATATTTAAGAACACTAAATATTAAAAAATATGGCAATTTCTCGAATGTTATATCATATTGACATAGAAAAAGATTGTATAAGGCAGCTTGAATTAGGCCTGATTTAACATGATGAATATCACAAAGTAATATATATTCTTCAAATTCTCAAGAATATGATCAATAATCAATATGACAAATATTTAGTAGTCTTCCCAAAAGGCAGATAAGACGTACACAAGCATACGAGAGTTTCACATAACTCATGTTCATTTTCATATTTTTCAAATATCTGAATTGTGTTTTGTTCAGACTCACTTCACGAGAATGATCATGTTCATCCATAACAGTATTTTGCAAGAGTTAGTTTTGACTATCATTCTAACATTTTCAGGCTAAGTGTCTAGTACTTTGTAATTATGCATCATGTTAAATGAGATCTAGTTCGAGCTGTTGTATAAAGGCGTTTATTCTATGCTAGTATGACATAAAAATCTAGGTATTTCCCGTTTGTGACACTGAGATATTGCAATAACTCTCACTTTTGAGTATTCTTAAATCTCAATTTTAATGTGCATTAATTTTGTATAAAATTTGTTGATCATGCTATTTATAACCACTGTGCAATCCTTTGAAATAATATTATTACCAACCTTGTAGTTTTGTTCTTTGTAAGAAATTCAATTCTCAATTATACTCTTAGATTCAGCTAATTTTTCTTATGCAAATATGCCTCACACCTATTTTGTACAAACCCGCCGCATGATAGCTCATTTCGATCACACCAATTTATCAATGTCAGTCTTCTGGCGTGCCAATGCTAGGAGTACTTCCTTCAACAATGCTGACTTGACCAATGTTAATTTTTCTCTTGCCAATCTGCACAAAGCAGATTTTACAAACACAATGATCACAGACTATCAATTGCAAAATGCTCTTTCAATTCAAGGTGCACGACTGCCAAATGGAACTGTTGCACATAATCGGAACATAGTCAAAAATGGTCATGCTGATTGCAATATTTCTCTTGTTCATAACTGGAAACTACTAAATGGTAAGATTAGTAGTATGCCATCTGACGAAGAGAGAAGTAACTGCCGTTTCATCTTACAATCGTATGGTATTGGAGCCAGTATGTCACAACGTATCCATTTATCGAATATTTGGAACTACAGTATTTGGTCATATTCTCAAGCTGTATTAAGTGCACGCATGGGAATTGATGTATCTATTCAACTGATTGGAATAAACGGCATCAAAAAAGTTGTTGCCGAACAAAATTTAAGTGAGATTAATTATACTGGCAATCATTGTAATATCTTTTTTTGTATATAGGCTCGGCTAAAAATAACATCACAATAAGATTGGGTGAAGTTATGCAAGAGCTCGAGATTATTGTCGAGTTCAATGCCGTTCCTACTAAAACTCACAAAACAGACAGTTGGTGTGATGATATTGAACTCTTCCTCGACTATGACATACATGAATTTTCACCAAGTACGTATAAACAGAGATATTTTAGAGGAAAGAAACTTATTCGCTGTTCAGAAACAGGCTTTTCGCTTTGTGAAAACTTTTCTTCATACTACTTTTCTGATGTACTTTTTTTTAGAGAATTTAAGTTCTCTTAGTCTCTCATTCCCTATGCCCTCATTCTTTACTGAATTACGGTGTTTGTTTTCGATTGCTTACACATAGAACTATGACCTTTATTCTCTATTCGTTACCATAATTTGATTGATGTAATAACTTTGATTATGGCTCATACAGGATGGACAATAAGTAACCCGACGATAAGAAATATGAATATCTCTATCCGATATCGACCAAACAAGCTAAAATTTTTACCAATCGTAGAGATTTACTTAAAGTTCTTTTTTCACTCGACGAAGGTCACGAAGTACTGTTTTAAAATGTTATAAATAACTCTAGTAAAGAAATATAATCTATCATAAAGTAAGAAAAGAATGTTTAGAACAATTGACACATAATTTTGAATTTAGTCAGAAATGAAGTCAAGAAAACAGCAAAACAGAGAGCATGGATGTTAGAATACTAGAGTGCATAAAGGAAATCTTTAAAACAAGTTAGACTAAATTGTTAAGCTGATATGTAAGGTTACCAATATACTCGTAATGTCTCTCAAGCATGAAGTATCACCGCTCTCGCAATCATCGGAGTTTAAAGTTTGAAAATGGAAAGTACTGTAACTAATGATTTTTAAAAGGACTAGTCCCAAGGATTTTCTTTATGCGCACTAGTATGCTATTATTAATGCTCTCTGTTTTGCTGTTTTCTTCGCTTCATTTCTGAATAAGACTCATAATTATGTACCAATCATTCTACACATTCTTTTCTTATTTTATAATAGGTTGTATTCCTTTACTAAAGCTATTTATAACATTATAAAACAGTACTTCGTGACCTTCTTCGAGTTGAAAATAACTTTAAGTAAGTCTCTATCATTGGTAAAATTTTCAGCTCGTTTGGTCGACATCTGGTGGAAATATTTATATTTCTTATTGCCAGGTTACTTATGGACTATCCTGTATAGTTTCCGATTTCTGCTTTATTTTACCAAAATGATATGTTTCTGGATTCGTTCTCAAATCACTATTAATTAAGATCTTTCGAAAAACCATACAAACCACCCGAGACCTGTTTGAGAACCATGCTTTAAAATAAACTTCTAAATCAACGTCCAATCGTTTTCATTTCTAGCGCCATTATATCGTTCAAAATTAGATCAGCTTTGAAGCGAATAGATGCATCTTGTTTGAGTCCTTCTTGAAAAGTTATCGGTCATTTATTAATCCACTAATGAAGGAGAAATTAAAATAAAGAGAACTATTTCAAGGCTGCTGCAAATAGAGTGTGCTACATTGCAGCCTAGGAAAGAACTTCGTCTAGTTTGACTGTAATTTTATGGTTGATATTTATGAAGACTCAACAATAAGACTTCAAGCAGCCATTTCGTATTTTTGGATATTTATGTATAAACCGTATAATAATCAACAATGAAAAATTTTTGTATTAGAACCAATCTCGAACATGAATTCATGACGTTCTACTATTCTTAAGTCAAGCTGAAAGTAACAAACAGTTCAACAAAAAAAGAAGCTGAGAAATACATCAAAAACAGTTTTTATCGATTTTGAATTTGCATTTTCGATGCTCAATGACGTTCAATCAAGTTTCATAGAAAACTATGCTTTATTAATTGATCACTAATAAATAATTACCACTATGGAAAAACGAACCTCAGATTTTAATTCTCATTAATCAATTATTCGTAGGGAAGTTTCACCGCAGATAATTCATATTATTTACTATTATTTATTTGCCAAACCAGCCCGAGTTTGATTTATCGATCTTCGATTACCTTGAATTAAACTTTTTAAGAAAACAGTAAAACTAATTATTGATTGTTTGTTAACTTTCTGTTAACGGTAAATTGAACTTGAGATTCGGATTCTTTACCCTCAATTACCATTCGTGGAGTTCTTTAATAGAATCTCCCAAGTATTCATATCAATTCAGCCGACAGAGATATTTCATTGGCTTGGGTGTACAAATATACAGACAAACTTGAGAAACAAGCACATGTCTAAAACTACAAGCTTATTTTATGTTATTTCATCTTTTCTACAACCAAGAAATAAAGTACCTTTCTTGGAAACGAAATTGCGCGTTAAAAAGATTCATTTCGAAAAAAGCTTCTTTTCAGCAAAAAAAAGGCTTTTTAAAAATTTTCGAAAAAATAATCATACGATTCGGTTCTCGACCTCGTAAAACATACAGACAAACACATTTAATTTTTTTGGGTATCACTCTCACTTCAGTGGAGGTAATATTTGAAAATTTGGGAAAACTGGTAGTACCGATCGATTCGCCCATCTCCAAAACTTTTCGTAAAAATTTACAGAAAACATATCTAGAAAACATTTCTCTTAATATTTTAGTGGATGTTTTTTTAACATGGACGTTCTGTTGATACTTCTAGAAACATACTCTACAGTCGAGAGAATATGAGGGAGAAAAGAAAACGTGCTAAACTCAGAAATATACCCGAACTCTGAACGAAAGATATTCACTGTATTATAGACTTTATCTAAAAGACTGCTAGAATCATAGATGGAATATTTTAGTACATATGTATTTATGCAATAAATGTTTTGACATCAAGTATTTCATGAAAACTTAAATATTGATCTACGAACTTTTGCTCTACCCTAGCAAAACTAGTTTAAAGTATGTAGCTAGTAAGTCCATTTAGATGCATCAAAACCAATAGTATTAACAGAAACATAGGAAGGACACCTTTTGATGCGAGGGTGAGAAAGACAACCCTACACTCTAAAAGCAACGTATAACCTGGAAACCGAATTCGGGTTTCCGAAGGCGACGATGCCTTACAGTTGAATTTTTGACTAGATAACGGGATATATGTAGCTTTATAGAAGAAGACT
This sequence comes from Macrotrachela quadricornifera, assembly GCA_022393335.1. Taxonomy (NCBI): domain Eukaryota; kingdom Metazoa; phylum Rotifera; class Eurotatoria; order Philodinida; family Philodinidae; genus Macrotrachela; species Macrotrachela quadricornifera. The sequence continues at coordinate 23,973 of JAJEKB010020663.1, forward strand.
CCCAGTATTCAATGATGTATGTATTATCAAATTTTGTTGCGTACCGTGAGAAAGAATCTGTACACATAATATTGAGTGTGTGCCTGTTACAGGATCAAAGATCAACGTCTGGGTTGATCTTCAGGGGTATACGCATGGATGACGCTGCGATTTTATTGAAGATCATCAAGTGGCAGTCACAACAGATCCACCTACGACATAATCGCCCATACCTATGCCCATCACACCCTAACTTTTGACCATTGTTAATTGACCTTTGACCTGATAACAGATACACACCCCAACATTATCTGTATGGATTTACTTGCGGTACGCAATAGAACTGAATAATATATTTACAGTTGGATAGAGGAAGGCTTCTCCCATAAACCTACATATATCTCGTTATCTGGTTAAAAGGTTATAGTCGCCTTTGTTACTATCTGAAACGCATTCTAAGTTTCCAACATAAGGTTTCTAACTATTCGGAAATTCAAAACGAACCTAACAAAACCATCCCGTCCACCTTTGATTGCGGAAATCCACTAAAGATTTTCGAGGTCTCAAAAACCACTCTCAGTTACGAAAAACATTTTTTTACGCTGTACCATCTGAGTCGAACGAATATGGAACACTATCGATTTCAATTTCTCCACCAACCTATATACCAATCTTTGTCTCCCCAATTTTTCTCATTCTTAACACATGATCATCTTTCTCGATCGCAACGCTAAATCTATCATCTAAGATAGACAAAAACAACTGAGTCGCTTTCTGTACTCGTTTTGTAGAATTTCCTTTATTTTAAACACTAGATCTATAAAAAAAGATTCGTGAAAAAAAACGAAGCAATTTCTATATTGAACATGAAGAAAATGCGTTGGCGTGAAACTCTAAGTCGGTCAGGGGAGATATTTGGAATGTTTCATAATAAAATAAAGTAGTGAGAAAGTATTGTAAATTATGGACCTTGTTAAGAATTACACTTGTTTTGTAAAACGTAAGTCACAAATTTTGAAACTCAAAAGTTTTATGAAAGTAGCGCAGATTTTTGAGACGCTAATTTATATTCTCAAGTAGAGTTTTTGATTTAAAAATGGTCATCAATCGTAATAGGTTTCGGGTATCATAGTTCGAAAAGCGAAATAGCATTCTTGAATACCTTTTGAGGTTTTCAAAAGCTAGCGAAAGTGTTGGTTTTCGATTAGATACCCTGGAAACCGAAAAGATACTAGTGGATGCCTCTTCCAATACGTTTGGCATACCAAATAGATTTTTAGAGGAAAAGCGGTTTCTGAAATAACTGCTTTGGTTTCCGAGAATGAAAAAAAGGTATTTAGAATATTCTAAAGGCATTGAAATTGGGAGTCTGGAGAGTTGAAGGGTTTTTGAAAGCGTGAGAATCAGAATTATGATCTTGGATCCGGTTCCGATAGTTAGAAATCCTTTCGAAAACAAAGAAGTTTCCAAATGAGTTTCCGAGGAGGTTTTAGATTCCTCTGACATGGAAATTTTTAGAGTCCAATCATTCTCCTTTATTATATCCCTAGGGATATAATAAGAAGTTTCCGGGGATTCTCTAAACCACCCTCCCATATCAGAAGCCCCCTCTGAGATGAACAACGTGTTTGATGTATTAGAAGCCCGCTTATTTATCGAAAAAATTTTTAAAATTTTCAAGATTTTTTTCGAATTTCTATGCTAAAACTGTCAAAACTTTTTGGTTTTTAGGTAAAAATTTGGCTGACTCTCATCTAACTGTGCTAACATTTGTAAATACTGCCCAAAATTACCTGGACAACCCATAAAAACCTTCAAAATCTCTAAAAATCGTTACGAACCCTTTTTCCTGGCAGCTTACGAAATTTTTTTGAGACTTAATAAAAGCCCCCTCCTAAAGCTTCATATGGTATTCATATTAGGAGCGGCCGGGACCTTCTAATATGGGTGGGGATTTAAGGATTTTTTAGGAAATGGGTTAAGAAATGAAGCATAAGTCATTATTGACCAACACGTGCCATAGTTCAGTGAGATTAATCTGTCTATCAAAATTTTTAGTAAGCTTTGCCTAACTGCAGAATCATATTTCTATTTATATCTAACTATTTAACTACTATCTATTTAGAAAGTACCAATACGGCTTCGCAAAATATGATGAATGGTTTTAAGATAAAATAAAAGTTCTACTCTTTCTTTGACTTTTCTTGTTTTTCCTTAAAGCGGTCAGAAGTTTCTAGAATCAATTATGTAAACACATCTAAACAGCTGTATATTCGTATATATTTATAAGATTTATTCACTTTATAGAATGAAATCACAAAATAACTCTACGAAAGAGTCTCGACTAGGGAAATGTTCGTTGAGAAGTCCGACAAAAAATCTTATATGATTGGTACGTAAAGAATTCAAATATTATCATAATGCATATTCTTCACTACTACTTGAAATAGACAAAAGCAATCTTGCTGATAATCAGAATAAAAGTAAGAGAGAAAACATTTTTGAGTGAGCTTACCTACTCACTCAATAGAACATTGTCTAGAATTTTATGAAATAAAACTGAAAGAAATATACTATCTTGCGGGTAAGATACAGAGATGGGCAAGTCATTTTTTTCAAGTCACGGTATTTCAGAAGGTATAATAGTAGCTCTGATGGAGATAAACTATAACCATCATATATCATTCTGTAGCCTAGACATTTCTGAATTTAATCAGCTGTGAAATGGAGCTACATTCTATCGTGAAAAAAATTTAGAGAAGTTTTTCAAATTGACTTGCCCATCTCTAGGAAAATATAAATATTTTTTATCTCGATTTGAATAAAATAATGGATATGAAAACAAAAAAAAGGCTACAGAAGAAGAAGTATCTATTGGTAATACATCTCTATAATTTTTCTATGATTATTTGAATACATGATATTGAACAATGTTCTATATATGATTCTAGAAGATGTTAGAATACGTCAGCCAAGAAAAAGTTCTTCTCCAGTTTATATTTTCTTTATATTCAAGAAATCATTGATTTTGATATCAGTAAACCATATTATAATAGAACTTTTTACAATAACTGAGAGTTTTCTCTACTCCTCTCTATCACATCAAACAGAATGTAAAGCAATATTATAGAAGTTTTTCTTTTCTCACAATTGAAAGAAAATAAAAGATTCCTTTTGACGATGATCAATTTTTCTCTTTCTTTTAGTACCACTTCGTGCCAGTTTAATAAGTATTCCTCCAAACGCTAACTGGAACAGGAATGGCCATACAGTAGCAGGACAAAATCCAACACTTTTTCGCCCTCTCGGACTATATGTGGATGATGAACAAACAATTTATGTTGCTGATTATGGACATCACCGTATTGTAGCTTGGAAATCAGGTGAAGCAAATGGACAAATAGTGGCAGGTGGATATGGACAAGGAAATGGTACTCATCAATTGAGTTTTCCAGCAGATGTGATCGTGGACAAAGAGACAAATAGTCTTATCATTAGTGATTCGGGAAATAACAGAGTAGTCAGATGGCCTCGTCAAAGTGGAACAAGTGGAAAAACAATTGTTACGAATATCTTTTGTGCGGGATTGACAATAGATGACAATGGATTTCTCTATATCGCTGATTATAAAAGACTTGACGTAAGAAGATATCGAATGGGTAAAACACAAGGAATAGTAGTAGCAGGTGGAAATGGAGAAGGAAATCGTCTAGATCAGTTCAATGGGCCCACTAACATATTTGTTGATCGAGAACATTCAGTATTTGTGTCTGATACGGATAATCACCGTGTGATGAAATGGATACAAGGTGCAAAAGAAGGTATTGTTGTTGCTGGTGGACAAGGAGAAGGAAATAGTCTGACACAATTGTCTTATCCTACCGGAGTTCTAGTTGATCAATTGGGTACTGTTTATGCAGCTGATAGTTATAATCGGCTTGTACGCTGGTCTAAAGGAGCACGGCAAGGAAATATTATTGTAGATGGAAGTAGTTCAAAAGCACAAACAAATCAATTCGATGATGCCAGAGGATTGTCATTCGATCGACAAGGTAATCTCTATGTTGTCGACTTCCGAAACAGTCGAGTACAACGATTTAATATTCAAATATCATGAAATCAATTGGATAAATTGATAAATAAACTTTATCACTTTTCAGCTATTAATCGAGTTTTTTGATTGGTATGTAATTTTAATCAAAAAGACATAAATGTTTAAAAATGAATTGATGTATTTTTATATTCGCGCGCGTGCGCGACCAGAGAGACCCTGGTTGTTAGACGTGGAAAGACCAACAGCGGCAAGACAATGTACGTACATATGTACATAAAGGTCTTTCCATTGTCTTTCTTCAACCAGAGTAGTATCTCTCTAGGTTAAATTAATGTAGAAAGCGTGCATTAATTCAATGCTAAAAAATAAAGAAGTCAATTATTCGGAAAGCACTCAAACCCTCAAGAAAAATATTGAATTTTGGATCTGTTCCAACATTAGGACTAACCTGACAGGAAGACCAAGACACTAGAGAAATCTTTTCAGAGTTATGAATTTTTACATTACGATAAGACTGAAACATAGTATTGTCCGTATCAACAACGGATACAATTCGCCTCGAATAACTTTATCTTATGCTATCAGCATGGTGACGAAAATCATGCCTCAAGTAATGGTTTCTCTTTTATGTCTCTTCTGTCTTATGTTGTCACTATTAGTTGGAGTTAATATTACGTTATCGACAATGAGTCGCAACGGATCTTTGAAAACCTATGATCCAAAACGAAAACATCTTGCAGTAGTACAATTATGAAAAAAAAACATTGCGAAAATAACAGTTTTTCTTTTTTCTCAATCTCTCTCTTTGGTTTCCCTATTTTTATTAACTAAAGGATACAAGAATTAAACAATTATAAAATACTAAAAGAAAGAGAATTACAATATTTCAATGAATTATAGATTAGGAAAGGAAAATTTTCATAATTTATTTCATAATAAAGATCAGCAAAGATTATTATTCTATTTATGAAAACCAATTAATAGTTTGCTTTGTGAAGGAACCACGGGGATATTAAATGGCTGGTTTAATTTCATTTATGAGTAGATATTGATGAAGAAAAAATCCCATTAAGACTCATTACAGAAAATGTGTATTATAACCACGGTATTAGAACATGCTAAATGAATATAAGTATTAATGAAATGCATATCTATCTTTTAGTCAAAGTAATATACTTGATAGTATAAGACACATAATATTTATTGAAAAATTTCAAATTGAATTACTAACTTTTTGCTCATAGATATGTTGATTTTCGTAGAAATTGAATATTGATACTTATTCACATTATTTAAAAAGCTTTATTGCTGTTATGAAATTTGTTATCTTCTAAAAGAATTATTTTGCGCATTCCATACTTAATTGAATTCTCATGTCAACTGTGACATATAGAAAAATGTACTCTACGTTTTTCATCAAAAATCGATCGTTTCTTCGATCAAGATCTTTCTCGTAGACATTATGTTTGAATGAGTTTCATAACACACGATATGTTTTTGAGAGCACCGATACTTTTTCGAAAATGTAATTCAATTGATTCATATACTGATTATCTTATGTATCAGACAGTGACCAATAATCATTACCAGATACAGATAAGCTTAACTATAAAAATATCTTAAACGCAAATGTTATTGCAATTCGTGCCGTTAAATAATCATCAGGGCGCGAATTTATATTTTTTAGATTCAAAAAGTTAATGAATTGACAATAGTTTTGATTGAAACAAAAATAATAATTATGATAAAGATTTTTGATGAAGTTCGATTATACTTGTTTTTCAATAATTTCATGCCAATTGGTATGCTTATTCATTGAAGAAGTTAGTGATGATAACATTGATTGTTTTAACACTGCTAAAGGAGGAAAAAAATTGACAATTCCCGGGAGAATTATCTAAAGACTTATAATAAAATATCTGTAGCTCTTGAAATTTTTTAATATAAGATAGAAATAAAATTGACAAAAAAAACACAGATAAATAGCTGGTTTATCAGAATAAAAAAAATCTTTTTAATAATCTCATTTGTTTTTTATATCATCAATGTCTTATATATAAATATATGTAATTCAGTATGATATTATCATACAATTCGTGGTGTACAACAACAATAATTTTTATGTGAAACCCAACATGTAAGGCCATCACCTTTTTTATTTTCCAATGTTTTCACACATCCACTTGGACATGAATTTCCAATAAAACAAAATGGAGGTATACCATACCATTTACATAATGCATCAGTTAATTCTGGTACAATAGTTAAAAATAAAAGAATAATTATCGTTGATTTTAATATTAATGAAGTCATAATAAAAATAATTATATCTAAAATAAATGAAATCGTTATTTTCTTTCTTCTCATTGATATCTTGAGTACTTAGATTGTGCTACGTAATAGACTAACTGAAAAGACAGATATATACAATAGATAAACTACAACAGTAATTGATGATAGATATAAATAAGAAAGAAAAAAAAACAAGATATATGAAATATTGATAAGCGTAATGAAATTATTTCTTATATATTTTATTATTAGAGAAAAATTTTTCTTTATAAATTCAAAAAATTTAAAAACAAAAATTATTTAATCATTTTTCTTTTTTTCTAACTAATTATAATATAATGTTACAAATAAACAAAAGAAGAAAAAAAAGGCCAGTCATATTTATTTTTTATCATTAGACATTATTTTATTAATTAATCCATCGATTCCTTGTTTTACACAACAACAATATTTCTTTTGTGAAAACCAACATGTAAGGCCATCACCTTTATTATCTTCCATTGTTTTAAAACATCCATCTGGACATGAATTACCAATAAAACAAAATGGAGCTATACCATACCATTTACATATTGCATCAGTTGATTTTGAAACAATTGTTAAAAATAAAAATAATAAAATTATTTTTTTTAATATTAATGAAGCCATTATAAAAACAATAATATCTATAGTAACAAAAAAAAAAAATTATTTTATTCATATAAAAGCAGTATATAGTTTCATATATGAATAAAAAATAGATACAATCATTGTTCTCTTTCTTCAGATTATCATACGTATATATATATATATGTATCGAGCACTCGAACTGTAATGCGTATCAGACTAACTGAAAGGTCAGACATATACAATAGATAAATTCTTATAATAATTTATAAGAGATATGTATGCAAAAGAAAAAAAAATGTATATGAAGTGATAAGAATAATAAAGCATCTTCTCACGTATTCATAATTGCAAAAAGAGTAAATCATGATTAAGAAATAAAAAAATAATTCATCAAATATATTTATAATGTGTCACTTGACCTCGAAACATGTCAAAAAAGAAAGAAATATTATTAATGTGACACATACTGTTAACACACTATCATACCATCATTATGCTATTATTGATGGTATCCCAATGATTATTGTCAGTGTTGTGTCCAAAGATAATAAAATATTTCTTTCTCCAGCGTGATTCAGATATGCAAGAACAAAAAAAACAGCATATACATTCTTTTTTCTATAAGAATATTCTTGACAACATGGCAGATTGTAATCGAGAGATCAATTGTTTTTACAAAACCTTTTTCAATTTACTCATTTCCTAAACTACTTTGTTTTTGAAATTTAAAAGCATATTCAATTATAACAAACTTGCAAAAACATTAATTTTCATATTTTATTGTTCATAATATGATAGTTACAATTTTCTTTTTTTACATAACAAAAAGAATAGAAAATAATATTTTATCCTTTAGGATTTACAATTGTATTAAGAATTGAATCAATAGTTTGTTTTGGACAACAACAATGTTTTTTATGACTAAACCAACATGTTGCACCATCACCACGATCACTAGTTGATACTTGCCAACAATTTTCTGGACATGAATTACCAAAAAAACAAAATGGTGCTATACCATACCATTTACACATAGCTTCAATTGATGCCATTGATGATAAGATAAATGAAAGAAGAATTATAATACAAATAATACGTATATTCGACATAATAAAATAAAATTTTTTATTGTGAACTATAATTGATTGTTCTACATATATATATATATCATCAGAAAAGAATAGACTATTGTTGAATAATTAGCAGCCGAGCATTGTGTTATATTCTTTGAAAAAGCAGACGAATAAAACATTCGATAAGAAAATAGACCAATTCGCTATTAGTAATTATTTTACATATGACAAACGATTCTTATTCTTTAGAATTAAGTAAAAAAAAATACCAGAATGTGAAGGAGGAAGCATGTACAAACTTCTAAAAAATATAGCAATTTTCAAATCAGCAGTGCATTTAATAAAACTACAAGCGAGAGAAACTTTTCCTGACTGTTGTATAAGAATAAAACGCATAAAAGTATGGTATCAAAACAGAAAAAAAAACAATAGACGATGTCTAACTCTAATGGTTATTTGGTGAGGTTGTGTCCATCTGTACAAATGAAAGATAATGGAGTTCTTAAAAGCTTGTTCCTTCATTTCTATTGATTTTGACGAATATCCATCAGACACTGCTTGAGATAAATATTTTCTTGAATTAATTCGTTGATTTGACTTTTCATAGCGATAACATCGCTCAAAAGACTTCCGTTTTTGTCAGCATATGTTTTGGACTGTTCATTGGAGTACTCGAGTAAACACTCAACAGATAAATAATTGGATGAAAGAACAGCGTCGTGAGCTTGTGGTGTTGTCAATGGAAGAGGAAATTGTGCTAGAAGAAGCCGAAATTTTCATTATGAATAGAACCAATAAGAATATATCTTTGTTCGAATTTTTAGCTCTACAGATTTTTGTTTTCATCCAGAGAATGGTATTAAAATCTCAATTTTTGTAGTTTGATGGGAAAACAAACATTGGATCTGTAGAAGCTGTCTAGTAGAGAGATGATTGTTGGTTGATAAAAACGGGATGGACAATCATTTATTTGCCTGTCTCAATTCAACATAGAATACATGTAAACTGGCGCAAAATTTGTTGGCCTTGATTGGGTAGAGACAATCGTAGCCTACTTCGATAGACTCGTATTTTTTTACTAAAATTAGTTTTATATTTCCATCTAGCACTGAGAAATACATCACTCCAATTGATCAAATTAGAGTAGGAAGGTTGAATTCTTTTATCATATAGAAGCATATAGACCATCCTATTTATTAAATATTGATGAGATTTTATACATCTCAATATCCTAATAATCTTTGTATGCAGAAGATGTAGTCAATCAAGACTTAATACATGAAATATGGACTTCTACATTTTAAAGTACAATTAGATGTGTGACAGCTCTACCCAGGTAGAATTGAAGCTATGCATGTAATTACAATACCCTGGCAAAAATAAATCTTCTCATATATATTCAAATTCTTATTACAGAATGTTGTATTTAAGAAGAGTTTCAGATCTTTGCCATTTAAATTCAGTTATACAACATGATTTTCTGTAACACTCAAATCTACATAGAAATTTGAGTTTTGAAAAACTTACAGTCACTGGTTTTGATAACATTCCTTATGTGATCATGCCGTTGAACCTCTTGTTTGGTCTTCATTGTCAAATTGGATATCAAATTTTCAGTTAATTGAACATTTGTACTTTCTACCATGGATTGCAAGTGTGATTCTGATGATTGTGGAGGGAATGGCAGAGACTGAAAAGAAAAGTCAAACTGACTCATAAATAGAAATAACTCATTATGTATAACGTCATAGACTACTAGGCATATTTTATATCTACTCATGTTTTTTAGACTTTTGAATTTCACCACTTTAACTATGAAATGTTAAGTGCACGATAAACATGGGAAACTTACGTTTACATAGCTGAATAAACGATAAATTATTCAATATAGTTTAGCTTTCGACAGCATTATTTTGAATCCTTCATAGAAGAATAAACAAGAATATGAACTCAAAATAAAATATTTATCTTCCAGAATGGTGAAACTGTATATTTCAGAAAAGCAGAAAAAAACACCTTTTTTTCTGCTTTTCAATAAAACTATTCAGTAGTCTAGGGTGTAGAAAGAAAAAAAATCATCTGATATAAGTGCTTCGAGAAGATGATTCGGTACTATTCACATCTAACCGTTTGAACTATACTAGTAGGATTTTCTCAAGAATCGAACAACTTTAATTATTTGCCAACAGTTTGTGTCAAAAATGAATTGGTTACGTGATTTTTCGATTATCCAATAGAGTTTTTCTTACGATCTATAGATAGATATCTGTATCGGGGGAGAAAGTCGTAGATGTCAATAAATAAAATGTTTAAAAGAACGACTTACGTCGATAGCCGTCTCAGTGTGAGCCGATTGAAATTGATGTTCACGAAGATTGTCACGAGCTGGTAGACAACGTCCAACAAGAGGATGACACCAGAGTTTGTAAATAACGAATATCATCGCAAATGTATCAATGAGCAGAAAAACGAAGAGAAGCGTATGAAAGACAAGTGCATTTAAGCGAATGATTGGTGATTGATTATTCTGAACAATGTAAGGCTCTTCATTGAGTTTAGCAGTAAATGTTATTCGATTCTTCATATATCGCCGATACTGTCCATGTGTTTCAAAGTAGAGATGGTCTGAGAGATCGTCGATGTGCTTTATAGTTGCCTGCCATCTACCATAGTAATGTTTTTGACCATCTTTTCTTAGTGGCTTTGTTATATTAATAACTTTGACGAGATATACGATGAAGTCAGTCGAGAATCCGATGGTTTGATTTGTCACATAAAAAAGACTACATGTATCAAGTTCTTGTAGATGGTGATCATTTTCGTCAGTATCATGTTCAATGCTTGATGGTCCATGTAGACAAAGGCGAAGAGCTCCGATGAAATAGGGTCCTTCGATATTGATTTGAACAGTGGAAGTATGACTAGTTAGATTGACGTTGAATAATATAGTAACATTCTTGCTTGGGAAAGTGCAATTATTTTTGGGTATATCTATAGGAGTGGCATCACCACGTATGAGTTTAATATCAATATTGTCACATTCCGCTCCCGTGTTTATCAAATAGAAAGTCATTGAAAATGGTTGTTTGTCGAGCATTTCAAAAATTTTCCAATGTTTACCATTTACTTCAGGCAAAGGTAATTGAAGTGCATTGTCGAATTTCACATTTTCTGAATTCTCATTGCATTCTGTACGAAATGTATTTTTCTCGGTATCATATGAACGAAAATAGAAGAAGGCAAATACACATGAATATACGATAATAATAAAAATGACAAACGATGCAAGACCACCGATCCATCGTTCTCCTTCTCTGATAAGGTCGAAACGCATGAAAACGAGTTTTATCTGTTTGCGGTGACTATCAAGCGAGATTAACTGTCGTTTTTTAATGAAAAACATGATGCACCATAGAATAAAACAGAGTCCGATCGTTACAAGAGTGAAGAAAAGAGGTGAAGTGATGAAGCAAAAAAACGTTAATTTTTTGTCGCTCATAGAAAATAAATTAAGTACTAATAGATCATCGTAGCTGTCGATAAGAGGCGTATCTGGATAGTTAAATATTTGAGTTTTCGACATAAAATCATCGAGATTGACTTCACCACTAGCACCCAATGGACAAAATGATCCTGGTTTGCAAGATTGACATTGAATCGCCGGATGGTCTCCTGAATTTTTTGTTCCTGGTGGACAAATAGTACAGGGACCCAGACTGGATATATTTTTGTACGATCCACTGACACATGGCTCCGGCTGTAAAACCCAAAACAAGTCATTAGAAGTATTCAACACAGAATGGTAACCAGCGTCGACGGATGGAATGTACAAAAACCTACCGGGTATAAAAACAAGTAAAGCATTTGGACGTGCAATAATCGTTGCAAATATATCGTACCCGAGAGCTCGGGTCGCTACATACATGGCGTCATCTACGTGAAGCATCTGTTGATTATTGGGAATAATATAGTTAGGTTGATCACCAGTCATTGAACTATTGCTTGAAATATTTTTATATACGTGTACTTCGAAATTTGACCATATATGAAATTCCGACTTGTCTACACTTACAGCAAGTGTGCCTTGATCGTCAAGCCAGGCAACTGAACGACCAAAACCCTTTCCTTTTGTAGACATTGTACGAATTTTAGTAGAACGATTACAAAGGTTGTCCTGATGACAGGGATTTTTGTAAATTTGTACCCTCTCATTGCGAACTATTCCAACGGCTATTAACGTTCCTGAAGGATTGATCGAAACTGAAATGCAATAATTCGGATTGTAGACGGATATTGTCGTTGTTCGAGCGACGTCATTGAAATGGCCACAGATCGTCTTCTTGAGAATTAGAGCTGGAAGTTTCACTATATACATGCAGGTTTGGCTGAAATAAGTAATTTGATACAACATTTCATAACCCATTATGATAGCCCAGTCATTGTTTATGTCGAATGCATAGGCGATTATTCGCGTGCTAGTCGTATTGAATATAGTATTGTTTGATTTAAAATCATAAAGTTTGCTTGTCGACAAATCATAACAAAGTAAAAAAGAATCGGCTAGGACGTAAGCATACTTCTCCTGTGGATCAACTTTCAAGAACATGTACGTTTGTTGAGCGCCTTCCCACACTATCGTATCAAGTATTTTAGGTGTAGTGTTATTTAAACAGTTAGCTCGGTTAAAAGTGATTCGACTAAGTACGATATGATTGGTTTTCTGATTCTGTGCGATCTGTACAAATGAGTATGTGTTACTTTTCGACTTCATTGTGAGAGCGGCGAGATTATATACTTCAAATTCTCGACTTTTACAGGTCATAATACATGGATCGTTTTCTGGAAGGAGGGTAGCAATATAGTGTGTCACGTTTGGAAAAGTGTTAACTCTTATGACAAAGTTATCAGCTAGTGACGCACGTAAATTTCGATGGTCCTTGAACTTATTCAAACCATCATCGGTAGCCAAGATTCGCCATTTGAATGTCAGCAACAAAATGACTAGAAATTGTATCCTCATTATGTTTGGTTAAAAATTTCTCGTTTGAGTAAAGAACTATAATACTGGTCGTTATGTTAAAATTCAAGGAAGAAAGATATCTACTAATAGATGATTGTTGATAATAACATAGAAAAAACAGCAAAAACAGTAATGTCATATGTAGCAACTGGATGAGTCTATGAAAGAATTAATTTCATTATCATCCTTCACTGTAATGCATTGTTTCTCCTCCCTTATCTATCGTGCTAACTCAAGTTGTCAATGCATCATTAGGTTGATTTAGCGGCTAATGTGTCGATAGATTGGTCCAAGATGACAGATACGAAAGGAAGAAAAATACATTACAGTGTCGGTCGGTAATAACATCAATTCTCTCATATAGTCGTCCCATAGTTATTCATATGTGGCTCTGATTATTTTGTGTTCTTTACTCTATGTTACTATCGACAATAGTCAAGAAGATACTCTCATTATCTCGATTATCGTCGATGATGATAGAGAACAAAGCATGCATTTTTTTGGGAAACGCTGATAAAAAAATAAAACCTACAAGTTCTTTTAGTGCGTCTAAATTAATACGTACAAAATTAGAAGTACTAATTTACACGTACTCATTGACATATAACTACATTAGATACTAAATGAAATTCAGATTTGAAGCCGAAGATTATCGTCTTCAAGGGAGCGAAGTTTTCTTTCGATTAGACTGTACATGTACTTAGGTTGCAAAAGTGTGATCGATTACATTTATCGTTTTCTAGAAAAACAATAAACCAGATGGACTTCGATGCGAGTATTAAATCTTAATACATAATACAATCCAATGTTCGATAACCAATTGTTCTCATAATACTTTCTCGACTAGCAGTTATGCTAGTACTATTAACTTGTGACATAGAAACTGTAAAACTTCCCTAGTTGCATATCGCTTGTATGTGCTCATAAATCGCCTGGCACAAATGAAAAACAGCAATATCTATGTCTAGATGATGGAAGCTCACAGAAAAAAAACACATATTCACGATTATAATGTAATAAACTAACTTCTGTTTTAATTGTAGTAAGAGTAGACCCGGCTCAAAATTGAGTTGCCTTTGTTCTGCAGTATTTTATATCAATAACTAACCCAAATACACAAGTTACAGACTTATTTTTGTATTTGCCATCTATATAAATTATTGGTGATTTAAATAATAGTACCAATTAAACATCATTTGAAATATTTCTTTCAATTGTTAATATGTATTCTTCAAGAATATCGAAAAGACATGATTCTGGTATTGATGAAATTGCTTTACATCGACCTTAGGCAGCAGCTTGATCTCAAATAAAAAGAATTCTTGTTCTCTATCAACACGAATGATAGTACTTACATATAGCAGAAATTGTGAAAAAAATATAACAATTGTTGCCGAATGCATTGTTAACTTAGACATTTCTTCATCGTAAATTGTTCCATTTAGTGTTAATTCATTTGTAACACACCATTTATTTTCTGTCGAGTTCATATCTATATGAATAAAAACATCACAAACACCAACTGTACAAATTCAATATTCTTTCTTAATTGCCTTTTATAAACATTCATTACTAATCTATTTCGATCAAAGTTTAGACAATCCAATCGAAAGTCCCTGATTTACTATGATTATTAATAAAACCAACATTGTTCCACATAAAAATATCGATTTTTACTGAAAAAAAAATCGATTTTAATATATTATATTAGATGGTACTATAATTTTCTGTATTGATTTATCTCCGAATTAACAGTTCCATTGTTAATAAAAACCAGTAAAAACGTATCAACAAAAATAATCGCGAATAACTGGCAGCTTTTGACTGATTATAATAACATGAATTTTCTTTTAAACGTGAACAAAGAGAATATTAAATTATGCTATAGTATAGTACTCTCCATGAGCTATTCACTAGAATAGAAAATGATATTTGTAAAAACGAATGTGAAAGGTTTTTGCCATCCTCTATATCATCGGTCATTGTCTTTCATAATAATTGAGTCAAAGCAAACAAAAAAAAAAAGTATTTTATTATTTATCAAAATTTTCTTTCATCATATTTTGAAATTTCTATTATTACACTTTCAAAAGAATTCCGTACAAATAATTTATTTACAACTGTCTGACAACTATTTCCAACAAATAAAGATAAAAAAGAAACATTTTTATAAGACTATTTAGTGAGAAGAAGGTCTTTGTTTGGTATTATGCATTCTTACCCCAGGTTGATAACATATTTAGATAAGTATCTTCTTTTTTTTTTTATCTTGTGCGTATTCTTCTTTTTCTTTTTACCTTTCTTGGCCACATTTACCATCAATATCAACTATCGATAAACATTCTATGGATACTACAAGACGACAAAGAAATTGTTGTGTGTCATGTGGCACAATGATGGGTGTATTTTCATGTCGTGGATGTACAAAAAATTTTTGTTTACGTCATACAACTGAACATCGAGATGTACTTCAAAAATCTATGAATGAAATAGTACATAATTATGAATTATTAAAAAGAAATCTTAAAGGACAATCCACGGAAGAATTTCAACAATCATTAATGGAACAAGTTGAATTATGGGAACATCAATCAATTGAAAAAATTCGTCAATTAGCTGAAGAAACACGTTCAGAAGTAATAACAACTGTTCGATATCGTACAGATGATCTTAAAGAAAAATTAGAACAATTAAAAAAACAATTAGATCAAGCACAAGTAGATGGAGGATTTTATGAAAATGATTTAAAAAATTGGACAGAAAGACTTAATCAATTACAGCAAACATTTGTTAAACAACAAACAATTAAAATTGATGAAAATAGTGGTTCATCTTCATTTATTTCAAAAATTTCACTTAGTGATTTATCAGATATAACATATAGACGTGAGCAACGAATAGAAAAACAACATGTTTATGATGAAGTACATCAAAATCAATTTGATCTTTATTCATCTACACAAGATCATAATGAATATTCAACAGGAAAACATCGACTTCGATTTAAAATTGAACGATTTGAATCATATAGTTCGATTTTATTTGGAATTATATCAAGAGATGCAACGAAAGCAGTAAATCCATTTAGAAATCCAACATTTTATGGTTGGGCAGAAAAAAATCTTGTTTATCGTGGTGGTAATGCTGAACAAAATTTTGAAGGATATAATAGTGATTTTCAAAATGATGATATATATACATTTATTATTGATTGTGAGCAAGAAAAAATTAGTTTAACAAATGAACGAACAAATCGTTCATACCATTTAGGTGTTGATGTTGATAAATGTCCATTTCCATGGCAATTAAATGTTCGTCTTTATAATCATCAAGATTAAACTATAAGAAATTTTTTTTTTCTAATGTGATTTTATGAACTAATTAAATGTAATTTTTTTTAGATAGCTTATAATAAACAAGAAGAGTTCTTTTGTGTTTTTTTTTTAAATTTGATTAATCTCAATTTTTATTAGTTATTTATTTCAAAAAAAAAAGCCACAATGAAATTCTGTGGCTTTTTTTTCATCAAATATGTTGTTATTCTTGATATCGTATCTTTCTCCTTCAGTCTTT
>JAJEKB010020664.1:0-35716 GCA_022393335.1 Macrotrachela quadricornifera
TTAAGACTAATTAAGGCTAATTAGTGACTAAAAGATGCTTAGAGAAGTCATTTTTGAACTTTTTAAATATGGGATTGTATCTACAGACATTTCTCTACAAATCTAGATAATTCATTCCTACAATAAAACATTTATTTTGGTCGAAAATGACACTTTTTCTGCTGTTTTATTATATATTGAGAAACTACTTTTTTTCCTTTCTTCTTCAATTTTGAAGCTTTTTTGAAACTTTTTTTTCAAAACCTTTATAAGGATTTTGTAGAGCAGAGAATTCTCTACAAGATGCTCTATATTAAAAATTTCCGCCGCATAATTTTCATATTAGTAAATGACTTACAATGAAAGAAATTGGTCTTAAAAAAAGCAATATTTTTTAGAAAAAAAACTTTTTCGATATGAAGACTCAATATTTTGAAGAAGCCGTAAAAAGCTTTTTTGTTTAGTTTTACATGCTCTTTCGAATGAGATGTTCCCCGACCTCAACCGACAAAAAATGACCAAGATATAAAGAAAACAATGCAATTGATTTTTTTTAGGTTTTATAGAGACCCCCTCTTTGTTTCAATGCCTATAACTCCGTCAAATTACATCGTACGAGCCTAAAAAATTTTTCATAACCCCAGTTTTCTTTGGGGAATCGACTGATATAAAAAAAAGCATATGTTAATTTCGACCATAAAATTGACTTTCTCGATGGACTCATAAAGTCTCTCTTAAGAATGACGAAGAACTCTTAACTAAGTTTTATTCAGATTTATTTCAACAATTCAATACTTGTTCATCCCACTAAAAAAATTCTGTCGATTACAGTTTGAAGTTTTTACAATCTGGATATTTGCATATAATCTGATACTTATATGTATCGGTATCAATGATGATATAGGTTTGGTTTGATTCATAATGACGTTATGAGTGTTAATAGAATCGAAATGAACTATGCTTCCAATATCGTTGTCTATTGTAAATAAAAGCTGAAGCACCTCCATTAATTAATTATTGTCCATTCGATATTAGATTCCATGTTGTGAATGATACAACATATGTTAGTTGAATCTCGAACAAAAATTAATTAACAGTGCTAACAATAAATGCTCTCTTTGTAATTTAGCGAACTCTACAAATTACAATAAATTCATAGTAAAAAATTGAATAGATTTATATGGAGCGCGCTCTACAAATTGCAGTAAATAAGATGAAAATTGAATAGCTTTATATGTAGCGAACTCTATTTTAAACTCAAAAAGATGTTCAATATTAATTCATGTTTGAATGAACTTTAAATTTAAAATTTTGTTTTAAACTTTAGAATTAAGTTATAAAATTTAAAATTAATATGTATGTTCATGTTCGAAAATGAGAAGCTACGGACACAAACGCAAAAGAATTCGTTCATAGTTTTAAAATGCGCACTTCAACTCACTAGAACGAGGGTTCAAAATCACAGAATAAGTTTTTTTTATACCTATGCATTCTTTAGCCAAACTTTGGGTAATGCAGTCAAAAACCTTAAATAATCCATTTTCATAGAATCCCTCAATGGCCATGAAAATATCGTTTCATGTTTACCTATGTTTCAAAAATATATAAGAAAGTAAAAATGATAAAGAAAGAGATAAAATTACGTCTTTAACTATGTAGTGTAATGAGATATATATGTAATCATGTATCACTAATCATAGGATAACGAAATCTAAGCAGAATGTGAGGTTTGCATTTTTTTTTAACATTTTTGACACTGAGAGATTATATAGTATGCAATAATTTTGACTGCAATTTTGACTCTGACCCTGGCGGAGTCGGAGTCGTAGCGGGGTTTCAGAGTCGCATGCAGGTCTCTAATGGGTACCCCTATATAATAGGACTTGAAGATCTAAGGACACAGTCAGCGGAACATTCGTATCAACTATATGTATGATCCCGCAATCCGACCATCCGCTTTTTTCCCCTTGTGTTTTATTCTCTATTAAATCTTTTCAAAAGACATTTACATATAGAGTTGATATCGATTAACTAACGATCTAATCTTTTTAAACCAAATAATTGAGAAGATATTCGTTTTTCTCGAAGAAAATACGAAAACGACAGCATATTAGATAGATGTGAGGATATGGACCAAAGTATCTGTTTCTTATTCCATTTCACATCTACACCCACTATCAAAATGAGTTTCAAAACGCTTGAAGTTAGGTCAGGAACAAACCAGAAAATAAGAGAGTTGAATTTGTCGATAGAACAATTGTGATTGATCTGTTTCTTTTGATGTATGAGAAGTGTTGTATGACTTAATGTACAAAAAAAAGAGGCAAGAGAAAATTGAGAATATAATAACATCCTATTTCTTTTTTCGTTAAATTAAGAACGATAAGCCTAATAATAGTTGGTTTGCAGTGATTTCCCTTTTGGAACATCTGTTGTACGAGATGAACGTAATCGTGTATCACACACTTTATTTGAAAGAAAATGCATGCTATATATAAGGTGGATACCAGTCGTGTGGGTGGAAGTATCAATCAGCCAAACGTGATAACAATTGAGAGAAATTCGATGAGTTACAATGGATAGAGAAGATTATATAATGAAGAAAGGGAAAAAACCAACGAGCATGAGAGAGACAGAATGGGATTTTCGGAACTAGAGGGCTAGTCCCACCTAAGGTGGGACTAGGAGAGATTAAGTGAGACCACCTGATTTTATAGGAGAATCAGCTAATTTAGAAGAAATTGCTGTGATATTCCGTTTTAAAACGCAGATTGAAATGAAAAAGACCATAGACACTGATTGCATTTGATCATACAATATTTTAATGCAGTCTATGTCAATACATGTACAGCTACCTCATGAATTATGACACTGAAGAGAAAGAAAAATACGAATCTCTATGCTGAATCGAGCAAAAACTTCGTTGAAATGAAGCTACTTGAAAGTGTCGTTTACAGTCAGTTTTTCGATGAAAGTGACTGCATACTTCAACTTTCTTTTGATTCTTTCCGTAGAAAGCATGAAATGTGCGCAAGATGGTAGAAAGTAAGCAATATTGATATCCATGCGCTACATGGTGACTTGACTATACACGAAGAAATCTGTTAAAGAATTTATTTACATTTTTTTGATTAGATTTACTATAGGTAGTCTTCAGTAAGTTAATCATTCTTTCAAACAGAACATGTGAATCGTTAACATTTGAAAAGGAAGGATGCTTAGAAAGAAATAATTCAAAAACGAAAAAGTTTTTTCAAACAATATACCTTTGTCTTATTTCCTTAATGAGGAAGAAGAGATTCACATATGGATGATATGCTCTTCTATACAGTGTATTGAGTACCCTCTACTCAAGCATAAATCGATACTTTGAAATAGAGTTAAGATTTGACACCAGACAGATCTTAAATTTTGGCAGAATACGCCAATCATTTAAGCATATTATCATGGCATTTGAAAAAAGTATTCTTCAAATAAGCATCAACAGAAACTGACTTGACAGTGCAAGTTTTTTATCACTCTTTATTTCATATATTCATCTTTCTTTGTTTGGAAGAGAATGTCGAAACTCAGTAGATGACAGAATTATTTTTCGATGCGTGCGTGTACTTTTTGTGCGACAAAAATAGCGGACTCTTCGATTTTTTTTCCAGTTCTGAGTGTTTTATGTGTTTGCTTTGTGTGACGTTCGAGAGCAAAAAACAAAAATTAACTTGACAAAAAGAATGAGCGTCTGCTTTGTTATCGAATATTTGCAATAAATATTCAATGATTGTAGTCAAAAATCATTTCAATTCTGTGAAATTTTAGATCAAGAGTCGATCCCAAAATACTTACTGCACAATACACAAATAGTGTTACTCTAATCATTTGAAGAAACAACTTGTGATTAATATTAAATGGCACACAAAGAACTGTCTACCACTATCGAATGGATGTGGCAATCGAATCTAAATCCTTTTTTACCATCTGAGCCAAAAGAATGGACTACATACTCAGAAGAGAGTTCATCGATTATTGAAGAAGCATTTAAAAAAGGAGAACGTTTTGCTAATTTAGTCAATTATACTATTGATTTGGAACAACGTATGCAGATTTTAAACAAAGATCACGGCAAAAGAAGGCCTGTAAAACGAGTTGAGTATAGCAAAGGTAATACAAAGTTTAAAAAAAGGAACTTGAGTAAACATATGAATGGAACTTCTTCGATTGTATCGAATGCATTTGCCGAATATCTTTGTAAGAATCAATTCTGTTTTAGAGTCTTGGCTTCAACGTACAAAAACACTAGGTAAAGGTGGCTTTGGGACAGTGTACAAAGGCATTTATCGTAACACTCAAGAAGTTGCATATAAAGTAACAGACGCGCAATTATCTTCAGACGCTATGAGAGAGACAAATATTCTTAAAACGCTCTATCATCCGAATATTGTTCGATACATTGACGTTATTCATACAGCACGACATACTCTACTGGTTATGGAAGTTGTTGACGGAGGCACTCTATACGAATACATCGAAAAAACACCTCATTCATCCAATTATTGGAATAATTGTCAGAAAATGATGATCGATGTAGCCTATGCCATGACTTATTTACATGAAAAAAATATTGTTCACGCTGATTTGAAATCTGATAATATTTTATTGCGATCCAATGGTACGGCACTTCTTTCTGATTTTGGTCTTTCAAAAGTAATCGAAGATACTACAACGCATCAAAGCTACACAGGTAGGATATATAAATAAAATTCTTATACTTGTTACGATCGATTGATATTTATTCAAGGAGCTATCAGATGGCTTTCACCTGAACTTTGTGGTCGTCATCCAGAAAGATGCTCATTTATGTCCGATGTTTGGGCTTATGGATGCGTTTTACTGGAAATAATTACAAAGAAGCTTCCTTGGGAGGAATTGTACAAGACCCTTGACGAAATTATAAATGCTCTTTCCGATGAGCGTAATGCTCGAATATTTCAAGAATTTTGCTATAATCAAAAATCACCGGATAACTTTCGTAAAAATCTTCGTGCTTGCTGTGCATGGTCTAAATCGAATCGGCCGACTTTCACGAAAATCATTACAGACTTTCACCACACACCGACTAATGATGGGCAAGTGCAAAATGAAGGAAGTTTTACTCCTTCCGAAAGGGCAATGTCTCACGATCACCGACCACCCTCTGCCCCAAGGCGTCCTCAAGTCCGTTTCGAAAATGACGACCATCAAAAACAACTAGAACGTTCAGGCAAAGCATGCTATGATCTTGAAGACGAGAAAAACGATGAATTTTATTCAACATCATCATCAGCACGATTACATTATGCGGGACACACTCCAGGACCTAAGAAACCACCGATACATGCACCGAGATCATATAGAACGTCAGAGGCTGAGCTTTCTGACTAAGCTTATAGAAAATAAATCTAATTCATCCTTTTCTCTCTCTCATGTTGTTGTTTCCATTCACACTCTTCTCACATTTTTCGTTCTTTACCTTTGATTTTGAGTAGGAGAGGATGTGTTGGAAAGCGACACATGTATGCGAAGACGTGGGAAGCAGCGGATATAAATTGTTTCGTTTTCATGTATTTTCGTGATGATGTGCTTATATTCTTTGTGTTTGGTTATGGAATAAAGTTCCCCTTCTTCACACTATTTCTCGCCCATATTAAATAGAATGATTTGTAAACTAGATGAGCCATAAAATCGTTTGCTTGAAACACGAAGTGTTTACATTCAATACAGTCGAACAAAAATATCAGATTTTTAAGTGTAATTATATAAAAGATTCCATGGTTATTTCTCTTCGTTCACAAAGAGGCGTCGAGAACGACTTCTCTTTAAGCGCTTACATGCATATTCAGTCTTTTGCTCGTTGGAATCTATATTAAATCAGTGATAAAAGTTGTTTGTAGAAGAATTAATTGTGTTTGCGACTTTTTGAGAGGTGTCACAGATCCAAGAAATCGGGGATCTTGAAGATCTCCTGGAATATCTTCTCTATACAAGCATATTCACCCTACTTATATACTACACGTAGCTAATATAGTCTTTCAATTTAACAGAGATGCCCCATGTCCCTCTTTTCGCCCTTGCCATCAAAAAAAATCTTTTATCACGGGATGCAAATCCTGGAGATGCGGCATCTCTAGTAGAGATAAAGGCTATATCAGCTACGTGTAATAGATAAGTAGGATGAAAATGCTTCTATGAATAACATCTAGACATGCACCAGTCTCAGTCGGACTGGGCTCCTAGTCAAGACTGGGTATGTGCTTGTTAATAATATATTATTATACATTAGTCATATTCTTTTGTAATGGTGTACCAAATTGAGTCGTCGAATGAGAATCTCAATATTAGTCACAGAAAAACTGGGCGTTCTACTGTCATGTGTTCTTTATTAAATTTTCAGGGATGATAATAACATTAACATCACAGTCATGTAGTAGTTTTCTTAATTATGCTCACATTTTTCTGCTCATCGGCAAGGATACACTCAGACATTTATAGTCAGTTTTGTCTATCTTCATTCTTTTTTACTAAACTGAGTTATTTATTTCTTAAACATCAAAATAATTTTTCGAAATGATGAATCGTATCTGATGAAGAAACCTCCTCTAAAATGTCATTGAATCTATTTCGAGAAACGGCAGATCTTAAAAGTCATTTTTTAGCGACTAGAAATAACAAATAATATGGCATCCTGACTAGATAAAAATGTATTATAAATATCTGTTGTCCATTTGAGAGTTAAATGGTTCTGTTCGTTTTGTGAATGACTTTTTATAGGACCGAGATAGAGATGGAAACGCATCGAATCATATATAGAAAGTTTTTTCGAACTACTTTCCTAAAGGTTTTAATTGAATGTTGTTAACGAATTCCTTTTTTTCTTCTAGGTTAAAAAAAGAGATTTTCTATCAAAGCCCCACACCTCTATCTTGTTGCTACGAAAAGTTATTCTAAAAATGTCCATAGCCCTATAGTTCTGAAATGGACAATAGTTGCAGGTAAAGTTGAATTTCGATACATCATTCTAATTTAACATGCATTCATTTCGAATAAAGAGACGACTCTCTAAGTGCAACGCTTAAAATGAATTTTTAGTGACTAAAGTTTATTATGATGAAGAAGTTTTCTATAACTTTTAGATAGTCAATCATATTTTTTGATTATTGTTAAAATGAGAACGAGTTCTTTCTGATTGGAGCAATAGTCATTTAAGAAGTAACGTACGCTGTAAAATATGATGATATAGATTTATCATTATGAATAACTATCAGTGGTGACAAGAAATAGTTATCAGATAATCATATAAACGAATTGTTGCTATCGGATGCCCTATAAAAGTCTAACTAACATATAGTGAGTTATACATTATTCTGACAGATAGCAACGAATGAGTGTATAGTAATACAAAGAGTCATTAAATAAATATCATATATAGCATGGATATTTCAGCAGCCTCACATCCCAATAATTACAATATATTGGAGACAAAGAAAGTATTTGCCATTCACTAACCTACAGTTCAGCTTAAGACAGTACCCAGTTAACTGGGCTGGTGCATGTCTAGTTAATAACATCGTCCAGGAGATCTCTAAGATTCCCGATTTCTAGGATCTGTGACACTGCTGATCTTAGGAATAAAGACCTGAGGACATGAATTATTTTCGGGCTTGTTTTTATATCATCCAAGTCTATTTATCACCAAAAGATGGAGTCTAAGCGGATTAATCACTTGAAGATGTTTTTTCGTAAGTATATTTTTTCTAAACAAAAGTTTAATTCAATTTTCAATCCTTTTCCGAAAAAATCCTTCATTTCAGAAACAAAACTCTCTTACATTCTTGTCTTTGGTCGCTACACATTTGTATTATGTCCGAATTACCGAAGCGTCCAATATCCTTCTTTACTGATTTTATCACTGCCAGCAACATAATAAAAGGAATCCGAATTAGACTATCATTTAATTACACAAAAAAAAACGATAAAAAACATCTCATTCACAAAAAACTTCGATACATTATGAAAAAAAATTCTCATAGAAATAATGTAGAAAAAGTTTTATTTCAAAACACTTTCATTATCAATATAAAATGTTTTAATTGTTTTAACATTTGATGAATTGGCACCCAAAAAAAAATCTTTTAATAAATTTTTATTTTGATTGTCCCGCTCTTCGGTAGTCCAAATCTTAATTGATTCTAAGCTTAATTTTATAGTTGCATTCATTTTCGTAGTTGGTTGAGATATCTAACATAGAAAAGAAATAGAAATATCGTTAGAAATGAACTTTTCTTGAGCATTAACACAACAGTAAGTTGTAATCTGACCATCGATACTCATAATCATAGAGATTAAACTCTTTACTTCGGAATAGATGTATGAGAAAAAGCTATCAACTACGAAATTTATATATTCAATAACGTTTTTATGCATACCAGTTGTAGATGACGACGCCAACTTTCTTCAAAATGAATTGAATTAATAATCAATTTTTTTAACTTTGGTAGACGAGGCAGTAATTCTTCAGTCAATGTATGAAATGATATTTTCATTTTTGTAGATGTATCATATTCATCTATATATATAAAGAAGAAAGTTAGTTTGTTTGTTCTTCATACATTTGGAGATGGCACGAGCAAATGTAATGAAATTTTGCACACAATACCCTTTCAATCAGGTGAAGATCATAGGGTAGTTTTCGATCCAAAGTTTTCATCTTAAGGGGAGTGTTTGCCCTCTCCTATTGTTGGATTTGCTACAGTAAATTCTTTTTCTCAAAGAATTTGTACGTATTATTGTTTTCTCAATAATTCAAAAATAAAAGTATATAAAAACATGTGATTTTTGCTATTGGTGACGCAACGTCTTAAGATAATCGAAAGAAAACGAATAAAATGTACAAGATAAAGTGCAACAGTATGATTGAAAATATCCATCGAATAAAGAAAGTAAAATGTGAGACAAAATTCCATTACTCACGACTCATAATCTATATATCTAAAGAAGAAGTTGTGTCTACCTGTCTGTCTGTTTTTTTATGCATTTGGACATTGCATGAGCTGGGGATGCCCAACTTTTCATGGCATACTCTTAGATCCCGAGAAAGATCCAGAGGGGATCAGGATGACCGGCGAGAGAGTTAGGCTGAAATTTTGCACAGGTTATGATACATTGCAAATTCTTCCAATCTCTCAAAAACTTTGGGACATTTGCTGCCATTGTTAGAATATCTACCTCTTAGTGTCACTGTTTCTGCACTAAATGGTGATATAAAATATGGCAATACTCATGAGTTGAGAAAAAGACAGTCATACTCTCACACTATTTGTTGAATTATCTGATTTAAAAATGAATGTAAGTGTATGTACAGCGGGACATGTAGTAATAATAGATGAAAAGGTCTTAAGCAAGCTTTCTATACATCTTCTGTCATTTTCTAATATGATAAATTTCCAGTATGGAGATTTTCCGAACAACGCCGAGTACTACCGCTAGTTAGAAATATCTATTTAAAAATATCACGTAAATAAAAAGAAGATAATATAACTTGAATAAATTACCTCCAATAATAAGTGTTTCCAAATTACTTGATGATTTTTCATGTTTGATAAGTTCCGAAATTCTAAATCAATATAATTAGCACGTGATTGAATGCCAATTTCACATCCACATGAATATGGTTTTCCATTTATATTCAAATATTTTAATGATTCCATTTTTGATGATAGCAATTGACTACACAATCCTACAAAGACAAATTAATATTTCTTATATTCTTTGACATTCATAAGTATAAATAAAAATTCTATTAACTGATGAAAAAAAGTCATATTTAGATTTAAAGTATATTGCAATAATTTCTTACGTTCTACGTCACCACCATGTTCCTCTGATTCCTTAATTTCTTCTAACGTTAATCGTTCTAATGTTTTATATAATTTTGCCCTTCGATCAAATATTGCATTAAATATAGGATCAGCATTAATATCAGATAATGTTAAAGATTTTAATTTAGAAAATTTCTCTTGAAATAAATTATCTGTCATAAATAAAATAAATCTCTGTTCCTTATAAGTATTAATTGATACTGGATAATTTTGAGTTATTGTTAAAAAATTATTAAATTTAAAACAAAATGTTAAAACATTTTCATCTAGAATTGGATTTAAATTAATGGAATTTTTTGTTCGTTGTATAATCAATTTATTCAAACATTGATTTAAACAAGAGAATGTTTCATATAACCAATAGAAATGGGTAGCCGGAAGTTCGCCAATAGGAATTTCGCAAACCGGACTTTCGCCACTGGCAAACGTCCACTGGTCTTTCACCAGTACACATACTGTATTTTCGCCAATTGGCGAATTTCCACTGATCTTTCGCCAGTGAATACCAATACTTTCGCCAATTGGCGAAATTCCAATAACCGTTCGCCAATATTGGCGAGAGTCCATCGAACTGTCATGTAATTGAATGTTAAATTGATATTGAGTTAAAAGATTACCATCTATTCGTAAAATAGATAACATTCGTTTGTGTCATCATCACAAACTTTATTCGAAGTTTTAGATTTTGTAGGATGAAAAATAGAAAACGGATACGAATTTGTTAGTATAAATTACAATATGTTTCATATATAATTGGGATAATCTCTCGTGAGAAATCCAACTAATATATATTAGGATTGAGATATTTTCAGATATCTATCATTCAATGCTTGTCACAATCCGTGCAGCAGCACGCAAAACTAAACAAGTTAAGAAACTCCTAAATTTATTAGAATCAAAGAAAATATCATTAACCCTTTCAGAACGGGTTTATTTTTTTGAAAAAAAAGCACAAAAATAAAATTTTAAGAATCAGATGATTCTCTTTTTCATAAAAGTTTATTAATATGACTCTAGAGTATGATAGTCTCGACGAAAACAAGTCAGAATACATAGATCTACATTGTAATCTGAACATTGGTATTTAGTATGAGACTGTTTTTGTTTTTCGTTTAACAATTGTGCTGCAGACGATACAGCATCGTTTTCCTTCGCCGATTAGTATTGGTTAACGCAGAAAAGAAAAGGGAGAAAATAGGGCATAATCACGCCAATCATATTAGATATACATCACTACTATAAGCATATTTTAATACATACATATCTACTTCCCATCGTCAATACTTAACATATTTGTGTTAGAAAAAACCTGTGGTATATACGGTGTACCACCCGTCCCGAAAGGGTTAATTGATATATTAATGTATCTTGCATATCTTGTTGGTGAACCAGTTGATCGAGGAAAAAAGGAAAGAAAAACAAAAATAATATTTCAAAATCTGATTCATCATCACCATCAAGTTTAACATCAGATCAAGATTGAATTTTTCTTCTTATATTTCTTATTTATCTTATTCTAGCCTTTCTTTATATTATTTATATTCATTCTTTTTTATTCCCACGTCATTTCACATGATGTTTTCTGTTGTTTTCTTTTTAACTTAGCATATTTTTAAAACTTCATTTTGTCATATTTAAATACATTCTAATTCACACACTTCAGTACATGTAATAATGTCATTCAACTTTCACTAATATTGGCGAATGTCACATGGACTTTCGCCAATATTGGTGAAAGTTCACGTGACTTTCGCCAAATAATTGACGAAGACACATGGATATTCGTCAATTGTCTCTCTGGACATTCGCCAATTGGCGAAAGTTCACTGGATTTTCGCCAATATACCCACCTAACTTTCGCCAGTAATTGGCGAAAGTCTTATTGGCGAAGAGCGGGAATCCCATAGAAATCAAGATAACGAAAACAAATTAATATCACTTCATTCGGTAATTGTTCGAATTTTGTAATCATAATTGAATTCAAACTAAAATTCATATGAATGACATCAATTGGATAGCAAACTTTTATAGCACTTACGTTTGATAATTAATTGCATCTATTTTCTGACGTTTTCTTTGCGACATTAAAATTTTGTCTTTCTGCTTTCACTACAGATAATCAGAACGATACTGACTGCTGCACTGTATTTTATATATACACCTATGTAATTACTCAACAGTGTGAAAGAACTCGTTTGGTTATATGATAACTATTCATCTGATTATTTTACATTATCTAACATCTTATAGTTATGGGATCAAAATGTTTATCGTAATATAAAAATAATAAAGTCGATCGATAAAAGATGTATGTCATAGAAAATATTGTCATATGTGTAGGAAAACTTAGAGAGATCTGCATGATGCACATAAGTGGTTGTTGATATCTTTCCTATCTATTTAGGTATTTTCTGATACGTTCTCTCTTAATGAAATAAATAATACCAAACTAACCCGAAATACATTTTTGTAGAACTCACATATTTTTTCGAAGAAAAATAGTGAGTATAAGTTTTAAGTCGAGGTTTTTAGGGCTCCTCCCACCTTACAGACATATCTCTGTTACGGACCCTACCAACCAAAATCAAAGAGCATGGCGTGTGCTTTGACATTGATGAGGAGGGACAAAGAGGGAAGATAAATAAAATGAAGATCTTCACATAAGTTTTCCGAGATAGTGGGATGACGAAAGAAAAGAGCAATCAAGATCACTACATATTTTGCTTAGTAGCAAACAAGAACTGATGGTTGTTTAGTATGTTTCTTCCAAAAGTATGTGAGTTTCACATTTTGGTCTCAAAGGAACTGTGCTGACAAGCTTCTTAATTTTATTTGTACACTTATACATGCAAAAAATTCTATAACTTTTACATGTATAGTACTCTATCTTGGACTTTCGAATACTATTACTCAGCACCATCCGAAGAATGAATAATAAAAAACAAGAAGCTGCAGGTATTGCTACTAAAATGTATAGAAAGAAAGAAAAACAGTTTTTTTTCAAAAATGTATATTCTTTCTTTCTTATACCTTTTGACATTAGTACCCATAGCTTCTTGTTTCTTATCCCTTTCACCGCGATCCGATTTTCACACTGCGTCTTATGGTTTATGCGGTTTTCTTAATAAAACGTATTTCGAGATTAGAATATGAAATACAAAGTGGGTCCCACCGGTGGGACCCATCGCGGTGAAAGGGATAAAATTTTAAGAACCACTATTTTAGGATATAATAGATCACAAACAAAGGTATCTATATAAATGGTTAGATTTTGTAAAAGAATATTATGACATCTATACATCTGGTTTCCCACTGTGTCCTTCACCATTCGATAGTAATTTAAATTCTTTGTAATTTGATGTACTATTGGTGAATGCTTCATACGGTGGTTAGTCAAATGGCCATCAAAAAGACGGTCGAAATTCGATTTTGGAGAGCTCCTTAAAATTTATGTGCGCGCTAGACAATTTCCTGCCTACATGTTTACGCTATTCGATAGAGCTCATCCAAATGTATTGATTAAGTTAAATAACACTTATTAGCTCAAGCCATAGACGAGCTCAATTTTTGGCTAATCAGGAATCCTGATGTGTTACAACTATCTTAGGTCATGAAGGGTCTCTTAAGACAGAAAATGATCTTTTGTACGATCTAGCCCACTGAATTTTACAGTTTGCTCTATCAAAGAAACGAGTAGTTTTAGAGAAAACTGGAACAGACTACTAACTTCTCTTACATGAGAAGTTTCGATTCTCTTAAGAGAATTCCTGACTTATTTCCATTTGTCAGTGTCGATCATATAATATTAGTAATTAATAGAACGTGAGAAATTTATGTTGAAGATCAGATTACTTCAGAATTGGTTCCTGACAATATTCTGTGTATTTTCAAATGACGTGATTTATCCTATTGACTCATTCACTTTAATAGTCAATAAAAGAAAAATCATTGTTCAGAAAATCATTATTAAGCTAAGTGTTACAAGAATTTTAACTGCTTCAAAATGGAATTTTTGGCTCGGTTCATTATTGTGGTTTTAGTCATTCATTACTCTTCAGGTAAAATTGATTTCTACATTTCAATTGAGGAGAAGAATTTCTAGCAATTGATTTTAGAAAAATCATGAGAATCGAAAATGATTTTGTATTTAGATAAATTTACTAGTAGTGTGCAACTAAATTTTCGAGTATCGAATAAAACTTGATTAAAACAACTTTTATTCAATCATTTGTTTAAAAAATCAAATTGAAAAATAATTGTTTAATTAGTCTTTGCCTTTTCATGATTTAGCAAATGTTTTGATATTATCCTAAGAATAAATTAAAAAATCAATTGTGTTTTCGATATTAGTTAAAAAACGCGAAAGGTTTGACTCTAATAATAGCAGTCGTCAGTATCGTACCAAATAACATTCGTTGTTTGACTTCGAGAAAGGCTCTGAGCAATATGTAAGATCTAGATGAGAAAGTTGTTCATTCAGCTTCTTAGTAGCGCATCTCGATTATTTTGTACAACATTGAAATACAATGTAAGAGAATTCATGAAGATTTTTGTTCGTGAGAAAATGGTTTTTTTTTTGTATTAAATAGGTGTATCATACAATCGACCCAAATTGAACGTATATGCATCATGGAATTCGACCGCAATAACATTTGCTAACGAGAGTTTAGTTGGAAAACAACCCATTGGACTATTTATAAATACTCAAAACACGATTTATGTAGGTGACAGAGAGAATGGACACATTCTCATCTGGCACAATGGATCATTGGCTCCAACCAAAACTCTTTCCAGAAATTTAACTTATCCACAGAGTCTTTTTGTCACGAACAATAGTGATATATATGTCACTAATACTCTTTTTAACAATCGAATCCATAAATGGGCATTGAATTCAATAGACAGTGAATTTGTAACAAATGTTAATGGAATATGCACAGGACTCTTTATTGTCAACAATATTATCTATTGTTCTTTGACCAATCGTCATCGTATTATCAAAGTTGACCTTGTCAATGATCCAATGATGTCGATCATTGTAGCTGGAACAGGTTGTCCGGGATCTGTTCCTAATATGCTAGATCATCCTCACGGAATTTTTGTTAATGTCAACTTCACTCTATATGTTGCCGATACTGGTAATAATCGAATTCAATATTTTCCACTAGGACAACAAAATGGTACTACAATGGCTGGATTTCCTTTAACAATGACTTTTATACTTAGAAGACCTACAGGGATTGTACTTGATGATGATGGTTATTTGTTTATTGTCGATAGTGACAATCATCGAATCCTCCGATCAATACCAAATGGGTTTAAATGTTTGGTTGGATGTTCACGTCAAAGTGGATCAACAGCAAGTCAATTATACAATCCACAGACGATGGCTTTCGATTCTCATGGTAATATATTTGTGACTGATTTCAACAACCATCGGATTCAAAAATTTATCCTGGTTTCGAATTCATCTGGAATGTTTATTTATTTCAGATTAGAAAATAACCGAAAAATTTCCATATTGTTTTTAATAATAAGATCTATTATTTCAAAGTTAATAGTTTGTCTAATCAGGTTTCAGAGACATTACACTATATTTCTGAAAAACGAAAATTTAGTTTGTACTGTGTACAATAAAAACACACAGATATGCAAATACGATCAATGATATAATATCATTCCAACTTGTTTGTTAATTACAGTAGTAATCAAAGTTATCACACAATGTGAAAAATATTGCTTGTATTTTAGAAAAGTTGATTGATAAATTTAATACTTAGTTGTTCGATCATAATAACATTATTATAAGCAGAATGTCTATCATATCATTATAGTATGTGAAGACAAGAGTTAGTGTGAGAATTATCATAGAATATCGAAAATCATCTTGATCTTTTAGCATGAATTTCAATCATTTCTATTCGATCCCTCCTCAATCACATTTAAATATATCAGACATAGACAGATTGGGTTATTCAGTCAAGTTAACCTACTTATACATCCATCAAATCAAAAATGATTAAACGCAGATTTAAAATATACAAATACGGTAACTATCATTGAACTATTCACCATAGAAAAGGATATTTGTTTAATCAATAAACGAACATGGCACTACAAAAAAAGTATTCTTTTTGCACTTCCAAAAAAGAACTTTGAACTTCTTTGATAGGAAACATGGAGTCGACGAGTAGTTGTACAACCTAATTAAAAAGTATCAATAATTTCGAGAAATCTATTCAAATAGAAACAAAAATGTTCATATGTATATCATAAGAATGCTTTTGTTGTCGTTAGTGTTTTGCGTGATCGCCAATTTCACGATCACGCGTGATCGTGCATGACCAGACATTCTTTTTCGTTATCGTGATCGTGATCGTGACCAAAAATATCAGTCACGCAAAATACTAGTGTCTTGACTTTCCACGACACCACCCAAACAATCCATGATCCTTAAAGCCTTTTCTACTGAAGAGGTGTCACACAAGCTACGATTCAATTGAGAGTCAAAGAACTGAACCAACAACTCATTTACTATGAGAAATAAAAGGCACACCAAAATATTTTAGACATCATTTTACAATTAATTTTTGGTAAAGAAAATTCCTTTTTTTTCTTGCGAAGGGAAAAAAATTCTCTCAAATTCGTCTCTTGAATTCTGATAAAATTGATAGCAATACAAAATTAAAACCTTTTAGTATTTTTTCCTAAAACAAATTTTAGACGTAATGTGAAAGCATTGTGGACAAGAGATATGAAGACTATTTTAAACGAAATCGCCTTCCTAGAATTTGTGCGTAGACTTATAGGTACATATGATACTTCTTCTTTCTCTCTTAACTATGCATATGATACATGGACAATCACATATATATTTCTAGAAAAAAATTGTTTCACTCAGTATTTCAAATATATTGTTATTATAAGGCAGTATTATTTAAAAATTAATTACATATTCGAAAAGCTCATGAAATTTTCTATCATCCTATATAACTACGTTCTAGTTTAGAATTATGCATTATCAAAATAAATTGATTACAATGAACGCATCTTCATGTCCAAATTCTTACAGATTTAATTTTGTCACTGATATTAAAATTAGTTTTTTTTTTACTTTTTCATCACTACAAGATTATCTTTTTTAAAAAAAGCAATTATATATTCTGTTAGCCCATGAAATTCTCTATTATTCTATATATTTTTGTCTTGCCTTGCATTTATACGTTGTAGTATATGAATGGAAGGCAAGGCAGAAGTATATAGGTTGATACAAAATTCTATGAACTTTCAGAATATGTAATTAGTTTTTAAACAATATTACCCTATAGTAACAATATATTTGAAATACGACGTAAAACTATTTATTTCCGGGGGCATATATGAAACATTTATGTACTTTATAGAATCACATTATAAAAAGGAAAACTCTTTGTGGAGTTCCCATGCAGGGACTGAGAGAAGACCAGCTTGATGACTGCCTTTAGAGTTTTCAGAAACTTCACATTTTTTAGTGGACTTCTCAGAGACTTTACAAGGGAGTTTCGATTAGGAAAATGCTCGTCCAGTAATATTTTTTGCAAGTTTGATAGAAAAATCTCATATAACTGGTAAGCAAAGATTTCAAATATTATCATCTCCCATATTCTTCACTACTACTTGAGACAGACAAAATGAATATTGTTGATAATGAGAATGAAAGTAAGAGAGAAAACATTTTTGAGTGTACTCATCTGCCCATTCAGTAGAATATTGTCCAAAATTATATGAAATACAACTTAAAGGAATATACTATTTTGACAGTAAGATATAAATATTTTTTATCTCGATTTTAATAAAACAATGATTATGAAAAGAAAAAAAAAGACCCCTACAGAACAAGAAATATTCATTATTAATACATCTCTACAATCTTCCAATCACTCTTTTAATACATGACATTTAATAATATTCTATATATGTTTTTAGCAGACTTCAGACTACTTGTATCAAAAAATAGTTTCTCTCCAATTTATCCTTTCTTTATATTTGAGAAATCATTGATATAGACATCAGTAAAACATATAATAATAGGACTTTTCTTTACAGTAACTGAGAATTTTCTCTATTCTTCTCTTTATCACATTAAACGAGATGAAAAAAATTATTATAGAAGTTTGTCTTTTCTCACATTTCAAAGGAATATGAAAGGTTCATTTTGACGATGATCATGTTTTCTCTTTCTTTTAGTACCACTTGGTGCCAGTTTGAGAGATATTCCTGCAAATGCTAAATGGAACAAGAATAGCCAAACAGTAGCAGGACAAAATTCAACACTCTCTAGCCCTCACGGTTTATATCTGGATGATGAACAAACAATTTATGTTGCTGATTTTTTGAATCACCATATTGTAGCCTGGAAATCGGGTGAAACAAATGGACAAATAGTGGCAGATGGACATGGACGAGGAAATGGTACTCATCAATTGGATGGACCAACAGATGTGATTGTAGATAAAGAGAGAGACAGTCTTATTATTTGTGATCATTGGAATAACAGAGTAGTTAGTTGGCCTCGTCAAAATCGAACAAGTGGAGAAATAATTATTTCAAATATCGGTTGTGTTGGTTTGACAATGGATGACAATGGATTTCTCTACGTCACTGATTATAAAAAACATGAAGTTAGAAGATATCAAATGGGTGAATCACAAGGAATAGTGGTAGCAGGTGGAAATGGACCAGGAAATCGTCTTGATCAGCTCGATTGGCCCCGCTACATATTCGTCGATCAAGAACATTCAGTATTTGTGTCTGAGTGGAATAATCACCGTGTGATGAAATGGATAGAAGGTGCAAAAGAAGGTATTGCTGTTGCTGGTAGACAAGAATATGGAAATAGTTTGACACAATTATACATACCTAATGGAGTTCTGGTTGATCAATTGGGTACTGTTTATGTAGCTGATAGCAATAATCATAGAATTGTACGTTGGCCTAAAGGAGCACAAGAAGGAAATGTTTTTGTTGGTGGAAATGGTGAAGGAGCACAAGCAAATCAATTCAGGTGGCCCGTAGGATTGTCATTTGATCGGCAAGGGAATCTCTATGTTGTTGATAATGGTAACAATCGAATACAACGATTTAACATTGAAATGCCATGAAATTAATGGAATGAACTGATAAATAAACTTTATTTATTTTCAGCTATTGATTATTATTTTTTGATTGCTATGTAATTTTAATTGAAAAGAAATAAAAGAATGAAAATGAATTGATGCATATTTATATTCATGTGCGCGCGCGAACAGAGAGATCCTGGTTGTTGAAGGTACAAACGCCATCAACGACAAGACAGTGTGCGTACGTAAAAGGTCTTTCCGTTGTCTTTGTCTAACAAGATCAGCATCTCTCTGTGATGAATTAATGTAGGAAACATACATTAATTCAACGCTAAAAAAAAAGAAGTTAACCAATCGGAAAGCATTCCAGAACTGTAAATGGTACCGGCAATCGGCTGGTAGGAACAACTTTTTCTCTACCAGTTCGGTACAAATTTTTTTCGAGATTTTATATGTTCTTTGCCAAAAAATGACTGTAAAAGTGCCTTTATTCACATATTAAATACCTTTTATTGGTGTCAGAAACTTTTTTTTTTCGGGACTTTTGACATACAAGATTTTATTGTTTCGTTTTAAAGGTTATCAAATTAAACTTTTTCGAGTTGGATGCATCCGACTACTCGTTTCAAATAAATTTTCGGCAATACATTAAGTATCTATAACTTTGTAGCTCATTTTCGTATCAAATTATGTTATCATTAAAGGATCGCAAATTTGGTCGGTGTTGTGGTTCATTGAAGATTTCTACTTTCTTTATCATTAACACAGTAGATCTCGCACAAACATGAGAGATAATATAAAGCCAGCGTAACCCATAAAGCAGTTTGAGTGTACAACTAACTAATAATGTTCGTATCTAACGAGCAACTAAAAAATGTAGAAAGTAGCGTAGATTTTTGCTCATTAATAAATAATAGGTGAAAACGAAGAAAAAGTATGGAAATAAACAGAAAAAAACATCATGAAATAATTGTAATGTCAGCAATGACTTGATAAGGCGATAGGCATGACTCATCGAAAGATATATTTCACTATTATGGAGCCGAATAGATGCAGTAGGATTCATGCCGATCTACTGACAGATCTGGCCCGATCTGATAGTTCCTATCGGTTACAGTTCTGATATTTAAACATCATAAACTAGATTTTGATTATTTTCAGCAGAGCTAATTATTAATATTAATATAAAATAAAAGCATTGGGATATTTTTGCGACAGAATCGTTCGTTGCATAGAAAAGAATAACGACTGAATAGATATCCGATCACTTTGAAGCTGAAAACGAATATCAAAATAGAACTTAGTGTAATCGATGATCAAGAATTATTATGTCAATTGCCTACTAGATTGTCACATATTTGTTGATAATAGACAAGGTAATATAATCTTTTAGCAGTGTTATTTATACGACACTACTAAGCTCTCTCTCAATCTTACGACGACTAAGCGAGATGAAATACAAGATTTTATTGATAATGGAACGAGATTCGAGACCAAGAAAGAGGGAGTCAGTGATACAAGAAGATGATCGGCATACACCCATATTTTACATTCGAAGGTCTCTGTGTTAAAAAGTTTCATATAAAATTATATACTCGGTGACTATTTATATATCAGTTTCCTCTATTTCTCTCTCATGATCGATACACTTACTTCTTAATCGTTTGAATACTTAAATCTGTCTGAAATACTTATCTTACTTAGAGAAAGTTTCAATATAACGAGTCTTTATTATATTAGCACAGCTTTTTTAGATTTGATTATTCTACATAATTATTAAATTTTGTTACAATCCTTTAAACATGTGCTAAAGACTGAGAAGCTTTCACCTATATCTGTCTGGTCATTAATGTGAAAACGAATGAAATTCTTATTGGTTAACGTAAAACGAATATATGCGAATGTACAATGTTTTATATCGAAAATTCAAAGAAAAAGGAGTCATCAAGAGAGAATGCATAATATTATTAGAAAAATATAAGGACTGAGCAGTATCATTAATCTGAATCATAATCGGCAGATCTAGAGAAGATTGTAAAGTTTGTAACTAAATTTATGTGCGCAGCCTGAGCAAGGTCTTGAATTTCTTTATTTTCCACAACGCTTCTGCAAAACTCTTCTTCAGATAATTATGTTTTATCACCAAATGCCTTGTTTACAATGTTCATAATCTGCTTCATATATACTTTTGTTTCCATTTGTCTATCTCCCTTGACAATCTCAAACTTTATTACGAATATGTATACAATATTAGCAATTTCGTCCTTCGTCAGAAAACCATCGTGATTTGTATCGCACAAATTGAAAAGATACTGTACCTTTACTTCTTCATCATGACAAGGATCGCCGAATAATCCGACGGTTAATATATGCTTGTATAAATCAACCTTTCTTTAAAAAATATTCACTTAGAGAATAATAATCAAACTAAATCGATAGTTCACTTTCTTATACTGACTATTGATTCACTAATAAAAATTTTGTATTTCAAAATGGTTAGTTATATATGAAACAAAAATTCGCACAATACTGTACAGAATGGTTTCTTATAATTAAAGGCAAAATTTTTCTGACATAGAAGAAGTTATCAATCACAAATTAAAAGAATATGTTCAAGAATTGTAGAAAATACTAGACGTTTCTACAATTGTTTTCTGACTTTCAGCCGCCAATCTCATAATTAGCAGACACTGAACATCATATATGCTTGTATAGAACGAACTGCTAGGTAAAAAACGTCTCACAGTGCATCTAAAATGCTGTTTAAAAAAAACATTTTTTTCTTTTGTTTTATACAACCTTGGTTACTCTGGAATAATACGAAACTGTAAACAGCTTGATTTGGTTGAATCAGAACTATTAAGAATATTTTCTTACCTGAATGATCATAATCGATGATATCAAATAAGAATTTGAGAAACTCTATTGTTTGATGATTATTATCTTTGAAATAATTACGATTAGCTTCGAGGAAATTCGCTTTGGCCATAGAACCATTTGGATACTTGTATTGCAGCGCTTCCAAAAACCGAATACACGTTTCATATGGGTTCGTCATTCATTTTGAACAGAAAAATAATATAGAAACATTAATTACTAACAAAACTAGATCAAAACTGTAGTAACGTAACATATCAATACAAAGGTGCAGAATCTACCCGTAGGTTTGCACTGCCACTGTAGGGAAAATAGTTTTCTTGGGGAGATTTTTCAGACTTTGATGCGTATTAGTGGGAAGCTGAGGCAGATTGTGCATCTCTATATCAATAGCAGATCGTCCATATAAAAAGATATTTATTTAACAATGGACAAACTGGCTATACTTAAAAAATCACAACTTGAGAAATTGTATCGGTGCCAATGGGTATATTATTTGATGTACTGTCTGTACAAAAAAAAGTTGACTCGGATATTTTTGCAAGAACTGAAGAATGGAAAGAGCTAGAGAGCTGCTGTTTTCACTAATCGAAAGAAGCGACACTAAGGCATCTTTTTCTCTAATATTGTGTAAGACGAAGTTGTTTTGAACTTTATGATTTTTGAAAAACATTGCAAAATAGTCATGAATCCGATTGATAATTTCATTAAAATTTTGGTTTTCATATATGATTTTGATAGAGGCGCATCATATCTATAGTTTCAGATATAATTCACATCGTAAGCTTTACGTATTTTACGGTAAAAGTTTTGTTTCAAAGACGGGTTAGTTTTGAATATTTTTTGGTTGTTTCATAAAAATGCTTGACTTTAAGCTGACTTCGTCTTGTGTAATATCGGAAGCAAAGGCGTCCTAATATCTCTTCTGTTTTACTGGTGAAAATTGTAGCACTTTCCATTCTTGAATTATTGCAAAAACACTTGAATGCATTTTTTTGAACAGGTATTAATATCTGAGTATCATTCTCTTTGTGTTGTAATACGCTTGGCATATTTTATCTTTTCTCTCTTACCTCTCTTGTATATAGGCTTGTATTTTACATAAGATACGGTACCATTATAATCTATCCATTTAAGCTGAAATTTTCATAAAATTTTAACAGCTCTTCAAGTTATTTGCAGATAAAGTTTCAGATAAAAATCTTCTTAAACCGAACGAGGCAACAGTTTTCTTAGATCACACAGTTGGCGAAGTATAAAGGAAAATACATAGACGCATTGGTCTCTAATGGTCAGTAATTATCTATCACACAGTATAACTTTTATGATTCAATTAAATTGCTGTACTGCAATCGCTTATCTTACGATTTGGTTTGAAAGATTTTTCTGCAGATACCAATACAATATCAATATTATGTACAAACTTGAAAAAATGAAAAATCCTATCTTTCATTCCTTTGAAAGATTGTAAATCATTAACATTTTTTGAAAAAGTCATGAAAATTATGAAGATGCTGATCATATATTTGGTGAACTTCGTTTTTATTCTTTTCTAATAGCTTCATTAGAGTGTTCAATTGAGTTGGAGCCAATTGGAATTGATGTTCATTTGCTTTTGCTGTTTCACTCACCGATGTCATATTACGAACAATTCAAAGAACGAAAAAAAAGCGATATGTTCGTGAATGTATCAAGCGACGAGCATATTTATTTTATTCGTTTGATTCTTGTTCTTCTACTGTAATACTGTAGAAGAAAAACTATTGCTGAAAAATACAGGTAATCGCGATTAAGTTGCAATCATCGTCATTTATAAAGAAATAAGGTTAATGTTTGTCGAAGAAACAAGAAAGCACAGAGCAAAAAATAATTTGTTTCATATTTATACATATTGCACGATGTCAATGTGACCATAAAACAGCTTATTATTGACAATATTCCAGTTTCTTCTGATACCAAAAGAATATTTGTCCCATGCTTTGAAATATGATCTCATTTTATTATTTTAAGACGTAACCATTGACTATAAAGGATAAAAAATAGAAACGTCTCTATGGGAAACACAGTTTGTTTCCTCTAGGAAGTAACATTGGATGGAAAATACTTTTTGTCGTTCAATCTTGACTCCAATTATAATTCATTTCAATTATTGAAGTAGATTTTTCAACAATATTCTACACTATTAGAATATATAATTAATTTTTCTATATTAAAACATATTTTTAAAAGTTTGTTTCTATGATAGAAAGACGCTCTACAAAACAGCCTATGACCAATCTCTTTGAATTCATACAATAAGATAGTTGTAAGTATAGAAATGTACGTCATAAAAAATAAAAATTAGCGGTAATTATTA
Source organism: Macrotrachela quadricornifera (assembly GCA_022393335.1). Taxonomy (NCBI): domain Eukaryota; kingdom Metazoa; phylum Rotifera; class Eurotatoria; order Philodinida; family Philodinidae; genus Macrotrachela; species Macrotrachela quadricornifera. The sequence continues at coordinate 24,216 of JAJEKB010020664.1, forward strand.
AGCTCATTGGGATAATTTATCTTTCTTACTATAACGTATGAACCAGTATCATATATATTTAGATCTGATTAATTTCTTGAATACTCAAGAAAAACAAGGTAACTGTTACTTTACATAGAAGAATGATTTTGTGAAATATGATCTGAAAAAAAAGTGTTGAAGTATAGAGAATAGAAATTTACACTACCCCCTACAGACGTGACAAAAACTCGTTACAACGATTCTTCTGTGCCACGAACTGTAACTGACGTCCAAGTTCCCACTTTTATAGTATACACCTCTTGAATATGTTTCACATTTTAATTCTATAAAGATTGCGCGACACAGATTTTATATATAAGTACATACTTCCACTCTAACTCTCTTGATTTGAGTATTTAGATAATACTCTTTAAGTTGACTTATTTTTTCCTGAGGAACAATAAATTATAGGAAAAGAAAAAGTTGCACCACTGTTGTGACATTACTTCTTGCCCAATAGATATAGCAGCATTGTGAAATTACTTGTTGTAAAATAGTCACATCACATCGTTACTATATAAATGATCGGTTTATTTCACAGATGTCATAAAATTTATTTTAAAAATAGGTTAATATTCAATATAATCTAGAACTATCAAGTGTTATTGTCAATCATATAATGGTAGCCGTTACTCGCGCTGCGTTAGCACGTCAACTGTCATCATCAAACACAACTAAAACAATTGTATCAAGTGCTGTAAGGAAAAAGTATACCAAAAAGAAGAAAAGAATAGTTAAACAACGTACATCATCATCTACAACCTCGCCGCCATTGCAACGATATAACGATGTCGCAGGCCAAAGTAATATCACTGACGCTAATGCATACGATCGGTATGGTAATCCATCAGGAAGAGAATATGATTTGGGTCGAGATGGAGCATTTATGGGATTTAATATTTTAATTGGACAATTTTATAACTTTGACATGCAGAAGCCAATTGATGCACTGAAAATCAAAGGATTTCAAGTAAAGCATATAACAACTGAGAATGAATGTATAACAGAACTTGCTTCTAATCGTTATCAAATAGCATGGATTATCAGTGGTAGTCACATTCAAAATCCAACATTTATTTCAACTTTAACAGCTTTTCATTCATCTGGTGGTGCTATCTTTTTGTTTGCCGATAATACACCATATGTATATCATGCATCTGAATTTCTTAAAACAAAATTTGGTATTACTGTCGAAGGAGACTATTGGGGTAGCAAAACAATGACATACAAGGAAGATGGATATCAAGAAATCGGAAATTTTGGTCAACATGATATTTTTACCGGAATCACAAATTTATTCGAAGGTATCACCATATGTCATCCAGTATATTCAACAACAGCAAGTCGCGAGGTATTTATCACTGTAGCAACAGCTACTGATGGTAATTCTAGTATTGCCGTGTATGATCCACCTACGACATCAACAGAAGGACGATTATGCTTAGATTGTGGTTTTACAAAACTCTACTGTAACTGGGATACAGCAGGCACAGCTCGTTACATCGTTAACACTACTTGTTGGCTTTTGGGAATGAAAAATGTTTAAAATCGAAGAAGAAGAAGAATTAGAACAAATGATAGCAAGATGTAACTGATTTCTTTTTTTTCATTTCCTTCTTTGTATAAATATATAAATTCTTCAATTAAAATTTTCGATTTATTATTCAATAAATTATCCTAATACCTTACAATCGAGTTGAGAATGTAACAAATTAAAAATATGAGCTGCTGTGGCTTCCACTATAATAAAAACAAAACATGATGTTTTTCGGGTCATACGAAAGAGAATCCCTACAAACCTCACAATCGATCCGAACAACACTATGTTTGGTTCTTATAATAGTGGAGAAAACCTTTCCTGATTCATTTTTATATCTAAACTCGATATACCTTGATATTCATAGATCTCTCTCCCAGAACGTCAAAAGCAGCTCATATTTTAAATTTGTTAGCTTCTCAGTGAGAGCGTTCATTTGACTGGAGCATGGCCAGTTAATTTAACTTACAGTACACGTTCCTTTATTGTCAGATTCGAATTCTTCGATTCCAATTAGCTTTGGTCGAGTTTTATTGAAAGAATCCTTTTTGTCTAGAGATCAGTATTTGACTAATCAGCGAAGTCCGCACATACAAGCAATCAGATAATTTATGTTTGTTAGACTCTTCTTTACGAGAAAGAGAACTAACAACAGGATGATAACAGTTCTTTATGTTCTTCATTACAAATAGAACGTCCTTTTTGTCTTGACTTGGCCTTTGTGAAAGATAAATAAAATTTTGATTTGCTCGTTCGTTTGCGTAACGTAAGCAACAAAAAAAAGGTACATGAAAAAGATAAAAGATTTGATTTATTGTTGTAATAAAGCAGGTAAGACTTACTTGTTTTTTTTTTCTAAATAGAGAATAAATTGTCTATAAAAAATCTTTTTTTTATCTAGTTCATAAGTATAAATAAATTTAAAAAAAATTAATTTGAGATAGTTTCAAAATCTTTTGCTACATTTGCTTATTGTCTTGAGACTGTCATATGTACATAATTTCAGAAGTTTTTTTCTATAGAAATTGTTAAGCTTATCAAAAATTTATTATCACTTCATATATTTAGTTTTTAGAGATTGGTGTAATACTTCGTTCCTAGATTATTGTTATTAATCATGCCTACGAGAAAAGTTGTTCGAACTACTGTTGTTCGAAGTGGATCAAGTCGCGATAGTAATGTATGGATATGGTCTGTCATCGTTGCATGTATAGCACTTATATTTGCTATCATTAGTGTGGCTACATCTGGTTGGAATGGAAGAAGTTTATTAAAAAATTGTGGAAGTCCTTGTCTTGCTACTACAGTTTTATCATTTTTTGCGATTTTTTTTCTTATCTTGGGTATTCTCTCTACAATACTTTTTGCAAAAGGATTGATAACAAGTTTTTCAAGTGCAATTAAAGTATCTGCAGTTCTTCTTCTTGCATTAGCTGGTATCTTCATCGTTGCTGCTTATATAAGTCATAATAGTACTTATCGATCAAACAACTATGGTTACTATTTAATGGTAACATCAGGTATTTTTACCTTCATTTCATCAATACTTATCGCTTTTTGGCTTGGCCGAAATTGGATTATCGTGTAAAAACGAACAATCAGTTAGCTTTTTTTTTTAGCACGTTTGTTGTAATGGTGTATTTAATAAGAAAGATATTTTTTGTTTGGCTATTTTCATCAATTTCATCATTTGTTTTGATTCTTTGCATTCGAATATAAATAAAAATCTTCACTGTATTGCGTACAATACAAATGAAATGATGTTTTAAAGTATTTTCATCGAATGTAATTTTTTTTATCATAGGATTTATTTTCGATATTTCTTAGACTTAATCATTATTTGGATGATATTATTCATTCGTATTAACTTTAAGATTTTTCTCAGTCAAAATCTTATTTTATTTGCCAATATTTTCAACCTAAAAAAGTCGTATAACATATTGAAAGGAAAGTCAGAATGGTTTTAAAAGCGGTAAAAAGACACCCCCTACCACACTGCGTGCTTGAAAACCAATTTTTAGGGCTGTCTTTGTATCATACCAATCAGTAAAAGGCACTCTACTTGGTGAAACATTTAGAAAATCATAGATTGGATTTACAAGAGTTTCAAACACTTGTTTTGTTTCTGCAAGGCAAGCTGTCCATACAATCCAATCAGCTTTCGTATAATTTTCACGACTATCTAATGGAAGACCAAATCGATTTTGATGATTGAGATAGAAAGCAATCTCTTTTTGTGCTACAGACGCTGGAAAAAGATGTAATCCGAAAAGTTCTTGCCATACAAGATTATATTTTTGACTCCAACTTTCTTTCATATTGAATGCAAGCCGATAGTGATCTCCATTGTCAGCTAACTTCAGCCATTCGTTTGCCATATTCTGTGCAGCTTGATGAAAAACTTGTGCTTGAGTCATATCGGATCGTAATTCACAGAGTTGTCCAAAAGCTTCAATAGCTAGAATAGCTTTCAATGACAGATTTGCATTGTGAGCAAGATAACCGGCAAAATCATCCGTACAAAGTTGATTAATTGGATCTAAACCAAACTGTAGTAGATATTTAGCCCATTTTAACAGCGTTTTCCAATGTTGATCAGCTAAGTCTGTTTTGTTTTCAACTTTGCAAATGGCAGTAACGAGAAGAAGCATATTACCACATTCTTCTATCGGCATTTGATTGTACTCTGAACGTTCGCCACCTCCGTATACTTGTCCATTCGCTTTTGGATAAGTTCCAAGATCGTGTGGAGCAAAATGAAATGTCCACTGTGGACTTGCAGCATACTTGAGAACGGGTACAATTTGAGCTTTCAAAAGATCTGGATTAAAATAAAGGAAAAAAGGAGCAGCTGGATAAGTTACATCTACCGTTCCGATACAACCATTGCTAAAGTTCTCTTTACTGAACATAAGCAATGTACCATCAATATCTTGAACGATCGTATGAGCTGATAAGCATTGACGAAAAGCTAATTCAGCCACTTGAGAATATTTCTGTCCACCACGATCAGTCAATTCTTTACGAAGTGTGTCGTTAAATTCATTGCATCGATTTCGTATAAAATTATATTCGCTTTCTGCCTTTATCAAAAGTTTATCTATTTCAAGTCCATCATGTTTCCAATAAGGTTTTAATTTACGATGGAAATATTCAATTGAATATAATTCGTCATAGGCAAGCAATATATGACGGGAACTCGGTTCATTGTTAACTTTATCAAACGAGAAAATCGTCGAAATACCAGGCCAGTCGTCATTGGCAGCTCGTGGAAAATTCATGTCGTCAGAATCTGGCAGCATTCCGTGACGCGCGAAAGTATTTCGACTCAGTTCAGTAGCAGATATAGATGTTTGTCCCAATGTAGCATCTGGAACTGCTAAGTATTGAATTCCCCAATCGATTCGGACGTTATCACCGCTTTTTGCAAGTACTAACTGATCAGCAGACTGAAATGAAAGTAATTCCATATTTTTCAGATGATGCCGTGTTGCAATAACTTTTTGGTTAGATTCATTAACTACTAATTCCGCTGTATTGTCAAAATAGATTTTAACAGAATGTTCATTTCCATCTGTAGCATATAATGTGAATGTTATATAGGTAACAGGTCGAGTCAGTAGATCAAGATCTTTTGGAAGAAGTGGAGAAAGAAATTCAACATATAAAACAATACCATGTCCTTCAAATTCGTATGTAGTTGTGGTTGCTGTCACTGTGACATTCTTTTGGTGAAGTATTGGAAGTTCAGCCGGTTGCATACCCATGAATCGCAATGGAAATTCGTCAATTCGAATGATACCACACAGTGCTTGAATATGTCCTGTCCAGTGCGTGCTCCATGTATCCGTCAACTTGTCTGATGCACACCAAATACTGAAGTAGGGTGTGTGAGTGACTAATGGAATGGCAGGTGGTCGAAAATGCTTGTTCGACATACGATAAAATATATATCTTGATGTGATAAATTCAGAAAAAAAAACTGTTTTCAATATTGTTTTGTATTGCGTTATCAACGTAAAAAAAGAAACAAGTATGTAAACATGTGCTTTGCTACTATTCTGATGACGTTATTGCACATAATACGAGCCATGAAAGAAAAAAAACGCACGTTAGCGCTTTATTTTTCTGTTCTCTTTTCCTTTACTCAATTTATTTAGAAAAAAAGCCGGCAATATATACTATAAAATGCATCATGCTCAAAGCCTAATATATTAAGGAAAGAAAATAGACCAATAGCATTACATGTGTGTCTTATTTCAGTAACACCTTTTTTTTCCTCTGTTCTCTACTACTTAGGTCTGACCAAAAGTTCGTGCACTGCTATTGGCAGTTTCTTAGACCAATTAACATTGGACTTATTTTTTTCATAAATAAATAGTGGAAGGTCTTTCCTATAATAATATGTATAACAGCTCGTTTTTGAAGTTGGTCACAACATTTTTTTCAGATAAAATATAATTCGACTGAAAAAAAATGGATAATGAATATAATCGATACTATATTAGAATTCGAACTATTTTGGGAATAGCTCCAAAGGCAATCCACGAGGAACTAGCAACAGCTTTAGGACCTGATGCTCCAGCATATCGAACAGTTGCAAAGTGGGCCGAACGTTTCCGTGAAGGAAGAGAAGATGTCAATGATGATCCTCGATTCGGTCGTCCAGTTTCCGAACTTACAGATGAAAATATTGAACTGGTACGACAGGTTATTAGCAATGATCCACATTCAACTTATGATGATATTATAGCTGAGATATTTCTCTCTCACGGTACAATCGAACGAATTATCCACGATCATCTCAAGATGAGAAAAGTTACATCACGTTGGATCCCCCATCAACTAACTGCTGAACAAAAGGAAGAGCGAGTTAAACTTTGTCGTGAAAATCTGGCCAAATTTCGTGCTGGTTCTTGACGATTATGTGACATTATTACAGGTGATGAGACATGGATTTATCACAGACAAATTGGTCGCAAGTCAACAAATGCTAGCTGGATTGCCGAAGGTCAATCACCAGCAACTATAGTTCGTCGAGGCAGATTTGAATCAAAAAATTTATTCTGTATATTCTTTAAATCAAATAGTCCTGTTCTTGTACATGCTGTTGATAAAGGCGAGACTATTGATCATACTTATTATATTGAAAATTGTCTCAAGCCCATTGTTAAGGAAATATGGAAACAAAGAAGGTCAAATCGTACAAAAGGTATAAAACTGCTTTATGATAATGCTGGACCCCATCGCCATTCAGATGTTATTAACTATTTAACAGAAGAAGGTATCAATATAATGCCGCATCCACCATATTCACCTGACCTTTCACCATGTGATTATTGGTTAAACGATTATATCAAGAACCGTTCAACTGATCAACCAGATGAAAAATCTTTGGCTCGCGCGGTTTCCAAGATAGTAAAAAAAATTTCAGAAGAAGAGTTTAAAAAAACCTTTGACAAATTGTTGGAAAGAATGGAACTTTGTATAAATAATCATGGTGACTACTTTGAACATTTAATGAAATAAAATTAGAGCATTCTCTTTATCTTCATATTTTTTTCTATTGATGCACGAACTTTTGGTCAGACCTAAGTATATTACTGAATTTTTCTAGAAAATGGTTGTAAACATATAATTCTAGATGAAGTTAGATCAATATGACGTCACAGATACATGCAGATATTTTATTTCATTAGAGATATATCTAAATGAAGCACTGTAAAAATTTATGTAAATAAAAGATAAATGTTTGATCATTTATGCTTATTGAGAAAAAGATTTGATCTTCTTCATTCTTTTATCTAAAATAAAAGATTTATTTATTCAGAAAATAAACCTCAATACCACTGACAGGATTTATTAAATGGAATAACAGATAATATCAACAACGACGTTTATTATAATGTATTGAGTTGTTTATATTGGCTGTTGTTACTAAGCAAAGAGAAGAACATTGTATTGATTTATTCTTATTATCATCACATTCATTCATCATAAAGTTTAATTTTCTATTGTTTTGATTCGTAATACTTCCTCTTTTGTCAAGCGATTCGAAACAGTTGAACCCCAATAAAACTAATTTGAATGCACGATACTGTTCTATTTTTTTTAAAGAAAATCGAGAGATAAACAATAAAGTCTCTGATTGTGAGGTTCCATGAAGTCTCTGTTGCTGAAATGTCTTTAAGAAGGAAATAACGAACTTCAAGACTTTATGGGACTTCACCACCGAAGTTATAGTTATTTCCCCTTGAGCCTCTTGATGTTTTGAGGCTCACTATTATTCGCCCATTATTAATAATTCTCTTGTCTGAAGCAATCATTTAAAATAAACTTAAATATGTTTGAAAAATAAAAGAGAAATCAATAATGTATTTATGTGTTCTCTATAAAACTCAATATTCAAACTATTTTTTAGTCTACTTTCTTCTATAATATAGTATAATTCTTTGACTCAGATTCTATATCGAGACATGATGAGGGTAACTAGCACCAAAAAGAAATGGTAGGAAAGATTAATCCGAACATTTACTCGAAGATTTATTCAAATATTGAAGATAAAAAATGATATTTTCATTGTAATCCTTAGTATGATTACTTTGTACATAAAAAGAGAATATATTTGTCAACATAACCCTAAATCAAATTTCAAATTCATCATGTCAAAAATCTTCTCGTCAATGTAAGCTAGTTTTTTTACTTCATTCCTTGCAGTTTTCGATTATTTTGAAAGATGGAAGAGAATAAAAATTCGGTAAAAAATATTAGAAATTCTTTCAGAAAAGTTAAATAGATTTTCCATTTTTAATGAGGACAATCTTTTGCTATTGTTCCTGATCGGGAAGCTGAATTCCTCCAAAAACGATGAAAGATATTTTCTACTGAAGAAAGTTGTCATCTTAATTATTCGAAAGGCATAAGTATAGCGAAAATTTTACCATTCAAAGAAACCTTATTTACTTTCGTATAGCAAATTGTAATAAAAGCAGCTGTACTTTTGCTGGCAGAACTTTAGTCGTTATTATCTTTCATTAATTCTGAGTACATTGATTGATGTTTTCTTTCTAGAATACTCGTCCTCATACTTCTCTTATGTTTCTTTACGGAGGTACATATGGCTCCTATCAAATCATCGATATTCAAAGAACAAACAAGATCAACTCGATCAAAAGGTAAATTTCAATTTGAGAAGTAATCTCAAATGACATATTTCTATAAACTATACTTTTCTTGTGCTACTAATATTGAATAATATTAAGCTATTTACCCTAATCTGTCGAATATTTTTCTATAAATTTAATAATACGATTGCAAAAAATGATTCCGTTTATTTTAATTAAAGTAAATTTCTTTCCGTATCGAAGTTATTCTAAACACGAATTCTATGAGATAGAAGTAGAGGAAAAATGAATATACTCAACTGAAATGTCTGTTACGACTCTTTAAGTTTACATACTTTTATTTTTTAACTAATAATAAGGATTTTTTTATGTGCAATCATAAAGTTCTCACAAAATCGTGTCTGCTTTTTTTATAAAACTTAATTCTATATTTCATATATCACATAGCAAAACGAGTACTATCGTTTTTGTCTATATACCATTTTTTGATTAGCAAAATACGATATAAATTATGCATATGCAACCTTTCACACATTTTATTGTTGATTTAGTGCCGATGAACACTCCTGCAACACCCTATACAATTGTCAATAATGGGCAAGGTACAGTGTACGAATGGCAAAGTGATACAATTACTATACTTTTAAATGGATCACAAACACAAGGACTTTTCACTCTTACTGAAGATAGAATGAAACCAACATTCAAGCTTGGTCTTCATCTTCATAGAAAACATTCGGAATCATTTCATATTCTCGAAGGAGAAGTTGAATTTCGTTTAGGTGCTAAAAAACATATTGCACGAGCTGGTACAACAATTCATGCTCCACCAAATACTCCACATGCTGTTCAAATAGTTAATGGAAAACGAGCACGTATGCTTATGTTGTATTCACCAGCTGGAATTGAAAATTTTCTTGGTGAAATGAAAACATTTACCGACACACAATTTGCTGATGAAAAATTTATGAAAGCATTCAATGAAAAATATGATAATATTCAGTTGGAATAATTAAATATTTTTTCTATATTATTTCAAGAATTTATTTTATTGTGTAAAAATAAAGATTTCAGCTTAAGAAATAATAACGTTTTTCAGACACATTTTGTTACTCATACTAAAAATTGTTTTAAACAAGATGTTTGTTCAATTCATGTCCATAAATACAGCATGATTGCGTTATTTTTAATAGTTTTGTACAGTTTGCTGTATTGAAGTAGAACATTGGAAGTTTCTTATTTTAACACAGTACGATAGAGTATCGACTACTCTATCGAACCATATAATTTGCATTCTATTTTCACTGGTCCTACACCAAAAAAATAGATAGATCTCAAACGAGTATGAGAAAAAAATTTGCAGATAGTTCACGTTATTTTTAAGTTTTATTCTACATATATATGAACAAAAAAACAGTACAATTATAGACGATGTTCGACATGACAGCCACGAGCATTATATATCTTCAAAATTCTTTTCGACCAAGAAGCTAATACTTTATCAATATAGGTTTGATTCATTTTTCTCCATTCAGTCAAAAGCTCTTTTTTAAGTTCATCAAGAGATTCAGTATCTGTTCTACTTAATCGTTGTTTTAAATATCCCCATATAGCATAATCCATTGGCGCAGCATCAGGACTAGCCGGCATCCACTCTTCTGGTTTGATAGAATTAATTTTATTTTCATTTAAATATTGAATTGTTTCTTTGGAAGTATGACTTGGTGCTGAATCTTGATGAAAATACCATTTTCTTTTTTGTTTTGTTGAAAACAAACGTGGTACATCTCGAGTTAAAAATGGTTTCAAAACCTTGTTAATATAATAATTCGAATTAACTTTTGTACCAGGTGCAACAAAACGAAGTGTTGTTTTACCTTGAATTGATACACCTCCCCACACCATAAAATCTTTTGGTCGAGAAGTATTTTGTTGAATAATCATTCGATTGTAGTCAGGATCAGTCTTTTTTATATAACATACTTTTCGTTTACCACTACTTGCATTTAAATGAAACCAAGTTTCATCTGTTGTAATAAACCTTTTGTATCGTTGAAGTGCTAATCGACAATAAAGTTGATGTGATCGTTCTCGACGTTTCATAATATCTGATGAACTTAATTTGTGAACTTTCCTTTTTTTTCGAAGAATAAATCCTAAATTTTTAATAATGTTCGAAACAGTAGATTGGCTAATACGAAGAGATTTAGCAATAGTACGTTGGGTTGGTAGATCTTCAACGTCAATTTTCTTGATGACTTTGTTAACAATAGATGTTGTTTGTGATGGCTTTTTTCGATAAATCTTAATTTTCGATTCAGAATTTCTTTGACGACCGATCTTTCGCTTGACATTTGACACAGTAGGTTGAGATCGTAGCTTCTCAAAAGAGATACTTTTTAATTAAATATTATAGCTATTTAAAACTCGATATAGCTACTTAAAATAAGGCGCGTCTACAATATTCGTGTAACTTTTTATTTAAGTAGCTATTGAAAACTAAAAGTTCAGCTATTTAAACGACATTTACAACTATTACAGTATTTAAATAGCTGAATCCTTTAATAAAATTTCAGAATGAAAATAAAATATTGTTTCTAAAATAGTCAGCATTCATAATGATGAGCTTTTAACCAGTTATATTAATACACTGCTGATAAGTATGAATGTTTTTAACAGTCAGTAATTGAAATGCAGAACTCCATTTTTTGCATATTGTACAAAATTCTAATCTATAGTCAGCGAATATATCTATTTGTAATATAGATTATTTTGTTTAATAAATAAAATATAGTTTTAAAACGCATGATCAGTTAAAA
>JAJEKB010020671.1:0-16138 GCA_022393335.1 Macrotrachela quadricornifera
ATTTCCAAAATAATTAAAATAAAAATTCTTTTGTAAAACTTACGACATATTTCGATCTAACCAACATTGTTTAGCATAATTATTTTGTTTTACATTATTAAAAATTATTTTACTCATATATTCACATACTTTATACATCGTTTTGGTATTCGAGTCTTTAAACCAATAGACAGCGATTAAATGACTAACACAGTGAGATTTTTAAGACGAAAAATTTGATAGAAATGATTAGCAAGCTGTGAAGTCGTCGAGATATTATTTTAAAAATAAGTAATAGTTCTATATTCAATACATAAAAGTAGATAATCAAAGAAGATATTAAAAAAAGAATGTAAATTTTCAAGAAGAAATATTTGGTCTATTCAGCTGCATTTTCATCAAACATATACAGTTATATTCATCTAGTTAGATATGTGAAATTAATGTTGTTGTAGCAGTTTCTATCTTTCTACTTTTCAAATTAATTCTATACAGCCGAAAAGATCCAAATTTTGACTTTTTAACAGGCGTCTTTCACCCTCATCTTCAAGATTTAATTTGATGAAGTACAATTAACCTTATGCTGAGACTGAAGTTGAGATTAAACCAACGCTGAAAAATATTGGAGATGCTCAATTTCTAATATGGATTGTATTTTCATGACGCGAATCCAACTCTGGTAAATTCATTAAAGATTCTTTTTTAGGTTCTTAGTGAAAATATATATCCTACATTAGATCTTACTAACCATCTCATTTCAGTCTCCATCGTGCAATGCATTGATGGTGAAATGATTTAAAGCAAAAATCCGTATATTTTCTCATATATTTTATAGAGTATTATACTTAGAAATAAATTCATCGTTTAAAATCATTCGTATCAATAATTAGTACGTGTTTATACACAGACAAATTCATTCAAAGGATGTACTGTATTACATTGAAAAGAAAGAGAAAGAGTAAGATAACGTCATACCTGTTCATGTTGCTAAAAGGTAAAACTAACAGTAGCATGTAGATGGCTAATTCGTATATGCTTTTTATACCTAAGCTATTCTATCTTCTCATTTCTTTTAAGAAAAAAAAAACGAATATACTAATTTTGTCGATGCAGAACGAGCTGTATGCTTACTCATTCATAACCGAAGGCGTTGATCAGTAACTACTTATATGTAAATTTAAACTACGTAATTATTGTATAAAAATATCTTCTTTAAATATACAACTTAAGTTATGTTGAATGAACTAGAATTTTCAAGGTTTAGAAAGAAAAAACGAGTGTTAATGACTTGGAACTATCACAATCTTAAGAAAATGAAAGATGAGTCAGCTTTCCTTATGAATCTTTTTATAGAGTACAGATTTCATAAATGTATCCGTTTTAATAATCATCAGATTATAATAAAGACATGTATTCTACATTTAGATATTGTTTTCTAAACGGTTGTTACTTCATTTACGGTGATTCGATTTTAATAAAAAGAAAAGTAGATTTAACATATTCATTTTCATGGATATTAACCTTTGAACTATACTCACGTTAGTTCTTTTCAATATGTACAGCTTTTCATTTTTCTTTCTCTTGTTTACACTATTACATAAGCGATTCTATTTCACCGTCATACTAAATAATGACTCAAGTTTGCTTTTCACCTTTATTTATTTGTATTATGCAGGAGAAATGAGAAAAGAAAAAAAAACAAAATTTCAATCTTTTTCTTTTATTCTCTTTCTTCTCATTTATTGAATGAAAGAAATCGAAATTTTGAGATAATTCATATCCGTTTGAAGAAATTGATATAGAAAACTGCATGAAATCATTGAGCAATGTTAGTAGTTTGGATAACGATTTTTGTAAAATGCAATTTGAATTTTGATCCTCTGAAGAAGAAGTTACTCATGGTGAAGTGGATTTATAAGTCTGAATGAAATAGTATCAGAATTGAATGTGAATTTTAGCGAATATCGTGAAATCATTGAATAAATGACGCCAGCTACTTAGAAATGAATCGATATGTTGAACAACACTTATAAACCCAAGAGTTGAGCAGACGATTACAAACTCTTCAATGAAATAATTTAGATTAGATGTACGTTATTTTCTTTTTTCTATTCAAATATTTTAAAAGATTAAGGTTTCAGATACCTTTGAAAGTAATGTAAAATTTTTTAACATCATAAAGATTAAAATAATTAAAAAGAAAATGTTAATGTGACAATATAACATCGCAGATTTATAATTCAAACTTCATCTTATACAGACATTTCAATTACTTTCCCAACTAATTTATGCAAATGAAATGATTTTCAAAAACCAAAAAATAATACAAAATCATATTCTTTTTTTCTTCATAATTCATTATTAAATACAGTCTATTACGTTATGATATCGACATTTAGTAACGTTAATTGATATGATATCAATATAGATTGTCGTCGCTTTTATTAATATTTTTCTCTAATAAGAATAACAGAAAAGTTATTAATAAAATGAATTAGAAATAATTTAAATATTTTTACATCATAATATGCAAAAAAAAACTGCTTTTCTTTAAATTTCAATTGGGTTTGATTTATTTTTGTACTTAAATTTTTTTATGAAACAAAATTTAAAAGGACTGTTGTAGTATATCTTTTCTGTATATACTGATGCTGTCCGTCTATTTTGAAGAAGGAGATTAACCATAAGTTCATAGTCAAATTTTATCTTTCTACAATCAGCACTAGCAGCTATATTTTGTGTTCATATTTTAATATTAGTCTTATTCACTCTTAATAGTTCTATATTCTATCATATACACTTTTATATTGGTATTAAAATGAAAGAAAATCAAAACAAAAATTATTTTAAATAGTATTTAGACTGTTTATGAACCTGTAGAAAGTTTGAAATATAGATTAGACATATTGCATCGGTGTGATTGGAAAACAAATTAGATATTTAAGCCATCTTTTTTGCTCCCTTGAAATTTTGTCTGTTGAATACCTATCGTATTAAGATTTAATATACAAATATCGCAAAAATTATTCGTACAATTTTAATGATGATGACATTTTTGTTTATTTCAAAGTACTCAATTATAAAATCACTCGATATAGAAAAGTACAAATAATATGTTCGTAGTCTATTTTTATAGTACTCACATATGAAATATGTGATTATACCTTTGATTTATCTGCAGGTTCATTTCAGTTACTGCAACCTCTATTTATACTGCATGACATCATATAGGAATTCATATACTAAATTATATCTTTGCTTATATAAAAGATCTAATTTCCGCATTTTGATTGCATAGTTTCGAATAACCCTATACTTATCACTTGTCTATAGATGATAGAAAACCTTTAACTTTAAATTAAAGGTATAATTAGATATATTATACATGAGCGTCATAAAAATACATTAGGAACACGCCACTTATTCTTTTCTGTATCTAATGAAATTATAATTAAATATTTTGAAATAAAAAAGAATGAAAAATGTTATTGTACTCAAAATAGTAAGAATAATTTTTGTAGCATCTGTATATGAGCTAGGTACTATGTTATAAATTTAGAAAAATAATTAAAATTTTCTTATATTATATTTATTAATTGTATAAAAGTGATATATGAAGTAGATACTTTATATCAGCTTAGAAAAAATAATAAAAAATTTTCATTTATTTATATATAGTTTTATATAATCATGACAACTAAATGAGACACTTGAATATCAATTTAGAAAAAGAATAAATTTTTTTTTGTAATTTCTATATAATTTATAAAGTAGTGATAAATGAAAAAAAAAACATTTGACTATAAAATTAGAAAAAAAAAATTATTTTATTTTTCTGCATTTATTATTTATTTTAAGTGCAATAAATTGTACACTTCACTTAACTCTAAAATTGAAAAAAAAAATAAAATTTTATTCTTTTACCTAGATTTATAGTCAAATCGTATTTATATATTGTCTTATCATTTATTTTCAAAATGACTAAACAATTTTTGAAAATATGTTTATTGTGCAAATTAAATTAGACATCTTATACTTTTACAATAGCTAGGTATAGTTTTATCATTTTTTCTTTTTCAAATATATCTTCTAGATCATATCTTTCTTTTTTTCCTTTTCTATTTTATATTTCATCCGAGAAAAAAAAATTTTTTACTCGATATTTTTTAATATATTATTAAAGTGCATCAGACTCTTTTCAACTTTATATATAACTATATTAAAAAAAAAACTTACACATCTTTTTCTACAGATACTAATTTATCTATCTACCTTTTTTGAATTGTTTCATATTGTGATTGATAGCTTACAAAGCATACTACAAAGCAGTGTAAGTGCATTTTCTCATTATTTATTATTAGAAGAAATAGAAAATAAAAACTATTTTTATCCTTAAGTATGGTAAAATCATTTACTATATAAAGGTTGAACAGTTTTTAAATTTCTACTCTCGAAATTATATTTTATGGTTCATCGAGGGTTCGTATGAAGTTAATATTCAGTCTATGTAACCATGTATTGTATTCTCATGTAATTATTGTCCATTATAATGACAATAATTACCTGCATGCGAAGATATTAGATGAGTAGACGAGTATTAATGTTGACGGATTATTCAATGACACGAGTGATAGATTTTCTGATATTTTGCTCGTTAGAAGCATCCTTTTTCATGATATTCTCTAGAGCAATATCGTTCTTTTCATCATTCATACCGAACAGCAGAAGACTAAGCAGCTTTTAACCACATAAACTTAATAAAAACCATCAATACTTAGGAGAGTAAACCAATTTATTTTTAATATGATTTTACTTACAAACGTGGTTACTTTTACTAATCCTTAGTAGAACATTTGTTTTACTATAGATCGTACAGGAAGATCTTATGATTTTGTCTCAACAGTATAATGTTGATATATGGTAGGCTTTTTTAAGGAAAAGATAATAGAATCATAGAAATAGATATTAAATTCATAGTGCTTTTCTTTCAGAAATAAAAGATTGTGTGCGAATATAAGAGAAGGCAGAAAAGAAAGTGAAAAGATAACGATGTAAAATTGTCGGGGTAGCTCAGCTGGTAGAGCGGTCGACATCCGGTCGACAGGTCTCTTGGTTCGACTCCAAGGTCCCGGCAACATTCTCTATTTTTCTTTTTTATTTTTCAATATGCAACATCAGATAATCATTTTACGAGTATTTCTTAATCATTATTCGATTTGAACTTAATCCTCTAAGAATCTCACTTTCACTCATCGCACTACAAAACGAATAAAGACACAAACAAATTTGATTATAAGATTGAAATTAAAGTAAATTTATTTCGATGAAACATATACTCATGAGTATACATTTATTAGATATCTTCGTTTTCAAGCAACCACTATTCTCTCATACTATTTTGTGAGTACTTAATGGTTTTTTTGACCTCTTTTTGTATTGTTGTGCTCGTATCCTCCACATATTAACTCAGGATATATGACATTTAAACTTCCTGTAACTAGATTTATCGACTTCGAAATTCAATTTATTTTGACTCATATATCGTTACAAATGGATGTTCAACAGATTGTAGCTTATAGAGATTTCAAAATGATTTTCAAATGAAATTCAATCTGATCAGAACTATAAAAGAGATATCTACTAATTTTCATTTACTCGCTCGTTTTAAAGCTTTTTGGTATATATATAAATAGCCTGCAAAATGGATGAAGTAGATGAAGATTATATTTTTTTTAAAAGATTGCGTGATGTTAAGGATATTCTTTAGAAAAAAGAAGCCTTTATAATTTCTCACGCGAAGATAAAAGGCATGCACATTTATGCTTTATAGTCGCGTAAACAAATGTATTAATGCTTTTATTCATTGAACGTCATTTGTTTGCGCTTCGTCAGATTCTCTTTTTTTAATAAAAGGAAAGTTAAACTACCGTATTGTTGTGTATATACGTGACAGTTTTATTAGATTTACAGTTGTCTTCGATCAACATATTTATAACTTTTTTTTTATTAGTTTTTTGATAGAAATCTTTTATAACTGATGAATACAATTTGGTAGATTTTATAAACATGTTCTGGTGGAAGATTCCTATTGAATTACTTATACTCGGTTTTAGTATTATTGGTTTAATCAGCAGTATTATTTTTATATTAGTTGTGATTACGCGACATAAACTTCGTCAGAATCTTGCTTTACTACTTGCTATTAATTTAAACATTGGAGGACTTCTTGCTTCTATTTCAATGTTTTTTCATGTTATCTATATGATGAAAAATTCTAAACAAGATCGACTTTGTTCAATTCGTGGTTATTTGTTTACAGCCGGTGGTTTATACATATTTCAGGCAACTGCATTGCAAACATTACATCGTCTATTTGTTACCGTCTTTTTTCAACGTCGTAACTGGCAGAATCGATATTTCTTCATGTTCTTGGCTTTGATACAATTTTCAATTTGTCTAACAGTATTATTACCATTACTAATAGACAATCGATTTGTATATTATCCAACTGCAAAAGCTTGTTACATTGCATTAAATGATGTAATCGGTGTTCTATATCCAGCAATCTCTCTTTATTTTATTCCATTGACACTTCAAATTATCTGTTCCTATTGGATTCTTCGATATGTGACTCGTGAAACTCAAATGTGTCGATTACAAATCAATTCTGACAGACGCATTCGCAGAGAACAACGAGTCTTGGCTCGTTTGGCTTTGCCAGTTATTTTATTACTCAGTGTCGGATTGATTTTTCTTGTTTTCTTCTTTCGCACAGTGTTGACCGGTGGACAATGGCAAGCTCCACCCTATGCACTTCATCTTAGTTTTATGGGTAGTTCAGCTGCTACCGGATCCGCTATGTTGGCTAACTTATTACTCTACAAACAAATAAGAGAAATTATTTGGCCATTTTTTACGTCATCCAATGAGTCATCCACGTCAAAATATTCTTCAGTTACCGCTCAAAAATTGCAAAGTGATCAATCAGATACTAAAGTTTGAATTTCAAACACATTTATTTTTATATATGATTGTTTCTAGAATATATAATAAATGAATAGTAGTCAAGCAAAAAAATTAAATATTTTGATCGATTCACACTTGTTGATTTAGATTATTTTAGACACTTTTAATCTTGATTTTTCTTTACATATATATAACTATTCATTCGAATAAAACTTGATCCAAGAGAATTTCAAATAGAAAATGTGAATCTGACTTCCAATTTTCATTAAAATCAATCCTCAAGTTTTGAAAGACAAGAAATTGGAGTTTAATATTCATTCTTTGAATTGTTAAGTGGAAATATATCAACTATCAAATCACTGTCGAATCAAATATATGTTTAGATGGTAGAGTTGTTTGGATCTGAAGTCATTCAAAATACGATGTCAAGAGATAGATTTGAATTACTTCTCAAATTTCTTCATTTCTCAAACAACCAAGAAGAGTATGCAGATCAAGATAGGTTGTTTAAGCTGAGACCACTTTTAGATTTATTGAGACCTAAGTTCAAGTCAATTTACGTTTCTGGTTCAGTTATTTCTATTGACGAAACAATGGTGCCATGGAAAGGGAGACTTTTGTTTAAACAATATATTCCCAGAAAAATGCACAGATATGAAGTCAAGGTATCTAAGCTGGCGGCTACTAACGGATACATCTATAATTTTATGGTTTATACTAGTAAGCAGAATCCAACGGCTGGTCTTGGACACACACAAGTTGTCGTACTCGATTTAGCAGATGACCTTCTGAAGTTTCATTGAACTGTAGTAGCTGACAATTTCTTTGTAAGTATGTCTTTGGTAGAATTGGGGTATGGAGTGATTCAGAAAAAGTTCAAACGAGATGTTTTGATGATATCTACAAAGCCATCACATTCAGCAACTTTGATAGATACCAAAACAACTAATAAAGCCAATGAGTGCGTTATGAAGGCACAAGTTGTCTTCGATTACAACAAGGGAAAGCAAGATATAGACGTATCTGATCAGTTATCAACATACTATACATGCCTTCGACGTTTCAAACTATTCGAGAATTTGAAACGTGACCCAAGAGAACGTTCAACCAGCCAAACGAAGCGTAAGTTCGCGGATCACAACCTCGAAGAAATGGAAGGATCTGCAGGTGATGTTGGAAGATGTGTTGGTTGCTATGAGAAGATTAGGCAATAACAGTCAAGAGAAACAAATTCGATGGCAACAGCAAATTCTTTCGCCTTGATTGTTTCAATGAAAAGCATTCCTATAAAATCAACGACAAAGGTAGAATAATTGTAGTATTAACCGTGCCTTCCTGTTTAAGAGAAAAGAAGAAAATCTACTTTTTCATCATTTTTCTGAGAACTTTTTATATTTTTGCCTAAAAGTACATCAATGCGTCGGTCTCCCAAAAGTATTTTAGCATTAGAAGATAGTTCGTGAAAAACTGCATATTTTCACATATCAACCAACAAAATAAAATAAAATAAAATAAATTTATTTAACTTTTCAATACAAACACGATCACTACATCATGAATTTTTTGTGGATATCTTTCATTTTCTCTAATTTACACCAGATTTCAGACTAATAAGATAAACAAAGCCATTATTGTGCTTTCAACATTTTTTTCATTGTCGTATCGAAGTTACGCTGACCGACGAAGTTATAACTTTGACAACAAATATTGTTCAAGTCGTTTCAGATGAACTAAATATCAAATAATTATCTATTAATTGATGGTGTTATAATTAAAATAGATACTTACAGTTAATCAGTAGTGTCAAACTTGAAAGTTGAATTCAAGTATTACATATATGAAATGAATACCAAGATTCATAGAAGAATCAAAGAAATTCTGGAATAAGATATGGACGTGGCCAAGCGTTACAGAATTTCATATTTTTTGCATTGTGACACCTCTATCTTCACAGTAATAGAAACAAATTCTCTGGGAATTTTTACCGTAGATAGAATCCATTTAGTTCTACTACTAGTAAAAATTTCATTCATTTTTTCTTGTGCTGTAGCCAAGTTAATTCAACAGTTACTGGCGATCATGGAATTTAAAAAGAAAACGGTAATTTCTGAAATTCCGTAAGGCTTGGCCACGCCCACATATGGCAGAATCTGTTCTGACTATATACTTATATGACGTATAAATCCACACGTAAGATTTTAGAGATCTACTTTTGATTAGCTACAAAATTAGGATTGATTGAATTGCTCGACAAATATACATAGTATCAATAAAACTTAATTTCACATTTTCTAAATAATTTGTCTTTTTCTATTTCATAAAAATAACGTTTTTTTTTAAATAATAAGTTAACTATAAGTAATTGTTTTGATTATAATATCACCAATTAATAGATACTTATTTGACGAGGTTGTTGTAAGCAAAGTTGAAATTTTTATTTTCACTAGATATTGCCTAGGCAGAATTAGGACTCAAATGAGCATAAATGTCAATGACCGTTACAATAACCATCGGTAACAATAAATTCCTATGTTTAGATGCTTCTGAATAAAAAATCTATTCTACTCAGATATTGCCTAGGCAGAATTAGGACTCGAATGAAGCAAAATTCATCCAATCAAAACGAATCTGAGTAGAATAGATTTTTTATTCAGAAGCATCTAAACATAGGAATTTATTGTTACCGATGGTTATTGTAACGGTCATTGACATTTATGCTCATTTGCCCTATATTATATCCTCTCTGTATTGTGACCTATTCACCTAGCACTGACCTTCTGCCTTTGTCCACTCTATCCATGTCCTCTCGTATGTGATCGCTTGACCTCTGTCTGTATCTATATAATGCGCATGTCAGAAGAGAAACTTTTAGATATTCTTGCATAAAAAATTTGTTCTATTCAGATTTTAATTGTTTTGATTGCATGAATTTATCTCTGATGGAATTCTAATTTTGCCCACAACATTTGTGTATTTTGATATTACTTTCTTTATTTTTGTTATTCTAGTTCATCTATCCAATGGATACTAATAATGATCTATCTATGCCTCATCAAGGTAAGTTATTCTTACTTTAAGTATCAGATCAAATATATGTATTAATAAAAAAAAAATAGAACTTCAAATGCTCATAAGGTAATTATTTATTGTTGTTCTGATAAGAAATTAGAAAATGATCAATCACTACCGATTGTTACAGTTTTTATTTATACGGTGCAATAAATTTCCAGTGTTGTTACCGTTCTTTTTGTGCTAATCATGAATATACAATGAGATTATTATTATTGCTATTCTTCCAAACTTTTTGTTTTACCTAGGTAATTCAGAATTTAAATATCGTGGAAGTTTACCTGTTAATGATTCATCATTGCCTGATAGTACACGAACACGTATAGTTGAACTAGGACATAATGGCATGCGTCTGTGTGATATAAGTCGTTGTTTACAAGTACCAACTTGTTGTGTACAAGAAATTTTACAAGGTTATTATGCAACGGGTTCAGTAAAACCATGTGCTACAGAAGATTTAGAACCTGGTGCAGTAACAGATGATGTTGTACAAAAAATAGTACAATATAAACGTGAAATACCGTCCATATTTGCATGGGAAATTCGTTCTCGTCTTATCGAAGAAAATTCTAGTAATCCCGAAAATATTCCAAATGTACGTAATTTAAGAAACTATTTTAAAGAAAACGAGTAAAACCATATACATATATATGTATTTTTTTTAAGGTAACATCAATACATCGAATTTTAAGAAAATTTGGTTTTAAATCAGCAAATACGCAAACATTATCAAATACTTATTCAACAGATGGGGATTCAAATTCAAAATGTAAACATCAAACAAATGATACAAATGATGAACATCATGAAAATTTAGGGGGTAACAAATATTTTAAATATATTATTCAGTGATTATAAAAAACGTAATAGTGAAATGAAAACTTTCACTTAAAATAGATCCAACCGGCTCTAATAAATAAAATAAATGTATCAAAAATAATTTCTCCAGAAGAGAAATTGAGTTCTGCTACTTATTTAACTATTCGATATCCTACAGAAATATTGATTTTTTATTTTTCCCTTAAATATTATAACAATAACAAAAAGATGATTCTTAGATTAACTAGAAAAAAAGAAAGACTTATTTCAACATGATTGATAACGTTATTTTTTTTTCATTCAGTTGTAATGAAAATTAAATCTTCGGTATTTCTTTTTTTTTCTTATTTCATAGATTTAACTGATGCAAGTAATGCTAGTAAATCAATTATAGAAGACACTTTAGATGAAACTGATGAAACTATACAAGAATATTTTCAATTACGATGTAATCAACTTACACAAGAACAAATTGATGTTTTAGAACAAGGTATTTTTACTTTTATTGTTTATTTTTTTGTATAAAATAAATATTTGATTTAGCTTTTTATAATATACATTATCCAGATTTATGTGTACGTGAAAAACTTGCACAAGAAACACATTTATCTGAACTATTAATTCAAGTATAAAAAATTTTTCATTTTTTTTCTTGTTTATGTCTTTTTTTTTAAATAAGATATGGTTTTCTAATCGTCGAGCAAAATATCGTCAAGAAGAAAATGTAGAAGATTGTAAACAACATCAACCAAAGCTGTCATCTATCCAGGTTTTAGCAGAAAAATTCTGTACTCTACAGATTTTTCTGCTTTTCCTCTGTTGCTTCTGCTTTTTGAGCATTTTTCTGTATTTTCATTAAACACTGTCTTATGTAAATATTCAATCAACATCTTATCTTCTCAAAGATCTCTTTTTTCGCAATTGTAAAAAGTTTCTTGTCAATAATTAATAAAGACGTATCGAGAGTGAATCATGCATAAAAAAGATCAGAATTTTTCTCTCCAAAAAATTCTTGGTCACTCTACGAGATTGTTATTGAGAATTGATTAAGTTGATTTCGTTTAGATATGCATACAACCGAGTAGACTAGCTGACACAGAACCACTAAGAATCTATTAAAATCTCGGAGATTGTTGCAAGAGAAAATATGTCATCTTAGTTAAACAATCTTCGTTCTTGACAAATTCTTAATAGTTACTGATGTTATTATTCTATTCTAAATAATATTCATTCAACAGTAAAATGATCAGATACAGCCAATTATGTCACAGAACAGACATGCATATGTAGTGTTCAGCAATAAGAAATCAAAAATTTTTAACATTCATATCGATCTACCGTAAGGCAGCTCATTAAGTCCGTATATGTTTAAGTCAAATGTACGGGCGCTTTTTCAACTCCTCTCTTTACGGATGACTTGAGCACTCTAATTGTTCCATTGAAACATATTAGCTATCAAGGAAATGCTTGAATTTTTATAAAACTAGCGAATACACAAATATGCCAAAATCTAATGAACTATGCTAATAAGTGGAAACAACCGAACAATATAACAAAGACGATATTTTAGGTCTTTCATCCATAAGTGAAACAACCAAAAATACAGATTAAAATGAACAAATCAGTATTGGATATGATGAAATATTTTAAATATCTCGAATTTGCCTGGACAGATAAGCTGTCCTTGCAATCTACAGTGGACAAATGTCTTGAGGATATATAGCAATCCTACACTAAATTGAAAAGGATTAACCGAAATAAAAGCATATTAACACAGGTGTTGAGAACTTGTTTCTTTGCTTATCCTCATTCCCCTTCTTTTCGTTGCTACCAGCAACTTAACAAGAAATGATCCGTGGAAAATACAGAGTCCGAATCCGACTGGTATGTGGATATTTCTACCTTGAGATAGTCCACATCTTCAAGTACACCAAAGAAAAAGGTCGTGGAAAGTGACACTCATTTCATATACACAAAAAATATTTGCCCGTGTTGATTATTTTCCTATTCTAAAGTGATTGAAAGAAATGGATACGACGGGATTACTATTTTTAATATATAATTGATAAAAACTTTTTTCGGCTTGTTAGCTCCATAACAGACACACAGAATCATATATCGAACAATGGTATAACATGATCTAATAAAGAATGAGTCCGATCAACATACAGCAATTTTGTGTACTTCAGCTACTCGTTTCGCAAAAACTAAATTAGTTACTATAGTCCAAACAATCAAAGGTGCAATTTGAGGGTACGTTCAGTTTAAGTTTTCTTGTAATAGTATACAAGAGGAATTATAATGTGCTATTACATAGGAACATAGAACATGACTAGCAGTATCTAATAATATGGGCCGATACAATATAGAACAAACACATAAAAAGAAGAAAGTAAAAAAAAGAAAGGTAGTACATGTCTTAGCGGAGTGAAACTTATGCTATATAAAACAGATCGTACAATACATATGAAAGTATCTAACAAAAAACCAATTATGTGACTATAGAGTACGGTAGACATTGCTGTATTACGAGCTACATTCGTCTTCTATTTTCTCATTTTCTTCATAATCATTTTCCACCTCACCCCTGAAAATATCAAGTTACCTATCTGGATGTCGTCTTTAATATATTTGCCAATAATACTAAATACCAATATGTTTATCCTTATAACTACATAAACCTTGTACTGACCTAGACACCATGTCTATTACCAATGGGTGAACTCTATATCAACACAGTCTTCTTCATATACATATTCCTGTTGCTAATTTGAGCGAAACAAGTAAGAGATTTTTTGTTTTTTATTTTCTGAACATTTCAACACTGTAACCATTAGGACACGGCAAAATAAATAATAATAAATCAACATACAAAGGAAGAAAAGCATTGGATCTATTGTCTGTAGCATCAAGTAATTTGACTCTGGTTTTACTCGTAATCAATAATATGTTATTGTATACTTTGTCATCTGTTGTCAAATATTCATTTGATCAATTTAATAAAAGTAAATGTGATCATTGCTTCATCTTCTACTATCACTTTACAATAGACGGGAAGCTCCAAAGGGGTCGTCCATGTAGCAAATGGCTAGACGATATCAAAGACTGATATGGAGACAGTCTGTTTGTTCTACATAGTCCAATATTTGAATCTCAATTAATAAAGTTGTTCACGATCTAGAAGGTCTATATACAGAAGAGGAAACTATTAGCAACCATCTACGTGTACTATGAATAACCACAAATTATCCATTTGAGAAAAACGACTAACATAGGTTCCAAGAGAAATCGATGCTGTTTGAAAAGCTGTTAGTACGATCGCTATGGGTTTAAAATGTGAAACATAATATACCTATTGCTGCTAATTACCTAAAACTCGTCTTTTTATATATATCAGGATATACTTCGTCATTATTTTTTACTCTAGAGCATAGAACTTCAACAAGAAAATACTCCGTAGATATTTTAACTAGACTTAAGTTATACATCATCTCTGATAGTATTATAAAGCCGTCTGTCACCATATGTGGCCGTCTAATATACTACGCTTTTTTCAAGTTTTATAATCTTTAAACAATTCGCAAATGTAAATGCATATCGAGAAGCAGTTTTCTCTATTGTATAGAGAAGACTCAAAACCACACAATTATATTAAAACTTTAACTATAATAGACTCATTCACGTGATAAATATGGTCAATACTTGGTAGAGCGTCATACTCTATTTATCATGGTTTTACAAATATTTATCACATTTATCGCATGAATGAGTTTACTATATTTATAATTTTAATATAGATGTGTGTGCTGCAGCCTCTTTTGTTTAACGAAGAAAATCTCTTCCGAATATTTTTTTTGTATAGACGAGTTATTCAAAGATTACAAAACTTGAAAAACCCGTACTATATGTAGTACGTTGAATCTGAAGAAATAGATCCCTTTTGCAGTCTCCGAAATATTTCGGTTTTCCGCCTTGTGATCAACTTAGGAATGACCTTTATCGATATTCCAAAAGTTGGTTTTGTGATAGCCCTTCGTCGATCGAAAATAACTTTGTTAGGATCCGTTTTATTTTTTATTATAAGAAACCCAACATGTATATAAATAAATAATCAACAAGTGAAACAACAAAAAAAATGGCTGAGTCATGGCCCTAAAAGGGTTAATATAGGAAAAAAATTTTTTGTTTTTTTTTATATATATTATGCTGACTATTGAATTCGACAAAAATTAAAAAGAAAGAGTAGTGAGACTGTTTTATAATGTTCGCATAATTACAAAGTATTTTATTAACATTAATATTCTATTTGTTCGGTAGAAATATTAAATTTGCCTCTATATTTTTGTTTTTATTGAAAATTTCCGCTTGACTCGTAGTGACGGAACCAGAAGTAATCTAGAGGGAACTCATCATACCTACAAACACATAAGCTTCCCCTAGAATTTTTTTATGGTTCTGCTACTATTGATTTGTTTCTAAATATATTATTTTACATTTTTCTCTTTCATCCTCAAGCTAAAATAAAACTTTTGTAGTGAGACAAAAGATATATATTATTATCATAATCATTTTTTATTTTATCTTTATATTTTAAAGGAAAATTTATTCAAAAAAATATTCTATTTAAATGTCGAATAATAATACAATTCTCAATAATACATCATTTTCAACAAGTTCAATTATTGTTGTTCTTAATTTAGTGATGGAGAAATTCATTATGAATCTTTCACTTATATTTATTATTTTTGGTATTATTGGTTTTCTTGGAAATGTTTTTACATTTCTTCAACCAACACTTCGATATAATACATGCTGTATTTATTCTCTTTCTGGTTCTTTTGTTGATGTTATTAATCTTTTAACTAATCTTTTAATAATTCATCTTAATCAAAAGTATAGTATAAGAATGGTATGGGTAATTAATTCTTCATTATGTAAAATTTATACATTTTATCTTGGATTTGTTCCTCAATTATCAATAAATTTATTGGTTTTATCTGTTATTGATCGATATGCTTGTACATGTAGTTTGACATCACCATTGCGTCAAATCAATAAACCTAAAATGGTTCCATGGATGATTATCATAACTATTATTATCACTGGAATAACTTCACTACGTGTAATTATATATTATGATATTTTACCATTTTTAGGATGCAGTTCAACACAACCAGTAGTAACCAGTATTTTTTATATTATATTTAATGGTGCATTACAACCATTAATAATGGCTATATTTGTATTACTGATATATCAAAATATAATAAAAAGTCGTCAACGGGTTGTAAGAATGTTTTTTTTT
>JAJEKB010020672.1:1656-34218 GCA_022393335.1 Macrotrachela quadricornifera
TTTTTTTCTATGTAATACATTTAATTATTTGTACCAGTTGGGAACGAATGGTTTACTATATCGTTTAAATATTAAAAAAATAAGACAAAAAATACCATTCATACTGAACTAATTATGATAAAGAAGAATATGGATATGTTATATGAATTAAGTTTTTGATATGCAAATGATCACAATCACCCATATAGAATGCGCATTATTATGTATTTTGAGTTTTCTTTTAGTTACTAATGAGCTTTCTAACTTTTTTCGATCGAATTGAATAAGTGTATATTCGTCAATAGTCAATTAGAATATATATAAACCTAATCTCAAGATTTATTCTAAAAATACATGATAATAATAACAAAAGATATTTAATATATAATTACGAATATTTGAGAAGCAAAAGAAAACCTTTGAGAAAGAGAATAAAATAACAGAGATTTTTTTCTGTCGGATTCATTACTGATGATAGAAGCAATTACTTGTTGTTTCACATACATTTTAGACAGAACATAAATGTTTGAGAAGAGAATCAAACAGTAATAAATCTTGATGCAAACAAATTAATTACGAACATTAGCTAGAATCACACATAGTTTTACGAACATTTGATGTACAAAACGGACCTTTGGCAAAGAAACGAAAAGTTCAATAAATTAGAATAAACACAAACGTTAGGACAAGTCTTATGTAGTTTCACCAGTGTTCGATATTCAAAATGAACATTTGACAGTGCGATTAAAAATTCAAAGATACTACTCGATTAAACATATGACAAACGTTAGGAAATATTTAATCTAGTCTTACGTACATGTGAAATGTGAACTTAACTTTTCAAAAGGAAATTAATAACTTGAAAATTTTATTTAGCTGAATTTATTACGAACGTTAAGAGACATTTAATTTACTTTTATGAACGTTTGAGATGAAAAATAAATCTTAGAGAAGATATTTAGAAAAATTTAAGTTTATCATCTGTCTTTGTCATCATTATCGAAGGAAACTTAATCATATAAATTACAATACGAGGACAATAAAAAAGACTAAGAAATTTTTCTTGAAATCAAAAGAAAATTTTGTAAACAAATACCTCTGACAGCAATAAAGACCATGGAAATAAATCCTGTAATCCTTATTGAATCATAAACAAAGAGTCCCAAAAAACTCACTTAATTAGCAGTTTATTATAATATTCCGCTTAATAACATTGAAGATGCGATAATCCCTATCCTCAAAATTTATTTAAAATATATGCAATACAAAGATTTACTTAGAGAAGGAACGAGTTTTTGAACTATTTGATTTTTATGAGTATATCTCAGGTTGGTTCGATGTTGTTGATCGTATTAATGATGAAATATTGCTAGCTACGATTATTTTAATTATAAGTGAGATAGAAAACGATACAAACATCACTCTTCTTTCTAACAATTTTTAGAATAATCAATCAAACATGTAATTCCAGCTGATGCGTCAAAGGATGTGCAATTCTTTTTCAAGTATCGTCTTTTTTCGTTTCATCATCAATTAATGAAAACAAAGAGTACAAAAATTGTATAAATTAAACAAAATGAAGTACTATGTGAATTTAACAAGAGTGATCGATTTGAACATGACTAATATAATATTCATAATAATTGAAAGTTGTTGATTCAAATATTTATTTCGAATATTCAGTATGATTAAATTTTAAATGTTTGTCTATTTTAAATAATTATGAATTAGCATATTGAATGACGATAATTACACGACTTTCCATTAAGAATAATGCTTTATTGATCAAAGGCTTCAAGTGGATCTATTTGTAGTTGCTTCCTTATCTTGCTCTTTCATTATTGTTTCAATTGATTTATTTTCGGTTTGATACATTTGATTTGTATACATCAGCAGGTGCCCTTTCTGATCATCATTTCTTCTTCCTTCCTTATTTTCTTGCTAATCTCTGTCTCTCACATATATAAATATATGTTATATTTTGATGTGAGTATATTTTGAAGATATGATGAAGTTAATAGATATCAGATCATGATTCATTGTATAGAAATTGTTTTCGTTTGCTGTTATGATCCTATGAAAGAATAGATACTATCAACAGAGAAGTCACTCGATCGGTCAAAGTAACATCTTCACAGATATTTTTTCAGATGTATCTGATATATTGTTTTCATTTTCTATGCATGTTCCTTTCTAGTTTCTTGCTTGAAATAAATAATCTACTATTTAGTTTTTTTATTCTGAATATATTTCTAGAATACTGACGCTTACTTTTTTTAAAAAATACACAATATGAACTCAAAACAAAATGTTCTTCGCAATATCACAACTTTAACTAAGTTTGAACCAACGTCACCTACAAAAATATATTATATAAATAGTCTAACAAAATACGAAACAATGACAGAATTAATTAACCTTGTTAAACAGAAACGTGAATTTATTATGGAAACAAAATATGATGAAACGAGTGAATGCCCAAAATTAATTCAAATTTTATTTGTACACAAACTTGTATTGCATATTATTTTGGTTGAAACTTTATTTTTACCAGAGCTTGATTTCTGCTTACATCATCAAATCAAATGCTTATTCTCCTTTATTTTGTCAGAATCTAATGAAATTCAATCGTGGAATGATATAAAACGAGACCTGGCCTATTTCTACGATTGTGCTTTATTTACTAGTCTGCAAATTAAAAATATTAAAGCAATGAGTATAAATGACAGATTTCAAACATGGTTTAGAGAAAAGTTTAATACAATCAAACTAAATTATATACCATTAAACGATTGGAAATTAGCAGAAGGCATGGCATTTTTATTTCAAGAGTATTTCGACACGTCACTGTCAAGTGCTCTTGATTGGCATTTAGGATTGTTCGCACATTTTAATACAAATTGTTGCTTGAACTCCATTCGTCCTGATCCCGGTGTTGTTGAGCTATTGAAAGATAATGAACGTCGATCAATTCTTGGCAAATATGCCATACATGAATGTATCGCAGTGAAGAAAATAGCCGGTGTTCTTCAAAATGAATGGTCGCGAAAACAGGGAGAAAATCGTGTGAAGAAATATTATAACAATTAATAAGTAAGCCTTAATCTTTCTTTCGAATAAGTATCACAAATGAAGTCTTTTCTTTGTTTAGAAGGGTTCAAAATATTTGACATTTACTCGTCTAATAAATGAAAAAATTGAACAACATTTGACAATAGACCAATATGTTGTATTCAATGTTGATTTCTTCTTGTTCTTGTTCTTTTTTGCTATGCATAATTGTGCATGATTGTTATTTTTCCACTAGCTATAAAATAATAATTCGACTTTATCTCTATCTCTCATGTATAATCTCTGTTGTAAAAACTTAATTACATTGTAACACTATGTTATCTTAAAAGAAACTTTTGAAAAAAATGTGTGTATATACATATCGAGATTTTTAATAAAAATATTTACAAAAAAATAAAGTAAAATAATTGAAAAAATTGTTATAAATATTATTGCATGATTGGAATCTTAGTAAAGCCTTCTTATTAATTAAAACGTCAAATGAACAGCTAAGTACGAACAAAATATTAAATATTTTCTTATTCTTTATTTTTATATATCTGTCAATATCTGAATTAAATGATGACTTCGTCTACTGTCTAAATCATCGTGATCATTATTGATCCTTCTCTTTACGATCGACATCATGAGCTGAGAGCTAAAAAGCAATTAATTCTTTTTTCTCTTTTCTTTCATTCTCTTCCACTCGTTATATCTTTGTATTGCCCATTGTTCACTCAATGTCCCATTATGAGTGATTGATTGACTGAGAAGCAATAACACCATAAAAAAGCTTTGAGAAACAGTATAAAAAGACTAAGCATCAGCAAAAGTATCAAAAAGATCCGTTACAATGGAAATCGGTATCAACATTTTCTTAAATATTAATGTATAACTCAACTTCTCAAGCAATACCTATTCTGCATAGAAAACATAGTGAAAGAAATATTGTTTTCTTTTGATACATTCGATGAAGGTAAAAGATTTCCAAAAGCTCCATATCTTTACCTATCCTCAAGATTTGGAAATAATCTTACATAAAATAAAAGCGATGATTTATTTATAGAAGGATACAAGCTCAACATTTATTTTTTGAGTTCATCATTTTTTTCGATCAAATAAAATTTAATTGGTAGCAGATTATATTCCATCGTGCTCCGAGTGTGAAAGTCTTGCTTTTTAGTCTTGATCGAGCTTTAATATTATAGAAAAAACTGATTTAATTTATAAGAAAAAAGTTCTTGAATGTAAAATATAACATGGATCCAGTGAACAATATTAATTCCGTGATCTTTTTATTTTCTACAAATATATAAATAATGGAAAGACAGATAGGACGTATATATATGTAGTGAATGAGCAAACACGACGTGTATAGAATGAAATGAACAGATAAATAGGATGTATGTACATATACACATGTTTATTGTTTTTGTTCTATTACCAATTATATGAACGTTCCTGAAGAAGATATAAAACTCAGAAATACTTGTACAATACAATATAGATACATTTACTATAAACAATATTATTATTATCATCAATGTTTTTGATAATCCGATCCCTTTTATTAAATTCAGTGATTCTGTTTCAACTATGAGTTATGATATTAAAAAATCAGTTGAAATACTTTTTTAATTTTAATCCACGGACAAAGACGCAACAAATGGGAAAAGTTTAGGAACAACACGAATGTGATAAAAAAATTATACGTATGAATTCATTTATTATATTTGTATAATACAAAAAAGAAAAAAAGAATATATATATTATTAATGAAATATTAGATATGGGGAATGTATCTTACATTCATGACACACGTTTTGATTGTGAAAGTTGTGAAAACATTCAGCATGCATATAGTGTCCACAAATGAAAATGACTATACCATCAAATGAGTCAAGATTGATAATATTATAGCAAAACACGCAAAGAAATGATTCAGCCATAGTTTCTACATAAAAAATTGATTAAGTTAATTTAGAATTGAAAACAAGAAATGAGAGTTTCTCACTTTAATTTAGTTAAATTGAGCGAGATGAAAGATGTACTTTAGCCAGAAAATAAATTAATCTGTGAGATGCTCTTGTATACAGGGTGGCCCATAAGTCAGGTAATACAGAAAAAATTGAATATCTCCAGTACGGCTTGAGCAAACGAGCTAATTTTTCTATCAATAATAGAAGCATGCCCAAGCTTTATATCCATAAAGACATGCCTAAAGAGACTCTTTGTTAAGTATCACGTTTGATTTTAAGAAAAAAAATTTACTTTTTCACAAATAGGAAATAAAATGAAATAAAGGATGGTGCAAAAGTCACTTTATCGAAAACAAAATTGAATATCTCCATTACAGCTTGAGCAAATGAGCTGATTTTTTTATCAATAGTAGAGGCATGTTCAAGCTTTATATCTATAAAGGCATGCCTAGAGAAATTCTTTGTTAAGTATATTATTTTATTTCCTATTTGTGAAAAAGTAAAATTTTTTTCTTAAAATCAAATCTGATACTTAACAAAGAGTCTCTTTAGGCATGTCTTTATGGATATAAAGCTTGAACATGCTTCTATTATTAATAAAAAAATTAGCTTGTTTGCTCAAGCCGTACTGGAGATATTCAATTTTTTCTGTGTTACCTAACTTATGGGTCACCCTGTATATATAATGTTGGAAAGTTATAAATATTTCCCAGTTTATATTCAATAATGAGATGGGATATGATAAGGATTCTATTTTATTACCATGCATCCTCCGTAGCATTTATAATCGAAATCACCTGCAGAGAGATGAAAAACAATTGACTCGCCTGTTTCTTCTTTCCTTCTCCCTTATTCCTCTTTTTCACACCTCTGTCATCCGTTAATTTCATATGTACTAATCAATTAGATTATAACTTAAGAAGTTACGCTTAGGCAGACTATCATTCTTCATATTCTGTATCGTATTGAATTTGACTAGCATCCAAATTAAAATTCATGTTTAGTTGTACTTGAATTCAATCACTTCGTTCAAGTAACGAATGTTGAATTATTATAATAAATTGATCGACATATAATAGATAAATAATAATGAACGCTATAATTATATAGTGAATTGAGAAATGCTTTAATTTCTACAATCGTTCTTCGCGAAGTAAAATTCTTCAATATATACTATAGATTATTCACCCGTTTTATTTTAGCTTAATGTTTAAATCCAAGATTTTTGACACGAGATCTGAAATATAAAAAAAATCTAATTCGAAATTTGTTAGTCGAGCATTCGATGCTAATCATACGAGTAAACCCCGAAAAAGACAACAACATTTGAATTATAGATAGCACACCTTAGAACCACAACTACAGCCGATTTAAACCCTCGCTGTCATTTACTTTTAGTCAAACTTTATAGAAAAAAATTTTCTTAAAAAACCCATCCTTTGTGTAAAAAAATCAACCTCAAAAGAATTTCAAAAAACTAATGACAGATTCGGAATCCTTAACCCCAAAAACCTATGTATCGAATTTTTTCTTAAAACTATTAGTGAGTTTTCATTATTTTAGCGAATACTGAACTCTGATTGGTTTGGACAGACGGACAAACTTTAAGCATTTTACCCGGCATATTTAAACGCCCTATAACCCCTTCTTTCAGAAAAGGGAATAAAAAATTTCTTCTAGCAAGAAATTTTTTGAACCTATAACTATAAAAAGATACAATTCTTAAATAAATAGATTAAAATATTTTTCATCAATTAAAGAACTTTTTTAAGACAAAAAATGAACATTTTTCCGCTGATTTCTTTGCATGACATGATTTATTTCTATAATACAAAGCATATAATCGATATTTGTAAAAATTAACGAAGATATCTGCAAACGAACCCTTATTATTTTCTGCAAAATGAACGTATTTATCTTTATTTTATGAATATAACAATAAATAGTAAAATTAACGCTTGATAATTTTAAATCTTAATCGTAAAAATTTGTGTTCCGATTTCATAATTCTTTTCCAATTATAGAAGAATTTGCTAAAAAAATCGGTCTTCTTTTGATGTTTCTGGTGTTCATGGTAAACTTTTTTTCTACTAATGAACGGACCGAAGTTTTCAATGAAACATTACTAACATTGATCAAAGAGAATTCATATTAACTACTTCGAAAATTTGTTATTTCATATCGATCTATTAAAGGATGCATTATTTTAAAGGGGAGGAAATATTGAGCAGAAATATTACAGTTTTTATAGATGTATACTTCCAAGCCTTGAGCAAAAGTTTAAAAAAAAAAGAGATTTCATATTTCAAATAACTGCAATATATCATCCTCTCTTCTCTCTCAGTACAATCAGTTTCTTTCATTCTGACTCATAAGTATGTGTATATTTAGCTTGCGCGTAAATCATATGCATGATTGATAGAGAAAAAAAGAATGGTGTTATACTGATGCCATCAATTTTTTTTTGGTAGAAATAAATAATGTAAAATTATCCATTTGGATGAAGAAATGCAATTCATAAGTAAACAGATCATAATATTAATATATGACAAATATTTGTTTCAAATAAAAGAATGAAAACTGGACCTGGTTCTAAAAAAAATATCTTAAAGTTTTTATCTGTTCAAGATTTTTTGATCATTGAAAGAAAAAATAGTTTTTATTCATTTTCAATACGATGAGAAGATATAATCAAAAGAAATTTCATTAAAATAATTATAATTTATATTAGATGTATATCTTTGATTATTGTCAATCTTCAACAGTTTACATAATTCTAAAGAAGAATTCGGTTGAAGCAAAAAAAGTACCATTTGTATCACTTATTGTTTGCATAATGAGTCTAATCGATAAAATTTGATGAGTCTTTTATATGAGACTTAGGTTTAACGTTTTGGTCTTTTTGAAAAAAGAATGCGAATATGTTTAAAATTCATTTTAATGTTCTGTTTCATCAACACAACACAATATTTTTTCATGCTTTTTTTGATCAATGAGATTATTTTTTTTGTTTACAATTAGTAATAAATGAATCTTATTCAACATTCGCTTGTTGACCATGAACAAGTATTAAAAAAAAAGGCCATATATAATATCATTTGTTGCTAAAAGCAATGTCTTCGCTTTTATCTCTCTCACTATTCTTCTCTCTGGTCTTTCTAGGAGAGTAGGCCTTTAATTATGACATTCTGTCTTCTTTTCTCCTTTTATATTTTTATTTTGATCTTGATCTATTTGTTGCTTCTAAAAAACGATGAATATCGAGAAGACATGGGCAGAATAAAAAACGATAAACTTCTTACTGATGTTATTCGAAATAGAACCCATTTACTTACTGAATTATTTGCTCTATATTTGTACGTTTCTTACAATTTTTTATGAGCCACTTGTAACGATCATTTAATATAATTGTTTTAATAAACTTCTGTTGATGAATAATATTCTCTTAAAAAAAAATATTTGCTCAGATGCTTGACATTACATAAATGCATAATCTTCTCGAAAATTACCTTTTTTTTAGAAGCAGAAAATAGAGCAAGATCAAAATAAAAACATAAAAGGAGAAAAGAAGACAGAATGTCATAACTGAAGGCCTACTCTCCCAGAGAGACCACAGAGAAGAATAGTGAGAGTGATAAAAGCTAAGACATTGCTCTTAGCAACAGCTGATATTATGTATGACTTTTTTTATACGTGTTGGTGGTCAGCAAGCGAATGTTAGTCAGGCTCATTCTGAATTCTTAGTATACTGGAATAGTTATTCTCGAAAAACAATATTGAATTGAATTTTGTAGTCAATCTAAAATCCGGTATGAAATCCTTGAAATACATTTCTTAGAAACACAAGATGCTATACATCTGCTTTTTGATATCGTATTTTGCTTTAAGATTATTTCTTCACTCCTAACAAAGCACTAGATTCAATTATAAAATTTTGTGTATTGTCAACTCTTGTTGTTTCAAAATCTTTTCAATAATTTGTTCATTTATATTGTGCATAATGGATATATTTACCATGATAAACTCCATTTCATCACACTAGAGTCGCTTGATCTATAAGCAATTCTTTTCTAAATTCATCAAATTGATAATCTTAGTCCATAGATAATCCATTATCTTCAATATTCATAAATAAAATTTTAGTTATGCTTTATAGTATTTACCTGCACTTTGAATATTGTC
The DNA here is from genome assembly GCA_022393335.1 of Macrotrachela quadricornifera. Lineage (NCBI taxonomy): Eukaryota > Metazoa > Rotifera > Eurotatoria > Philodinida > Philodinidae > Macrotrachela > Macrotrachela quadricornifera. Next base: position 10,848 of record JAJEKB010020672.1, read on the forward strand.
ATCCAAAACTGTTTTTATAATACGCTTAATTTAAAATTTGAACAACATGATTTATCATTAATTCTACCCCTCTTGGAAATTTTCTTTAATTAATTCTTATTGATCAACGTTCACTATTCAATGAATTGATTGAGAAAAGTTTTGATTATATTTTATGCTAGAATTCATTTCTAACTTTTCAATTAAATCGATCATGTAAAGACCATTGTAATCGATCGTATTAGTCGATCATTAACGAGGGAACATCCCCAGGTGTTCCCCTCGGATTTCAATGAATTTTGTCCACAGATACTCCATAGTGTCGTAGTCAAAACCCTAAAAGGGTTCGGGTTCGTATTGAAATATGGCGAAATTATCGAATTTTCAATATGTCTATGTTCAAAAGATCCCTGTGGGGATACCAGGTACGAAAAAATCGTATTTCTGAATTTTAGTCTGAAACTTCGCGCATACAAAGACCTCAACTGGACTAGCTTGTATAGAAAAGTTTAGAAGTTTTGAACAAAGTCTCGCTGAATTATGAGGCTTTCAAAAAATGCATGTTATATACACTATCTAAAGAGAAGGACTTAAAACTTGAAAGTTCTATATCTCGACGAGACTTTAGTTAAAACTTCTAAATTTTTCTACACAAGCTAGTCCAGTTGAGATCTTTGTATGCGCGAAGTTTCAGACTAAAATTCAGAAATACGATTTTTTCGTACCTGGGGGTCCCCACAGGGATCTTTTGGAAATAGACATATTGGTAATTCGATAATTTCGCTATATTGCAATACGAACCCGAACCCTTTTAGGATTTTGACTAGGATACGATGGAGTATCTGTGGACAAAAATTCATTGAAATCGGAGGGAGACAACTGGGGATGCTCCCTCGTGATTTTTTTCAAATTAAATTCATTGTCCATGCAGTTTGATATGATAATCTTTCTTTCTTGATAATAAAGTAGACAATTGTTATCTATTCGAAAAAGATCATCTGTTCGAAAGAATAGTTCACATGGATCTTGATTAGTGGTTTCTTGGTTAAACTATCATGTTCGACATATCCAGTGAAGACATCTATTTCCTCAATAAGCACTTCATCTTCTTGACGAACGATAATAGATTGTAAGAATTCGTTCAAGTTTGCAAATCGACCATTAGCAAAGGTAAATCTATTGGAATGATTTCTGAATCCACTATGACATCCACAAGGTGGGAAGTGGCAACTATACTAGTTTCAGCTGGACCATAAATATTCTATATGCGATAATCCTTTATACAGTTACTTTGAATTAAATTAGCTGATTTGATAGAAAAAAGATCACCTAATTGAGAAATTACGTCAAATAGAGAAATTAGTTTGAAAAATATTACAACTTATAATGAATTTGTCTATTCAACATGGCTTCGTACATGTAGTTATCTCCGCGATAAAATTTATTGAAAATTAGTTAATAGAATGCTAAAAATATTATTCAAATTTAAGTTCTTGAAAATATATTAGATAAACGATCATAATTTATACTTGAAGTTCTTTTAGAATTTTCTTCTGAACAATATGATGAAGTTTTATATCCAATGGTTTTGAATAAAAATGATGAATTTTATTTACAAATTTTTCTTCAATAATTACAGCTGTGATAACTATTGTTTCACGCTTTTTCTTCTGCATCCATTCTAGTTTTATAGTCTTGTAAAATTAGCTATAGTCAAGAGAAGTTAATCAACAGTGTTGTAATTATCAAAAAACTACATGAGTTGCCATACTGACGAATGAAACTACTTTTTTACAAGTCAAAATGAGAATTTAGATTTCATTGAAGATTGTTTGATAATTCAAAGTGCAAAGTCATCATTTCATCTCACCGTTCAGGACATGTCCTTAAAATATCGTTTTCCTTTCTGTTAATATTATTGCCTCATTCAAGCAAGTATTTTAAATCAGTCAGCAAAATCTAATTGGATCGTATATCTATATCGTCAAATGTTATCTCTAGATGACTAAATCATTTGTCAATAGAACAACTCATATTGACATTGTTCATACATTAAATACAAAAAAGTATGAAGTTTACAGATCCAACTAATTGTTGTTATTCGATGAAGATTACATCCATTTCTTATTCGAGTAATAAGACTAGATAAAATAGTGATAAGAGCAATAAATGATGAAACAAGAAAATATAATGCACATGGCTTTGATCGAAATGTTTATTCTGATAAAATACAACAATTTAGAATATTTCTTATTGTATCAAATAAACATATTATTATTGCTAAGTATCGATTGAGCTATTCGGATATAAAATCTAATGACATGATAAACTTACCTTTGATTGCAATTGTTTTGATAAAGATTAGATGCTGTCAGCTGATAGAAAATTTATTCTAAATCGAAAAAATAGGATTAATATCTTCAATAGCAGAGTTTATTATAATATAGATTTAATCAAGAAATTAATACGGCTATTCATTCTATATTCAAAAAGAACATCATGAACCTTTGAATAGTGACTAAATTGGAGACTTATCAGTAAAAATATATGAGGAAAAACGAACGATTGTCATTATCTGGAGTCAACAAAAACAAACCTGGTGAAAATACTGAGTCTCAGGCAATCTTACATTGAGAAAATTTCCAGCAGAATACCTTCCTACCAATATATCACATATATTGTGACAAATCAACACAAATGCTGGTTCAATATGTAATTGTAGAAAAAGATCATTTTCATCAAGTATTTCTATTGAAAAGGAAATATTTGTTGACTATATCGGGCTGTCATGATCTATAATAGACAGAAATAACGAGTAAATAAATGCCAATTCACGATCAATTGCACTATTAACGATTATTATGGTTTATATCGTCGACTAAAAAAGACGAAATTTTTTTATAGTCATGGTTTCAAATGCGATATTATTTGGAGTTCTATTATTTTGCTTTTCTCCTAATCATCATTGTATATATACATTCATTTTCCTCTTTAAATCATTTTTATCATCCTCACGACATAGTATAAGTTTGAACGACAAGAAAACTCAAATTGGAAAGAGATGTTTTACTGAAGAATCTAAATCTAGTTTCCATTGTTTAAAACTAGAATAACAATTAACTCTATTTTGATAAATCAATTTTGAATTCAACATTAATATTTAGATATTTATCTCACGATATTTTTCTATTCGATTATTGCTGAATTAAATTGTTATCATCTTAAAATGAGAAATATGTTCAATCTTTTTTTTCTTTTCTTCAACTTATATACATTAATATGAACAGCCATACATATGTACGATGGTGCATGTGCATTTAAAAAAAGAAGAGAGAAAGAGAAAGAGAGAAAGAGAAACAGAGAAAGAGAAAGAGAGAAAGAGAGAGAACGAAAGATATTGAAGTGGATCTTGTTGGAGAATTTTTTTTGAAAATTTTTTCTGGAGACTAAAAAGGACACCTTTCTGAAAATTTCACCACATATTCAACTTTTCACGCTGCTACTAATAATCTAGATTTTATTAACTCTGCATAAGATAAAAACTTTCAACCAGCTCATATGTACATGCACATCAGTTCAAAAAAACAAAGTTGAAAGTCCTCATCATATGACTGACATGGCGTCGTGAATGTGTTTTAAGAAACCAAATGAAAGTGTAAATATTGATGAAACTTTATTGAACAAGCATCCATGACAAAAAGATAGCGTTAGTTGAAACACTCTGTTAAAGCGACTTGGTCTCATAATGTCGAATGAAAAAATATCGAAAGTAAAAATGTCGAACTAAAAATATCGAAATGAAAAATGTCGAAAATAAAAATATCGAAATGAAAAATGTAGAAAATAAAAATATCGAAGTAAGAATTATTGACTACTTATTTATTGATGAATGAGTGGGAGAGTTTTTGACAAAAATGCAAGACACAGAAAAATGAATATGAGAGAGAAAACAGTTATATAACTGAACTTAATATACAAAATTATTTGGCAGCCACGAATAAAGAAAGACCATCGAGGTATTCGATTCGATCGATTTTGCTGCATTCGAACCGATCTCGCAATATGTTTAGACGGTTTTGCATTTCCAAAACCTTTGGTGCTCTCTTCTTTTGTGTACCACTCTTCATATGTAGCACTTGTTGCTGAAAAATGACCTCCTCACTCTTGAGACAGGCGATGAATGCCCACAACGCTGCGATCAATCAGAACAAATTGACTTATAAGCGATAATGAAGATTGATAATGAATAGTCACTTAGAAGAGTAATCTTCCATATTTTATTGGAGGTGAAGGCATCCTTTGAGCGTTGTTTTGTCAAAAGATTTTCGATATTTTTCTCTTTCGACATTTTTATTTTCGACATTTTTAGTTCGACATATTTTTTCGATATTTTTTTTTCGATATTATGAGACAATACCGTTAAAGCAAACAGTTCTCTAAAATAGAGAGGGCGTGGCAAATCTCAAACTGTAACCAGTTTTTGTTAAACGACCATCTCTTAAAAATTTCTTCCTACTGTAAAAAATCAGATATTCACTTTCACCACACTCACATATATTAGCAAATGAGACCTCATATATTTACTTTTATATGAAAGTTTTCAATATTACTATATAATTCCTAATGTGAACTGAAATTTTCTATATATATATAGATATTTCCAGCAGATAAGCAGATATCAGATATTTACTTTTGTATGAAAGTTTTCAAGATTCGTGTATCACTCATAATGTGACCTGAACTTTTCTATATATATTTAGATATTTCCAGCAGATGACCAGATATCAGATATTTACTTTTGTATGAAAGTTTTAAATATTTCTGTATAATTGCTAAAGTGAACTGCAGTTTCGTATATATATATATATTTTTCAGCAGATAACCAGATATCAGATGATTACTTCTATATGAAAGTTTTCAATATTACTATATAATTCCTAATGTGATCTGAACTTTTCTATATATATATAGATATTTCCAGCAGATAACCAGATATCAGATATTTAGTTCTATGTGAAAGTTTTCAATATTGCTATATAATTCCTAATGTGACCTGAACTTTTCTATATATATAGATATCTCCAGCAGATAAGCAGATATCAGATATTCACTTTTATATGAAAGTTTTCAATATTTCTGTATAATTCATTAATGTGACCTGAACTTTTCTATATATATATACATATTTTCAGAAGATTACCAGATATCAGATATTTACTTTTGTATGAAAGTTTTCAAAATTACTATATAATTCCTAATGTGAACTGAAATTTTCTATATATATATAGATATTTTCAGCAGATAACCAGATATCAGATATTTACTTTTATGTGAAAGTTTTCAAGATTCGTGTATCACTCATAATGTGAACTGAACTTTTCCATATATATATAGCTATTTTCAGGAGAATACCAGATTTCAGATATTTACTTTTGTATGAAAGTTTTCATTATTTCTGTATAATTCATTAATGTGAACTGCAGTTTTGTATTTATATATAGATATTTTCAGGAGAATACCAGATATCAGATATTTACTTTTGTATGAAAATTTTGAATATTACTATATAATTCATAATGTGACCTAAACTTTTCTATATATATATAGCTATTCACAGCAGATAACCAGTTATCAGATATTTACCTTTGTATAATGATTATTTAAAAGAAAGAGGTAAGGATTGCCCATCAGTTGTGCGGAAATAAAGTCTTATGTAATGTTTATTCATATAAACTCTATCTAATCCACAAATCTAACCTCTTCCCTTTAAATGATTATTATATAAAAGTGAATATCTAATATCTGACTATCTGCTGAAATTGTCTATGTATATATATATGTAGAAAATTTCAGTTCACGTTATTAACTATACATTAGCATTTAAAACTTTCTTACAAAAGTAAATATCTGATATCTGATTATCTGCTAAAACTGTCTCCTTATATGTGCATAGTTATAGTTCATTTATTCATTATATACTGGCATTTGAAACTTTCATACAAAAATAAATATCTGATATCTGGTTATCTGCTAAAGTTGTCTATATATATATATATATGTATGTAGAAAGTTTCAGTTCACATTATTTATTAACTGTATATTAGCATTCGAAACTTTCATACAAAAGTAAATATCTGATCTCTGGTTGTCCAGTTCATGTGGTGATGTATAAAACTGTATGTTTAATATATAATCTTCTGAGTCAGTTTGAAAAAGATACATGATATTTTTTTCACAAGATCAAAAGTTTCAACATTTTTAACTCTAATAAATACTCAATGAAAACTTGAAACTTTGAAAGTTTTCACAATCAGTTTTTCAAACTGGTAACAGTTTGAGATTTGCCACCCCATGAAAATAGAATATCTTATACCGAATTCTAGATTAAACAGTTACAACTAACTCGTGAAAAGAAGGTAACTTAAAGTTACTTTGTCTATAAAGTAGTTAGAAAATATTATTTTATTTTTTTTTCGGATTTTTCATCTTCAGACTTCGCAGCGGACATACTTTCCTGATTTATTCCTGATTTTTTAAAACTGTCCTGATTTCCCTGATTTTGACCGAAAATCCTGATACTGTCCTGATTTTTTCTAACTTATCGATATAGGGCTTTTCTTGTAGCGTTACTATGATGGTTTGGATATTCCTAGACGATCTCTTGTCGAGATTCATATTAAAATAACTTGATAATATTTATTCATATAGAAAGAATGATTATATTCGTATTGTATTTTTTATTGATTCATTTTTTGTGCTTCTTTCATAATTGTTTCAAGTTATCGGTGTTCGACACGAACCGGTCGTATTGCTTGTTCTGAGTCATGAAGATCTTGATCTTCTACTAGCAGAAGCGTAAAAGGGAGAGGGGGCGGAGGTCAGTCTTTCTTTCTTCTAAAGGGTTGATAGAAGGTGATCTTTCAACATCTATTTTATCTGGTGTTGAAAGGAGATTTCTTAGAAAAGTTTTACTATATACAATTTTTTCTGCTTTCGCAAGGTTTCGGCTTTGCGAAGTAGGCTTGTAAATGATTTTTCAAATTGGAAGTCCTTCTTCTCCTGAGTATCGAAATCGAATAGAATCGAATCGAATTAAATTCGAATTGGGTTTTTAAAAATGAACCAAAAATTTATTCCGAATCATGATTTTTGATTCAATTTGAGTAATGCTCCTCTACATTTCGGCTTCGATTCCGATATATAATTTCGTTGTTTAAGACCACCTCCCCCCGCTTGCCCCCCCTCCCCCCGTCCCTCAAAAAATGGCCTCTCGCCAATTTCACTTGGTCATCTTGTGAAAACTCGATCTCCGCTCTAATACATTGTATAGAGCTGCAAGTTTCTGGGCTTATTGGGGATGGGTCATCCTGACATCACTAAAAATTTCAGCTTGATTCATTGTACTTTGCCTAAAGATATAACAATTTCACTACACATGTCTTTTGACGTGGGATGGCTTTCCGTAGCGCCACCGCCATGCTACCACAGTACAATATAAAGTCAAATATTTGTTTTTGTTTGAAAGCTCTTCTCTAGAGCTAGCCTACATCGTGGCTCGTTTTTTAAAATAAGTTTTTTATTGTCATATAAGAAAACACCTCTATAGAAAAAGCGCCATTTTTTAGTGGTTTTTTGAGCCATTGAACTTGTCATCCCTTTTCTTCGCTTAAAAAGTCAGAATTTTAAAAAAATGGCCACGAGGTAGGTTAGCCCGAGAGACAAGCTGCCAAACAAAAAAAAGTTATATATATAGAATGAAGGTCCACAGAGAATTTTTGGCGGCGAAATAAGCTATTTTTGACCCTTTTTTGGTGCATATTTCCCTCGAACTACATGGTATAGGGCTGAAAATTTTACCATAGCCTCCTCACTATAACCCCAACATATCCTGAAAATTTCATGCGATTTCAGCGTACCTAACCTAAGATCGGTGTTTTAGGGGAGGGGAGGGGAGGCCTTAAGGTGGCATTGAACAGAAGATAAACTGACGTTACTTTCAAGTTCACCCCAACGTTCAGCACAAAAGGTCAGAATATCACTGCCTTCGCTGGTGGAGGGTTTGACCTTTGTTTTCTTCTATATCGAACAGATATTAAAATTTTGAATACTACGATTCTTCAGTGGCAAAAATGTAAAGTTCCTCAGATGTAGAAATATTTTTTCCCTGCCTCACAGTTTTTAAAATACATCACAACGTTGGGAAAGAACGTGAAAAAATGTATTTTCATATTTGTAAGTGGAAAAGTTTTTCATTCTCCACGAGGTTCGAAGATCAGATGCGCTTCCGTCTACCAGTATTATCTTCTTTCAGAAGCTGTTTCGCGCAAAAATTCCCTCCATCGAAATTCTTAGTAGCTGCTTGAATGGACACATTTTTCGACAACAATATGCAATCGATATTGTTTTTTAAAATATACAGCTAAAGAAGACAAAAGACAAAGAGAGACAGAGAATGAAAAGATGTATAGTACCACAAATACGTACTCCTAGAAAAAAAAAACTTTACTGCACGTCTTATTTCTCTTCATCAGTTTTGGTGTTGTCTGTCCACAACGTGAACTTTAACTAGCCCAGCCATTCTTGATTCATTAAGAAGCCTATTTTCTCAAAACTGCAGCATTAGAATTGATTTACGGTGTCCTGATTGTTGCCGAATTTCCTGATTTTTTTAGCTGAATTGTCCTGCCTACTTTCCTGATTTTGACCCATAGGTCGCTGCGAACCCTGCATCTTATATGATATCCTAGTGTAAAGTTGTTAGAAAATATTATTTTATTTTATTTTATATTTTTCATCGATTAAAAGTCGAATTCACATCAGCCTAGAGAAAAAAGAATTTTTTTAAGGGTATCCAGAATATTTTAGTGAAAATGGTTTTTCATCGATTAAAAATCTACTTTAGTTCATCCTAGAGAAAAATAGTATTTTTCCGAAAATAGCGTGCATATTTTATTGAAAATGATTTTTCGTCCATTAAAAATCTACACTATTTCTTTTCACAGAAATGTGGAGTTTGTTTTAAAATATCAATAAAGTTTTGTTCGAAATGATTTCTCATCGATTAAACCTCTGCATGAATTAGTCCCAATGAGAAATAGAGTTTTTCTAAAAATATCGAAATACCGAATTTCTTATCGATGAAAAATCTACTTTAATTCATCTCACACAATAGTAGAATTTTTGAAAAATGTCGATAAACACTGATTTGAAATTGAATTGACGCAATGAAAAATATTTTTGAGAAGTGGGTTAAATGAAATGACTCGTTCCATGGGTAGACAGAAACTTCTTTGAAGATGATACCTTCACCGGTTATGGTTAACTGCCGAAGCATTTGATATTATTTGTTCATGTTCTGCATTAATAGTACTTTTGTTCGTGGTTTTTTACGTAGGACTTGGCAGAAACGAGTATAACGGATATCGAGGCATTTATAGAAAGGAATCAGTCGGAATTTTCTGGAAGACTTTTATAGGAGCCAAGCCGAAACAAAGCGTAAAAGCATCCTTTGGAAATGATTTGGTATCCGATCGTTTCCGTTGTAGTTCTTTGGATGTGGATTAGAAAGGAATGGTGTGGATTTTGTACCGAACATCTTCCTTCCGTTTGTGGTGGGATATTATGCGGAAGATTGCGGAAAAATCCGACGCGGAATATTGCTTCCATGAAAATACCGAAATGTCTGGGAACCGGCTGGTTCCAGGCCGTATTCTTCGACCTGGGATACAAACAAACAAACATATGATGCCTCGTATTAATTTCCAGGAAAGTTCTTTCCGGAAAGGAAAAAGAATTTCCGGAAAGAAAAAATTTCCGGAAAGAAAAAAAATTTCGTGACACCAGAATCGTTTTCCTAACACTGAACAAATTTCTGGCATACTATGGTCTATTTAATTTCAGTCTGAATTTATCAAATAAAAATAATATTTCATTTCAAACTGAAATGCGAGTCTAGGGGGAGGGGAAAGGGTGAGGGGGGTGACTGAGGGTGAGGGGGAGTGACTGGGGGTGAGTGAGGGTGAGGGCGAACGAGTGAGAGTGAGAGTGAGCACGTGACTTTGGGGACTATAGATTTTAGTCCCCTGCACAAAGGGAACTAAGGGGGACTAAGGTTTTTATGGGGGGACTAAGGGGGACTAAGGTTTTTTGAGGGGGACTAAGGGTTTTAAGTGAGACTACGTCGTATCAAGCGAGAAACGTCTGATTGGGAAGAAGTTGCTGTGGTTTTTCTGGTTTTGGAATTCAGTTTGAAATAAAAAAGACCATAGACTCAGAAAAAAACTCGGTATAGCGATGTTACTAATGAATTACGCGTCAATTGTTTACTTGACCATCACATATATATACAAGAGGATAGTAGATGTTGCACTAGTCATGTGATAGATGGTAAACTAAGTCAAAAAAGTGTCGAAATAATTAAAACAAATAAATTAAATTTGTCGACAATTACTCGTGATGAATTGATAGAATTGTTTCAAGAACTAAAGGAGGAAATACGAAATAAAGAGAAAAAATTAAACGATCTAAAAGATCGACCACCATTGGATTTCGACGACCATGAGGAACCAATGAGTGATCAAAACTATCATGTCTTGACAGGCCTAACTCGAGATCAGTTTAACGATTTATGTTCTTACATACCATCATCCAGTTTACGACACAGTGATGTTAGAACACCTAGAATGGCAATTGGGATTCTATTAGTCAAACTTTGGTTAGGTTTGAGTCATCAAGCATTATGTACACTCTTTGGATTAGAAACAAAAATGCAAATCAGTAGGATTTTAGACAGTGCTTGTTCTGCATTAACATAGTATTTTGAACCAAAACATTTAGGTTTTGAACATATATCCAGAACAGATGTAATACAAAAGCACATACGGCCACCAGCTCAACAATTACTGGCGGATGATGATCCGACCAAAGCTATAATTATTTTAGATGGGACTTATGTCTATATTCAAAAAAGTCATAATAATGTATTGCAAAGGCGAACGTTTAGTCTATATAAAGGAAAGCCGCTTGTTAAGCCGATGATGGTAGTTTCATCCGATGGCTACATAATATCAGCATTAGGTCCGTTTTTTGCGGATGGAAAGAACAATGATTCAGAGATAACAAAAAATTTAATATTCAACGACGTACAAGGATTTCGAAATTGGTTGAACCCAGAAGACGTGGTTGTTGTAGATCGTGGCTTTCGCGACTGTTTAACCGATCTACAGAAATTGCGTTATGATACTAAGATGTCTCTATTCATGAAAAAAGATCAAAAACAGTACACGACTGATGAGGCAAATAAAACACGATTAATTACTAAAGTGCGGTGAGTTATAGAATCCGCAAACGGCCGAGTAAAGCAATGGCGTTTTTTTAATAATGTTGTGCCTAATACAATGATAGACAAGATAGGCAACTATTTCGAAATCGTGTGCGCTTTAATAAATTACTATAGGCCAGTATTTGTTATAGATACAAGTAAAGATAAAGAAATTGCAGAAAAGATCCTGCAATTGACTGATGAAACAAACAAAATAAAAGAATATATTGAAAAACTTAAGGATAAAAACGGAAAATAACCAAAGTGGAGTAATCTAAACGCTACCAACAGTGTAGATAATTTTCCGAAAATGAATTTTGATGAATTACAAGAACTAACACTGGGAACATATCAGTTAAAACAAGCTCGTTCATACTCTACAGAACACCTATCAGAGGATGGAGCATTTGTCGTAAAAGTCACAAACCAAAGGGAGGACTTATTGGGAGCACAAATACAATCTCGTCATAGAAATGCTGTAAAATACGATTTATATATGCAATACAATACACGAAACATTACGGGTTGGTACTGCAAGTGCCCAAACGGAAGTCGTGTTGTCGGTTGTTGCTCTCACATAGCTTCGGTTATGTATTATCTACCTTTTGCTAGATACAATCCTCAACATTTACAACCACGGTCGTCCAAATACTACACGTCACTAACTGATGCTGCAGACTATTCAGATGTCTCAGATACAGATACAAGCGATGATGACGAAGACGACTCAAACACATTATATTACTTATCGTGATACCTGAACCATTCATTATTCGTCCAATATTTTCATATTTCTTTCTTGTTTGAGCATTATTCTCTAATCAAGCTATCTCTTATCGTTTTTGTACATAGTAGTTACCATTATCGAAAAATTTTTAGAAAGTGAACAACTTTAAAAACTAAAAAAAACAAAAAAAAACATACCCAGTCAAAGACAGAATGGGCTCTACGTGCCGACCGGGATCAACACTACTTTATACAGTGGCTAACAGTTCTGTCAATATCCATATAACTTCAATTTTTGTTAAATATCACGAAACTGATGATTGTTGCATTGCTGTAAAAAAATGTGGCAAGTACCATAAGCATTCACGCATAAAATCCGGTATAATCTTAGTATTTTCCTTATTTGAGCATCTTCCTCATTTTTTTTCTGATTTTTGAGGCTATATTCGGAACGAGCATGAAAAATTGCACCAATCCATATATATCACTCATTGGTTAGAGATTTTTTTCGCGCCTCTATACGAAGTTAGGGGCCCAAATAGGGTATAATCTCAGTATTTTCCTTATTTGAGCATTTTCCCCATTTTTTTCTGATTTTTGAGGACATATTTAGAATGAGCATGAAAAACTACATCGATCCATATATACTACTTATTGGTTAGAGATTTTTTTCATCCCCCTATATGAGTTTAGGAGGCCCAAAACCTGGTATTTTCTAGATTTTTTCAGTATTTCACCCTAAAGCTAACCAATATTCGGCTTCAAACAGCTTATTTTATATGTTTCAAATTGGGGAAGCAATTTCGCACATCACTGAATGTATTCCAGACATTCTAATGGTGTTACGAGCTGGCTTGGGCACGATAACTGAAAATAGGGCTCCCCAGCATCCTACAATAAATCGGACTTTTCTCTATCAAAATTCTGTTTTTTCTAAATTTCAATCTAATATTCGGAATCAGCATCAAATTCTGCGTCTAATAATACCAAAACTTTTAAAATTTGAGAAAAAAAAATTTTCGATCATCCTGGGGTCCCCCCCCCCCCACAGGTGCCCAATGGACCGTGAAAAATGAAAGTCGTCTTTCGACAGAAAAAAGTACATCATTCTACTCAGAATTTAATGCTGATTCCAAATATCTAATTCCTTTTGAAAGAATTTTTGGGCGAAAAAATGGCCTTATCGATACTTGTCCTTTGGAGGGATCAAATTTCGACCATGCGAAAATGATATTTTTTTTGGTACAAGATAAATTCGTTTTTTTCTTATTTCATCTTTTTATGATTGGTCTGTATAAATTGTAGAGTTTGTCACGCTGCATTCTGTGGTATATTTTATTATTAATTTTTAGTAAAAATTATCAGGTGATAACTAGATGGAATAAAAATAGACGATAGGAAAAAAATATATTATCTTCGCACGGTCAAACTTTGATCGATTGAAATTTTATCCATTTTCAAAATAAAAGTGCAACTATAAAACAAGCGGTCTTATGTAAATTGTCTTCTCTTTTCACACTGCATATTTTCATATATATTGTTTTTCTAATAAGGCGAATTAAATGCAAAACGTGGTCATTCATTTGTCCAATTCGTTAAATTTTACAGCTTTTTGTATGTCTTTACTTTTTATCTTTTTTCAAGTAGATCTAAAATAGTTGGGGGGGGGGACTGGTCATATATGATATTGTAGAGAATTTCAAGTGCTATCTTTTAATAAAAAAAATGTTTCGATCAAACGAAAAATTGAGGAGAAATATTATAAATACTAATGGTATAATTTATTCTGGGCCACCCGTTAGATAGATAGGTACGTATATGGCTGACCATTGCATAAATGATATGAAATGTTGTATTTCGCAATATAGAACACCACAGAAGTTTACATCGATGTGAAGCTAGCGTAACGTAACGCGTTACCGCGACGGAAGCCGAAATTTTATTGGTTAACAACTAACCAATCGGAAATTTTAAAAACAAGAAACACCATTTTGGAGGCCAGGAATTCGAAAATGGCTTCCTTCACAACCACCACAAATTTCCGAGAAAAACCTTAAAAAACAGCTATATTGAACAATAACGACACAAGCACATTAAATAACCTGCAGCTATTGCGCACGAAAGAAAAATCTCGTTCTAACTTCATGACCAATCGATCGAGGAGCCCCCAAAATGAGTTTTTTTTCGTTTCGCTTTTAGTTCACAAGTATGTCCGGGCAGTAGAAGCAACAGGAACTAGTCCAGAATTTCACGCTGATTCAGAATCTACCCTCGAAACTGCCCGGACATACTTGGTTAGAGAGAAATCTCTCTTTTTACCTGCAGAATACATCAATCGGGACCACCATGATGAGTTTTGGGTTTCCGATTTGATTCACCAGTATGTCCGGGCAGTGGAAACACCAGGATCTAGTCCAGAATTTCACGCTGATTCAGAATCTATCCTCGAAACTGCCAGGACATACTTGGTTAGAAGAAAATCTCGCTTTTGACGTCCAAAACTCATCAATGGAAAATCCCAAGATGAGTTTTTTTTCATTTCGGATTTGGTTCACAAGTATGTCCGGGCAGTTTCGAGGGTAGATTCTGAATCAGCGTGAAATTCTGGACTAGATTCTGCTGTTTCCACTGCCCGGACATACTTGTGAACCAAATCGGAAACCGAAAACTGATCATGGTGGTCCCGATTGATGTATTCTGCAGGAAAAAAGAGAGATTTCTCTCTAACCAAGTATGTCCGGGCAGTTTCGAGGATAGATTCTAAATCAGCGTGAAATTCTGGACTAGATTCTGTTGCTTCTACTGCTCGGACATACTTATCAACCAAATCCGAAACGAAAAAAAACTCATCTTGGGTTTTCCCATGGATGAGTTTTGGACGTCAAAAGCGAGATTTTCTTCTAACCAAGTATGTCCTGGCAGTTTCGAGGATAGATTCTGAATCAGCGTGAAATTCTGGACTAGATCCTGCTGTTTCTACTGCCCGGACATACTTGTAAACCAAAATGGGAAACCGAAAACTCATCATGAGGCCCGTCACTGATGAGTGTCGGATGTAAAAAGAGTTTGGTATCACTGAAATTTTCAAATTTTTCTGTTTAAATATTTTTCTCAGGTTGCCTGCATGATAAATGGTGGGACGGAGTATGTTCCTCTAAGGATTTGGCTGTTCTGCACTCGGTAACTAAGGTGTTGATGGATTTCGAGACATGGATAATTTTAGGTATTCTGTGGATTTTTTCCTACTGGTGGATTTTTTTCTCGAATTTGATTGGTCGTCACGCTAGCTTCACATCGATAAAGTTTACCGAGAATGAAAGAATTGTCCAAATACTGATTCATCTCATTACTGTGAAAATTTTTCCTTTTGTTTCTGCTTTACCTACAGAACAAACAATAGAGAAATAATGGACATACACATGTCACCTGACTGAGGGTGAGAGCGAAAATACTGATACAAAATGTTTTCTCTCGACGAGAGTGAGAAGAAAAGCACACATCATCTGAGTCAGGATAAGCTAGAAATATCCAGACACATCCATTATACTCGTGTATCTATTTACGTATCTATCTATCTAAATATCTATTGGTCTATCTATCTACGAGTATAATTTATTGAGAGGAAAATTTCAGTGATGATATCATTGAAAAATGCGATGCACTCAGTCCTTTCGAAACTGAGTATTCTAAAAGGCAAATGAAAGCAAATATTAGACGTTCCTAGTCTTTTTTCTATTACTTTTGTTGTTTTAGATCTTTCCTTGAAAAACTTCGAATTAGATTAGCTTTTCATTAGTCTTATGAGATGAAGCATCACTTAACAGTTTATGAGAGAACACACAGGAATAAATACGGAGAGTAAAAGACAAGTTATTTATCGAAAACGTTATTGTTCTAGCATTAAAGAAAAAAACAAAGACACTGAACTTGAAATCTTCAATCAGAAATCTCATTTACGACTGTGGATCCGTAGTGGTTAAGTCATAGTCATAGAAAAGAATATTTTCCTCACCACTGTTATCTCATGATCATTTATACAAAAAAATTTCTGTGAATAGATTGCTGTGACAGTAGTATTGAAAAAAGAGTTTCGACTTTGATTATTATTATTTAAAATAATTACAATTGTTCTTACTCATTGATAGAATTCATTCAGTCGTCAAGTGTCAGACATTTATGTACAATAGTACTCTGCGCATATCTATCAAGTTTACTAATGTCAACAAAAGAAAAAACAAGAAAAAATTTCGTGCCGCCGTCACTCAAGTAACAATTAGTGAAGAATATTTCTTTGTTAAAGTCTTAGTTTTTAATGTCCATCGAAGTCTGTTCAAATCTTTTGTAACCTATTGAGATTTTGACAACGTTATTTAATGTATTTTCATACTGCTATATCTCATCTGTTCATATCTAAGACCCTTGAAGTGAACTGTTTTTCCTTAATTGATACATATAGAAAATTCTATTGGAAATTTCAGTGATCTATATGAGTAAGAATTGCAATCTTTCATTTTAATTTCTCACTTAAGACTAGAATTGTTTTTTCGACAAGGATAGCACTCTAAAAAATCTGATAAAAGACTTTTGATATCGTGCAATTCCGGATCTGTAATCAATCTTTTATAAATCTTAAATTAAATTTTTCAATTATGATAAGGATACATATTACGGTTTGTTGATATTTGATATTTGAGAAGGTTAGAATTCTTTTCAATTAAATTTTGATTGATTGACAATCTTTTTCTATATGTAATTGAAACTCGTTTCTGAACAAAGTATGTATATCAATGTTCTCTTTTGTTTCAATTTATTATTGAATTTCTCGAAACGATAACGCTAATATTTGTGTGAAAATCATCTGAAGAATTTTTATTATATAATAATTAATTTAAACTAGTCTATCATGCTTTTAAAGAGTAATTTTCAGTCTCCTCGATTTCAATGAGGAATACAGGAACATAGATCTTCTATTTTATTTATCCACAGTATAAATATCTTCAAAACTAATAGAACTTAACCCTTGGAATTACAATGAAACGATATTATACAGTAAAAATCTCGACACACAAAAAAATGTTAAAAAAAAAATATTGAGAAAATTTTTTAGAAACCTTCAAAGAGAGAGTATCACAAGGAGAATATATCTCGAGAGTTGTTCCCTGTAGTAATTGATAATTTTTACTTTAAAAATTTATTCACTGAGAAAAGAAGATATTTTATCATATGCCTATTCAAATGAAGAGATGATAAAAGAAAGTCCAAAGTCAAGTAAAATAATTCAAATTTATTGTTCTAGAAATAATCTTAGCAATTAATATTATCATATTTTAATAAGATGATTAAATTAACTATTTCAATTGTATACCACACAGATTTTTCAATAAAATAACTATTAAAATTCTATTCCACACTTAAATTGCAACAATAAAAAAGGGAATCTTATCTAATTAATTGATAAAGTAATATATTTAAATTTCTTTTTCTTTTTCTATATCGTTTAAGAGAAGCAGCTCGATAAGATGAATATAACATCTAATGAAGTTGCATATTATTGTTTCATATAATGGACTTTTCTTTTCTTTTCTTTTCTTTTCTTTTCGTAATCCAGACATAAATTTATCACGCGTTCAATTTGGCAAGCAAGAGTTTGTCCTTGTGAATCCAACAGATAGAGTAACATTCGAATTTTTTCATTAAAAGTTATTACAAAGAATAGATAGAGGGTCATTCTTTAGAAAAAAACGTTCGAATATAATGTCGGTAAGTTTCTTTGTAGGATTTTCTAAGTCGAAAATAATATAAATGAACAGATAGAGTATTGATCGTCTAGACTTTCAGTGTTACATATCGATCAGCTTACTCATCTATATGTGCCATGTCATTCTATGTCAGTTTAACTTTGAATATGTTAATTTTTGACTTTAATATTAAGTTTTATCTGAATTCTATGTGAATATTAATTATTCAAAAAAATAAAGAAATGCTATATCATTTGACGTGTTTATTTTAGTCGATAGAATTTTTCTATTTTTGTTTAAGATCCCCCTGACCCTAAAAGTCTGTTTTCGTTAAATTTTTCGATTTTTTTAGAATAATATATCAGATAGAGTAATGTGTGAGCTAACGAACGCGCTATAGTTCATTGATTTTATGATGAGTTTTGAAAGTGTTACATAATTTTTTTCTGAAACCCCATACTCTACAAAATATCATTTTCTCGAAAAAAATTGATTTTCGAAGTTTTTTGAGCTTCTCTATTGACTTTTGACAGTAATCAACATGTCTATTATGTATTACTATGTATGATAACGTTGATACGTATCGTGCTTTGCGAATATAGAAATGAGACAATGGAATGAAGCTACATTTCAAGCGAAAGTGATGATGAAATTCCATTTGTTCTAAACTTAAATGACGATAGTGTTGGTCATATTTATAAGAATTTAAACGCATTAAATCTGTCCGAAAATGACGCATGTAGTAGTTATGAACCAGGAGATGATGATTAGTTTCTCCTACCTCACCATCATTCATCTAAGATTACTCATATGTAATTTTTATGACATATACTGATATAATTTTCTAACTAGTTATGATTTTCTTATTTGTTCTCTTTACATAGTTTTGAAGACACTAGTAAACAAACTATTCGCAAACTGTTTCCATCTATGAGTAGTTCAACATGGTTTTATCTGGTTTAGATAATTTGGAAGTGATATAACTACACAATATAAATTTATCGATAAAAATTGCGATGATTTCATTCTGATTATAAATGCAGTTATTATTGATTTTACGGTGATCACGACAAAACCATATAGAATAAACAAAAGTTTTCGCCATACGTATTTTGAATGCGTCCATTCAATTCTTTCTGATCGATAATTTACGTTAAATTATTCAAAACTTCTCTTTACATCATCTTACCGTAGAAAAAGTCTTGAATTATACTTGTAAAACTTCTTTTACGTTTTTCTCTAAATGTGATTTTTTGTCTTTACATTTTTGTATTATTAAAATTTCTGCATCGTTTTAAACGCTAGAAACCTGCGGTTGGTGTTAAAATAATGAGAATGTTCAGTGCTACAACTTGACAGAGCCAAAATTTTCAATTTTATTTTTAATATCTTATGAGGTTCAATTGTTTTACAGTATACGCCCTATTCTTAGCATATCTTATAAAGTAAGCTTCGAAAAAATAAGATACTACACGACAAAAAAAAATCGGACCCCGTGAAGTCGTAGTGCTGGATCTGAGCTACATTTTAAAACCAACTCGAGCTCTCTAGCATTTGAAATGGCAGAGAAATTTTAATAACACCGAAGCCCATTTTTGACCCTTAATCTTAACGTATCTCTGAGTAGACTCAATGTTTTGAACTGAAATTTTTACGGTGAAGTACCTAGGTCGGGATGCACCTCGTGTAAAAATTTCAGTAAGATTGGACTAGAGAAAGCAAAAAGTCAAACTAGGATGAGGGTCGAGGGGGAAAGGTCTTAAATTGAATTGAATCGGAAAAAATTTTTCAATTGTTTCAATTTCAACTGTCAACTGATAAAATATAATTAAAATTTTTTAAAAATTCAATTCAATTGAAAAATTTTTTTTAGTTCATTTTTAATTTGAATCCAACTGAAAAAATATATTTAAATATTTTTTTAATTGAAATCAATTGAAAAAAATCTCTTTCATCTTTTTTTCGTACATAATCAATACGCTAAGCAGTTTTTATCATCGAAGGAATTGCCATCTAAAATAATTTAGTTAATGAAAAAAAAAACTTACAATCATTAAATCCACATTAATATTCTTAATTCAATAATTTTCACTTTTCTTTTCTTGATACATCGTAACAAAAACCTCATTGTTGTAGTGTAAACCACAAAAGAACTTTTATATAAACTGTATAGATATTTAGAAATTGCTTTTAGAGATTTATTCGATTTGTTTATGATAAAAATCAAATCAGGGTCCGAAAGAAAATATAATTAGATCATTCAGTTATTACAATTTTTTAGTATCTCAAACAAAAATACAACAAAATACTGAAAGATGATTCTTTTTATTCTTGGGAAATTTTGCTCAACATTGATATTTGAATTCTGCTATGATCTACAAATTTTTGAATCTTGAAGAAACCGTCATGAGAAACTTAGCTAAGAGCGTAAAGAAATCGTTTCATTCCATTCATTCGTGCTAGATTCCTTGCACAATCTTGAAAATTTAATTTTTAATAGTCTCGAAGCACAAATGTGGAAACGTCTTCACTGGTTTCTCGGACTTTTTTACCAAGATCCTAGCCATACTTGGTTTTTTTAAGGGCTTAGAATATCTCTTATTGACCAGTTCTATTCAGAATGCTGGTCAGAACTTTGTAGAATTATTCAATTGGCTATTTTGACTAATCTACCTATTTTCTCATCAAGATTCGTGTCTCATTTGGTTGTCAATCCTTCCAGGATCCTGGTATAAAGATTTGATTTATATCTTAATGGAAATTCGACAAAATCCTGGTAGAATTTTCTTTTATAATCTTGGGAGGATTTTTTATAGGATCCTTAGTAAATTCAAAACAGGATCCTGCATTATCAATTTAGAAAAATATTTTAGCAGGAGTCTGAGCAGGTTCCTGTTTGACCTTGAAAAAACCTGGAAGCAAAAATTATTAGGATTTGAAACACGATTCTGAATAAAACTTGACAAGATTCTTGAGATTCAGAATCCCAATAAATCCTTCCAGAATTTTTTAACGAATGAAGAGGAGTAAGACTGGGGTTATTTATTTATTCTTATCTTTTAGAGAATAAAGATAACGATAAAGATAATCTTTACTTGTAAAGATAAAGTTAAAATAATGGATAAAAATTGAGTTTTGTAAATTCTCTTCGCTTCAGTCAGGATCTTAATCTCGAAGCTGACTGTGCATTTGTATGTTTATCTTAGACACTGTTCGTCCTTACTATAACAGCAGAAACAGAGGCTTTAAGGTATACTTAGATGATCAAATGCTATATATTATAAGAGTATCGTCAGACCCTCAACTGTAATATTATGAGAGCGCTCTTAGGCTCTTCAATGTTATATATTGAGAGTATCCCTAAAGTCTCAAGTATTATAATTTGAGAATATCCTTACGTTCTGAAGCGCTATGTAATCGGGCACTTCCAGGCCGTCAAAAGTTATCCCCTTCACTGTAGTCAGAGCCTTGATCGAGAAAATCACTGTGTGTTTATCCACAGAGTAATAGTTTAAATCTACAATGCAGGAACGTATTGAATTGTCTCGATTCACGCTACTTGTTTCAACAAAATTAATAAATCACTATTATAACAACAATATATTTTAATTAAACGTTATCTCATACAAGTATTGTTCTCAATTGGATATTCAATGCAAAAATTTGTACGTAAGAACTGATAGTATTCCAACGCGATTCTTTTTTAATTAATTGTTTCTTTAAATTTCATGTTAGTTATTTCAGTAAATTCCTTCATAACAAGTAGTGCAGATCGAGACAATCCACTAGGCTTCTTGCCCATAGATTCAAAGTATTACCCTACGGACCAATGCACAGTGCATTTCTGAATTAAAACCCTGATTACAGACAAGTAGAAAGCTCTTGAAGATCTTGAAATTCCGCATAATATAGTACTTGAAAACCTAACGGTACCACCATAATATAACTCGTGAGGACTTTAGGTTACCCACAATACATAGCATTTGTAGATCTAAGAGCAACCTCAGTGTATAGTATATGGGGATCTAAGAGTACCCACAATATACAATACTTGAGGATCTAAGAGTATCCCCAATATAAAGTATTTGAGGAGCTAAGGATACCTTCATGATATCGCTCTTGAGGATCTATGGATACTTCGAAAGGCTTCGTTTCTGCTATGTGAGTGCACCGAACAGTGCCTGTGGACAATATACAAACACACAGTCAATATCGAGATCAAGATCTTGACTAGAGCCGGGAGAATTTACAAAACTTAACTTTTATTTTTATTTTAACTTTATTTTTATGAATAAAGATTTTTTGATTTCTTTATCTTTTCTAAAGTAACGATAAATTAACACTCCTAATTCGTTTGATTATACGGAAAAATAAGTTTTTATCTTGAATGAAAGAAAAACTGTTTGTTATTCTATTTAAAATCAATGTTCATTATATTTGGAAGTACATTTTGTGTTGATTGTGATCTTTTTATTTTTATTTTTATTTTCCTAAAAACCAAACAAGAAAACAACTTCTTCATGGTATTTATTCATCTAATAAAAGAATTCGTAATCATTGGTAATTCCTTTCTATAACAGAAAAACATCTCAACAATTTTTTTTTAAAATCAATCGATTTATTCTGAAGAATCATTTAAAAATCAAAAAATTTCTAAAATACACAAAGACGATCTAATATTGAAACTTTTTTTATGAATTCAATCATTTAATTACAGTAGTTTATTTTTTACAGACTTGAAAAAAAACTATTCACTTATTCGTTTAATTATTTTAAAAGATCGAAAATAAATGATTGTTATTCTAGTATCAAATAATATACATAGAGGACCTGTAATCTATATATATAAAGAAGAAAATTTGTTTGTCTCTTTGTTCTTCATGCATTTGGACACTGCACGAGTTAGCGGTGGAAAAATTTTCATGTCATACTCTTAAGTCCCGAGAAAGATCGAGACGGAATCAGGATAAGCGGTGAGATAATTGGGCTGAAATTCCACAAAAGTTATGATACATTGCAATTTTTTCCAATCTTTCAAAAACTTCGGAGCATTTGCTGTCGTTGTTAGAATATTTACCTCTTAGTGTCACTTTCTTTGTATTGGCTACTAGTATAAAGTATGTCAATACGCATAAGTTAAGAGGAAGACAACCGCACCCCCACACTATTTGGTGAATTATCCCATTGTCCGGAAAGTTCGTGCAACTGTTCTTAAACTACATTCACGAGATCTTTATCCTACACCATCGTGTAGAGCACAAAATTTTACTAAGATTCACTCTCATTTGCATAGATTATGTTAATTGATCTACAAGGAAAAAAACGGGTATTCAACACTATATTTAGGTGTATATCGGATAAATCAAAATCAAGTAGTCAAGGAATGTTTCTCTAAAAACGAGTAACTAGTACTGGAATCACTTGTGTGCGATGTACTTAGGTCTGTCCAAAAGTTCTCAGATTTAAAAAAATTATATAAAAATAAGGAGATATTTTTAATTTAATTTTATCAAATGTTGAGGATAGTTGCCAGTATTACTTATACCAAGTTCGATCCTTTCGACACAATTTGTTAAAAGTTTTTTTCAAGTCTTTTTCTTCAAAAATT
>JAJEKB010020675.1:0-13002 GCA_022393335.1 Macrotrachela quadricornifera
GATCAAAATACAAATTTTTGACCTATTCCATCAGTAAAAATGGATAGCGGGCTACCGCATATTGTAACCCTAAGAAAAATCTACAAATCGGTGTTTTAATCTAGAAAAAAAGCATACATTTCTATATAATATATGATGTCTATATTCATAACAATGAGTCATCATCAGTAGACTCATTTATTCAGGAAAGTATGGTTTCTGAGAAATGTTAAGATTAGTCCATTGGGCCTATTTGATATTGCTGATCATAAATATGATATTGTATTTCATGCCTTGAAAAAGTTGGAGAAACGATAGGTCATCTAAAACTATGAAATACTCGAAAAAATGACACTTGACCACTTTACTCGGTAATCTTGTGTCTTCAAAAATGCCACGTGTTAGTGCTTTAATTTCGATTATTTTATAGTGACTTTGCAGCGCTTGCTTCATTCTATCTAAATCCATAGATTGTTTTTTGTTCTCATGCATTATTAGGCCACAGGACTGTCGAAAATGGAAAAATGCCACCTTGAAATGATGAAAAAAAATTGTAAATTTTTATAATTCCGTGAGCCTCACGTCTCTAAATTGAATGCTTTTAAAATACCAAATAGACAGTTTTGTAGAGCGCATCTCTCTCTATAAACTGATGTGTAAACCATATCTCTTGAGTAGATTATTTTTCGAAAAAAGTTGCTGATACTTTGCAAATAGTAAAATTATGATATTCGTCAAAAGTCGATTAACGTGTGATAAATGTAATCTTCATAACTCCTAAAGAAACTGACAGATTGAGCTGTAACTTGGTAGTTTTTAGTTTCAAGCCATGGCCAGTCGTTTTCAATAATAAAAAATATAGGTCAAAATTTTCGAGAGTATGGCGAAGTTCAATGGACTCATGGACCCTCTCTTAAGATCACAGCATTACCCCATAGAAAACTATTTTTATGCATCGTGTTTTTCGAGATTTGTTATATTTGATATAAGGAGTTTTATAGAACTTCTATCATTTAATACTGATAATCCCATTTTTGATGCGCTTTCATTTGGTATAAAATTTGCTATTGATTTTATCTAAAATCACAGCGTTATACCCAGGAAAAACATTTTTACCCATCCTGTAGTAACGTCTCATTACATGTTGTTCGATCATGCATCAAAAAGACTCAAACAGTATATTCACATGTTGTATCTTCATATTAACATTTTATCACCATTTTGTACAGCTTTTCTTGCGCTATCTAAATATATTCAAGAAAATTCTTTTTGATTGTATTTTCGATACTTTAGATCGAAAATACCATTCTCAAGCATTTTGTCGTTGGTAGTCTACGACATACTGATGAGAAGATATTGTGAAAACATTTCAAAGAAAAAACTTACATAAAAAACCTTAAACTGATAAAAATCTGTTTTGCGGGCTTTCAAAGCAATTTTTGGATCTCAGCCAGAACTTATTCTTAAAGGCTAAAAATTTGGCTATATACCTAAAAAATTAGCTGTACAAGATAGGATACTTTTCATCTAAATCTGAGCTCTCGATTGAGTAGCTATATTAGGGTTCGAGCGTATTTCTCGTGCAGTGACTCCTATGCTTTAGTTAGTGTTGAACGTGATACTCGTTCAGCTTCAACTTGACTTCTTTATAGTTGTACAACAGATCGATGTAATGATCGACTAAGTCTTCTGCAAGCATTTCAGACATTAATTTTAGAAAAGACTTTGCATCATTGGATAGTTTATTAGACCGAAGCGAAACACTATTTACAGAGCAAGATACATGGGTTGTTGAAACAAGTACAATTGATCCGGATTGTCCACGAACGGCTTTTCCTTTAGCTTTATGTTCGACTTATTTCCTTTTAACAAGAGAACCAATTCAGGAAATTTGTACTCGTTGTTCAGTGAATACGAGCAGTACATATGATATGGTCAATCGTCGAATTTACTTTTTTTTTCAAAAATCGAACACGATTAGGTGACGTAATAACACTTCAATGTAGAACAAGAGGATGCAATTCATTTCAAAGCTGGAATCGTATTCAACTATTCAGCAAAATAGAATTTGTTTTTGATAAATTTCGCCCTTTTCTTTCTTCAACTAATATTCTTACTTCGACACTTTTTCTATCATTAAACATTTTTTTCTTTCGATCTATTTTTCATTATTTTTTTTTAAAAGAAAATAGATCAATTTTTATTTCATTTTCTAATAGACGTAACTCCAACGACCAATTTGGTTTCCTAATTGCTTCACATAGCGATATCTATCGAAATCGAACAGTTAAATTTAAAAATTTCTTCACTTTTGCTAAGACAGTTAAAAAGAAATATGGATAGATTTTCTTTTCTATGTCAGATTCTTCAATCTGAAAAAAGTTCTCTACAGCGTTGCGTGTTGATCTCAATGGTTGGGTAATACACCAGTAGAAACTTTCGAGCAACCACATAATTCATATACATATTTATGTATATATCATATATATCGGTTTTATTCATTTTGAACAGTGCTCTTACTAACGTATAATAAATACACGACATAGGTTGCTATGTCGTGTATTTATTATACCAGTTAATAAGACCATTGTTCAAACAGAGTAAATATCGCTCCTAATATTAATTCAATTGAAAGAAAAATTTTACAAATAAGTAGCTAATTATGATAAATTAAAAAACAGAAAATTTTTCATTATTATCAACTACAAGAAAATTATATAGTGGCAAATAAAACAAACATAATCGATGATTTAATATTAGAAAAAGAAAAGAAAAACGTTGTTGTTAAACGAGATATTATAAGAAAAAAAGAATTAATTATTATTATTATTATTATTTGTGATCATATTAATACTGAAAAATCAGCTATTGATTATTAATTTATGTAAATCATATTTATTTAAAAAATATCCAATAAATGATTCTCTTCTTCTTTTCTTTATTTTCTTAGGTTTTCAACTGTACAAATTGATTGAAAAAATTCATTAAAAAACCATAAAAATGAAATATGTGCAAAGCCTTATAAATAGTGATATTTATTATGGATATAGATTACAAACGAAGAATACAAAGAAAAAAATGAACGACAGTTAAAGTTGATTAAACTTGGTTTCAAATCGATGAAAAAAGCCAACCATTTATTATTCTTGATGCATTTGGTCATAAATATTTTCTTCTAAATATGGTTAATGAAATAACAAACTGTTATTAATAATTCTTGTAACGTTATTTTATTTTTCTAGATGATTGTTTTTTGTATAAAAATGAAAATTTTAGGTTAGTTTTGGTCATAAAAATAAATACAAGTCAGATTTTTAATCTGATGGTTAACTATATAAACAAGAACAAGCTATGTTACTTAAAACAATTAGTGTTTATTATTTAATTATTTTATTCAATAAAATGAATGATCCAATTGTTTATTGGGATAAAACGAAATATGAAATATAAAAGTGAAATTAATACTTCATCTTAGAAAAATGTGGTTTTAAACTAGATAAAAATATTACTTTCATGCTACGTAATGGAATAAATGTAGTATTCTTTAGATATTAAAGAGCTAACCGATGAAATTAAGTAACTTATGATGAAGATAATTTTGTACTTTTTTTAAAAGGTTTTTATTTTTCTATTAAGATATTTTAACTTATGAAGTATTAATGAATGGATTTTCATTTTTAAGTGATAATAAACAAGAGATTTATGATTCATTTGTAAATGATTACGTTAAATATTAGAATTTGATTTTTCTTTAAATGAATTATTATTACAACAAAACGAGTATGATAATTATTTCATTTTCTCATTTTTTTATTTTTGAGTTTCTGATTTTCGTCGAAACTTCTATTCAAGAATATTATACATAATTGAGTATGCTAGTGAACATCATGCTGCTAAAGTTAAAAATAAATCTTCTTTAAAGTCGTGGTGGATTTAGAATGAGACATTGGAGACGAACGCTCCTATTCAAAAAATTTTTCTCGATTTTTTCCATCAGAAAAAGTCCAAAAATGATCCGATACTATCTCTAATTGGCTTCAAAACAAATTTTTTCATTGTAATTCTCTTCCACTTCTCTTCGAAGTGCCGTTCTTTTTCTCTCTTTCTCATCTCAAGGGGGAAAAGGCAAGACTTCAAGAGACCTCACAGAACTTCCAAAGACTTTTTGAAACTTCAGACTTCTTAAGACTTTACAGAATTCTTGAGACTTCTCAGACTTTGTGAGATTTCGGAAGACTTTAAAGAATTTCAAGACTTTATTTGACTTCTGGAACGAAGTCTCTGCTGCTTCCCTCTAACCTTCTCCCAATCATATCATAAAAATTCTGGACTAGCCACTGTTTTAAAGGTTTAGTTTTTAAATAAATTGATTTATCATGTTAACATTTTATGTACAGTGTCAATAAAAGATTTAAGAATGAATTAAATTCATTTGTATTTCTATATGAAAATTCTTATAGATTTAATGAGAAATTCTAAAACATATTACTCTTTTTAACTTTGAAAACAGAAGAAAAAATTTTTCTAAATTAATTTCTGTATAATCGAATATTGTATATGAAATATCTTCCCCTTTTTTCTCTATTCTGCAGAGAGTGGCATGATATTTCTATATAAATCTAAATTTCTTTTTTCGTTCTCATTTATTTATCATAGTATGTAAGACGTGCAACGGTTGTCCTTTGATATATTCTATATAGATTATTATAGTCATCATTTAGTTAACTAGCACGTACTGTAGTAGGACATGGTAGAACATTTAATAAAACAACAAATATATACTTATGCTGAACGTGAATTCAAGAAGATGACAGAAGAAAAAAAAAAAGTTACACAAAAAATGGCTTGTATGTTCACATTCATAATATTAAAATAATATTCAAATCCTTTTTCTTCTAGATGATATTATGAAAAAGTTTTTTCCTAATGAATATCTTAGTCGATTGCATCAATTAGTAAATGAAGCGGATAAAGATGGTAAGCTTGTATAAATATTATTTTAAATATACATATAAATATCGTATAGGTATAAATGAAATAATTTTAGAAAATTTTATGGTTATAATTAATTTTTTAATAAATGAAGAAAAACAACCTGATGAAGATGATGATTTCGCAGTAAGTTTGACTTTTTGTGAATAAAATTATTAAGTACAGTCTGTTCCAAAAGTCACTTCTAAACAAAATTGTATATCTTTGATATATTTTGTATTACAAAATTTCATTTAGTTCAATATGAAAAATTTTTTCACATACCATTGACATATTGAATAGTCCTTCTTTAACACTATTCTTTATAATAAAAGCAAAAATTAGACATTTTTCTTTTCATTTTATTTCACCTCGGCCAAAATGTATATTAAGAAAAAAAAAGGAAAAAAAGTTCGTATTGTGTCGTCCGCTGTTCGTGTTAACCTAAACAGAGCATATGTATATATATATATATGTATCATGTACTCATTCTCAACGATCATATAAACATATATACAACATGGCAGAAAAATTCGATATAAATGTAAGTGTTGTCACTTCTTCTAAAAACTCAATAAACTTCCCAATTTATTAACGTTTTTCTAATTTTTAAGGTTTTTCTCCGCTATACTTTCCTACTGTAGTATAAATATAGTATTTTCTCATTATTGGATAAGCAAAAGCTTTATCTAATTTATTCCTCTTGTATTCGTCTTTCATTTAAATATATTTGTCCGTTATTGATCTTTTGTTGAGAAAGAAGATGACTCTTTGTCAAAAAATTTTATCAGTAATACATCGATTTACTTATTCATAATGACTTTTATTTGCTCAGTAATATAAGTGAGATATTCAATATAAGTATCCCACTGTAAAATAAGTTGTTTTATGGTGACTGTTGTGCTAAACAAAATTTTTGGGTGCAATTGTTCCCTCTTGTCTCTTAACACATGTACGTCAGACAGATATGCCTTTATCATATCAATCGATAAACTCTGTTACAAAAATGTATGTCAAATACTGAAACATTAAGAGATGCGATTCAATCGTTGGTAGGATCATTTTTTATTAAATACCATTTTTTTAATACCTCAATCTTATACTTGTTAAACCTATAAATTAAATCGTACCGAGTATTGTTTGAAAAATGGCTTATAATCTATTGAATTAATTTATAATTTAATGAATTTTAATCAACCAAGTATATATGTAAAATTATTTTTAACGTAATCGTAGAGAAATTTAACTAAAAATAAGTTAAAATGAAAATGATCATGCTATCTGTATATATGTGCTAATATCAAATAGCATAGAGCGTGATCATTTTTCGTTTGATTTTCATTCTTTATAAGAGTTTTTGTTTTATATGTTCTTATTCCATGAGTACATAAAAAATAATGTTGACCTTCACCCTCAAATCGTTTTTTTTCATAAATTGTTCATTATCTTGAAAGAAAAATTCTTTTCTGTCATTGTCTTAAAACTTCTAAGAGAGATCTATTGAATTTAATATTGTTTTTAAACTTCATATTTAGATACTAGATCAATTTTTTTTATTTGAATACTTATATTCTCTCCAGTGCAGTATAATTTCTTAAGAATTTGTTCAATAATCATAGTTTATATCTTACACAAAGTTAATTTATAAAAAAAGGAAGAATTTTTGAGAGATGTACTACTCGAATAATAAGAGTCAAACGCTTTCTTTCAGATTTAGAATGCAATAATTGATAATATACGAATGTTAGCATATTAAAAGGTTAATAAAATATGATGATGTAATACTTGAATCATTATCATACTTGAACTTGAATGTAAAATTTCCTGATTTTTAGAAATAATTTATAAATTTTTGTTTTTTTGTCGTAGGACGATGAAGAAATTGATCAACGAAACAAGGATTTTATAGATAAAATTTGGGATTTAGTAGAGAAAGATCAATCATTAACACCAACAATGCTGAAACAATTGTTCAAAGACTTTAAAATTAAAAAACATAAAGACTAAGCTTTTTTTATTGTTCATTTTTCTTTTTGTTGTTGGCCTTTTGTTTTTCTTTCTGGATGAAAAAAATATAAAAAACATGCTATTTGGATATAAGTTTTAATGAACTTATTATTTTCTATAGTTATGAAGACAAAAAAACATTACAATTACGAACAATATCTATTTTATTATAAATAATTTAAGTGTTATTGATTAAGCATAATGAAGTTTATTTTTCTGTTTGTATAGCACAGGATATATTATCTATCACAGTGATCAACAAGCGATTTATCTCTAAAGAAATGCTTGCTCATCAATTATAACAATAAATATATAAGGGATAATCAATTGTATTTTGAATGATAATGAATTTATGAATATAGTGTAGTGAATGGAAGGTGGATTTAAGAACTAAAAAATAGTGACATTTTATTTGAAAACAAACATGACTATATCTTATTAAAACGATTATTTTAGAATAACTTCTTTTTCGAAAATAATTTTTCAATATTATGTTTCATTATCTAGACAAAGATTAATGATAGAATGATAGAGATACAGAGTCATTTATCTATTAAAAGTATAAGAATATCTTTTATATTTTTATTTAATAATTGTATTTTATATTCTTATTAAATCCACATATAAAGAAATTCGTATAGATAGAAACATAGTTAGCAGTAATTAATCATGGAATGAAGCAAATAAGGTATAAGCATAAAGCAAGAAAAACATGGTGAAAGAAAAGGAAGAACAAATCATTTAAAGAATATTATGTACATGAAAAGAAAAAAAAATAAGAAAATGAAATGATGATAAAATTGAGTTGAGGATAGAACTGACAGTTTAACTTTATTTTACTTTGAAAAAATAAAGATAAAGTGCCACTTCTAATTGATCACCTATCATTTTACTATTATTTTAAATAATGAAATTTGTTGAGAAAACTTTTATTCTTCATCACATAATGGACAAAAATCTTTTGCTGATGTTAATATTGAATATTCTGATATGAATTTTGTATATAGTCTAGTTTTTTTTCAGCAAATCTTTCCCATAATATTTTAAGTAAACAATAACTATGTTTAAATAAAAATATTTATAATTTCCTTTGTCATAAATCACGGTTGTCATAAAAAAAAAGAATTTTGAAATTTTTATATGGTTGGATAGTTTTTGTTGATTACTTAGGAAAAACAGTCTGATTTATCGAAATTGTAATAATTTTTCATGTGTTTATATAAGATGCATTGATGATGCTATCATCAAAGATAATGTTTTTTTTGAAAATGTTTTCCTAATAAACATAAAACAATTCAACGATCAATTTAGTTTCCTTATTGCTTCACATAGTGATATCTATCGAAATAGAATAGTTCAGTCTAAGAATTTGTTGACTTCTTACTAAGTTAGTTAAAAAGAAATGTGGATAGATTTTCTTTTCTATGTCAGATTCTTCAATCTAAAAAAAGTTCTCTACAATATTACATGTTAATCTTAATAATTAGATGTTATATCAATAGAAATTTTCGAACAAACACACATCTGATGCAAGAAATTGACATCTTGAGATAAAATAAAGGTATTCGCTGATGCAATTGATTTATTTATAAGAAACAAAAAAAAATTTGAATAGTGTTATTATTTATTTTAGAACGTCATTTTCAGTAGTGGAAGAAGCTATTCAAAAAACGATTGATAAAGTTAAACATATTATTGATCCATGAGCAATAGTAAGTCATTCAGCGATTGGTATTGTTTATGATAAATTTATTCGTATGTTATTATCTTTGAATATATATTATTAATTACTTAAGGTCATTTTGATTCATCAAAAATCTTACCAGAATTAATATCTCGTATTGAATCGATTATTAAAAAACCTGTTGATCATTTTATTCAATGAAGAATTTTCTTCTCACATAGATTATATAATAGAAAATTAGATTCTCAAAAATTAAAAGAAATATTTATTTGGTTTTCTTTTTATAGAAATCTTGAATTAATTCTAACAGCATATGAACAGAAAAAATGTTTTTCTTATATACTGATCATGGACTATTATCAGAAGTAATGTATCTTGATCATTTGATTCCATTTATAATGACAAAGTATTATCGAAAATCTTCGTTTTTTTCCATAATAATAAAACTAATTTTAGATAGTTACAAAATGCATTTGATGTTCCATTAGTTATTTAAATGACTTATGATGAAAAATTTCTTTGGAAAGATATAACAATTAATGAAGCAATAAATATATATATACGAAAATGCTAAAGATATAATTGCATGTGGTTTTCATGTAACTAAAACATATATTTATTCTGATTTTGATTTTATGGCAGAAGTCTATTTAATTTACAAATATTTTCTTTTTTTGTTCTTTTAGTCAGTGTCCAAATTTTTATCGAAATATTTATCGAATTCAAAAAAAGTGTTACTTTTAATCAAGTTAAAGATAGAAAAAAATCAATGGATCTTGCCAAATAAGGGTCAAATCCTATCACTTTAGGGACACACAGACAATGTAATGTATTGTATCTTAGCCTATCATAGGACAACCTGTGTTCAGATAAAGACTTTTTTGATTTGGATGACGATAGACGAACCTAAAAAAAAACCATCGCTTTCAGGATATCCTATAGAGTATAAGATGGAGCTATGGTGATCAGTTCCATACTGTAGAAAGACTTCAACAAACACACCAGTGTTTAAAGATACATTTATGTTGTCTCTGTATTCTGAAGTGATAGATTTTGATCCTTATCCAACAAGATCCTTTGATTATTAAATGAAGTATTCATTTAATGTTGTTTTTGTTTTTGAAATGGAATATTTGGTTTTACTGAAACTGATTGTATTGGATAAAATATCATTTTCATTTATATTCGGTGAAAAACTTAAACAAGAATTATTTTGTCTTATTTCATGTGCAATAATCGATCAAGTAGATGATTTGTTTTTTTATTTTTCTTCTAAAATATTTCATTAAAATAGAATCCATATTTTCGAATGACACGTGATGTTGTGGCACGTTTAAATTTTCCTAATCCAGTATTAATACATTTAACATTTTTTCCAACACTTCAAGGTTCACAATCAAAAATAAAAGCATCAAATGCAAATTCATCAATATTTCTTACTAATTCAGCTAAAGATATTAATAATAAAATAAAAAAAAAGAAACGAAAGAAAAAATACTAATTTGTTATTTGTTTGTTTTTTTCTTTACAGATAAATAAATTGTTTATTACTAATTTTTCTATCAATGCGTAATTATAAACTAGAATCTGATTTATATATGAGATCAGTTGAATTACAAAAAACTGATACTTGATTGTTAAATTTTGAAAAATTTTATTCGAAGAACGAAAACTGTTAGTAAATAAAATTATTTTTTTTTAGAGTTCACTTCTTTCTTTGCTATACAATATTTGAATAATTAGTAATATCTATTTGAAGTTGTTGTTTATTTTGATTATCATTTACTGTCGACATATAATTAAATTTAGTTTGTTTAGTTAAATTCAATACTAAAATATTTGTAAAAATATCTTGTTCATTTTAATAATAAAAAAGGAAAAAAGCAGAAAATCTGCAACATATATTAATGAAAGACGGAAAATGCATATTTAAAGCAAAAAAAAAGAAATGAAAGCTATTTATCGTTATTATTAGGTTGGCAACAAAGTTTTTACGTTTTTTTTTCAACGTCAAAAGTACAACAAGTTTTCAGTTATATATACACCACTAATATCTATCACTTGTCGCCAACACTACAGCAGAGATAAGATCCTATGTTCGTAGAAATCCTAGGATTTTTGATCAAAGAAGTTGATGAGTCCCATTTTGATGTTGTTCTCATCGTCGAACTTTTTTTCACGCAGATGGGTAGAAAGAGAACGAAATAAATGGTAGTCTGTTAAAGTCAAGTCAGGAGAATAAGGTGGATGAGGAACAGTATTTCATCCAAGCTTCAATAGTTTTTTGTGTGTGGACATAGCAATATGAGGTCTCACATTATCATGTAAATAGTAACTTCGATTCTGCTTTCTCTTGAGTTTTTCGGCAACTAGGTCTAATTGCCGACTGTAGAGATTGACAGTGACGGTGCAACTATTTGAAAGAGTTTTTCAGTGAATAATCCTATTGAATCCCTACCAAATGCTCAGCATCATCTTCTTGGGACGTGAATCATTCTAAAGCATTGCTAGACCTGTTTGGTTAGCACTTAACCACTGGCGATTGTGTGTGTGTACCTAATATACAACACTCACTTCTCGTCACCAGTGATAAGATTACAAAGCTATTGGTAATTACGATGAGATGTCATTAAATCCGTATAAGCATCAATTCTTAGTTGAAACTAATGTGGCAATAACTAATGAAGAATACAAATTCCATATTTCCTTGTCTTGTCGAATTCGTTCAGATATTTTTCCACCGAAATATGAGAGCACCCAAACTGCTCTGCTAAACAACGTAAAGTCAAATGAGAATCTTCTTCAATAAGATGCTGTAAAAGATCCACATCCAATTCTATTAGTCTACCAGAGCAAAGTAAAATCGTGAAGTTCAAAATAACCCTTCTTTAAATAATTGAACCAATGTTGTGGCATACAGGCAAAGAGTACATCCTCGCCTATTATGCCGCATATGTTATTGGCTGCTTCCGTTGTTTAATATACAACAAACTACTCTTTCTATTTAATGAGTAGACTTATCAAAATAATTTTTATTCAAAATCCTTCTTCATGTCAAATTTGATTTTAGTCAAGTCATTTTTTTTCTTTATTAAATGTTCAAATATGACAAAGAGTATTTCATATTTAAAAGCATGTATCACATTAAGACGGTCAACTAATTCATTTTCTTTTGTGAATAATTTATCGTCTATCGTTTGAATTAAAAAGGTGACTAAATCAGTCATTCATTATCAATCTATATGAAAAGAAAATTTTTCTTCAAATACATTTTTTAAAAAATTACAATACTTTCGCTACTACTTTAGTGTGCTCTTAGTACATAAAGTCGAATTACATGACCCAGGAAAAGATCTCTGACAAAACTGAATACATTTTTATGTTTACAATAAATGACAACTGTTGTAGTAGTATTTCCTTTGTTTTTAATTTCATTCGAATACACACAGAGATGATCTCATATTACTTTTAATTAAAAAAAATATTATCCAGGATAATTCTATGATAGAGTGACAACGTCTCGTCTAAATAAGCAATGCACTTTTATTTTATAAATACTTTATAAGATTAAATCATATTAAAATTAAAAAGAACATTTCGTATTATTCTTATGAAGGCATAAGATTTTACCTCTTCCATTTTCATGTGAACTATCTTCAAAAAAAAACTATAAATTAAAGTGAATATATTCTTTTTTTTTCTTTTCATAACACTCATTCCGATTATTTATCTCTATAGAAATTTTTCTACTCTTTCAAGATGCCACAATAAAGTATGATTTTTCTTATGTACTATATTTATTTATACCAACAACTGATAATGTTAACTGTATTATAATGATTACATTATAAGTTAATGTTTATTTATAGAACACGACTCTCAGTCTGCTTCACATGATTATGTATAATGACAAAAAAACATGACATACGAATAATAATAAAAAAAAGGAATATTTCTAAATATGAACTCAATCTTTTTATATAATCTACTATCCTATATATATCACGTTTATGATAAAAAGTATAGAATAGCTTAGATTAGGAAATGGGATAACATGATGAATAATAAAATCTTAGTCATTAGATATTTCCATCTTGTTTAGTTAATATTTTACAGTATGCAGAAATTGTAAAAAAAAATAGTTTATTGTGATTACTTTTGTCTATTCTATGTGAAATAAAATATTTTTTTTAAATAAGAAAAAAAAGTTTATAGTATTATCATTATTGTAATTTATATGAAAATAAAATAAAATCTATATTTTTCTTGTTTTTATTTTTTAATAGAATGTTGAATGAAACAGAATATCATCTGTATGAAAAATATAACTTTATATCTCAACAATATACTAAATATGTAGG
>JAJEKB010020675.1:27822-37917 GCA_022393335.1 Macrotrachela quadricornifera
AAAAATCACTGCTATCTGATATATTATTCAAGCACTTTGATAAAAAAGACAATTGGGCCATCCGGCCAGACTATCCAACCCCATATATATTCATAATATAATGAATAAAAAATGAATTTGATTAATGAAATTCTATATTTTATAACTACATAACAAACTATAGGCAAAATGTATAACGTATCAATTTGATAAGCAAGAATTCAAAATAATCATTTTTTTAAAATGGATTATATGCATTCTGTAGAGGATAATATAAAGTGTATAAAAGCATATTTAACATCTTTATAGCTTAATGATGATGAGAAAAAATTATATGTCGTCTTTACATAATTATAAATATAAAAAACACAACTAGAAAAAAACTTATTAACAGAAATCAATATCATCACTTGACATTGATTAATTCAATTGTTTTTGAAAATAACAAGGTTGTTTAAAGAGATCTTTTTACCATTAGATACTGCAAAGTGTTTGCTAAAATGTTTATGGAACGTTTCTATTAATGTTGCGCACATTCGAGGTAGAATAAAGAACAAACAAATCACGTTCAGCTTTTATTCCTTGTTTATCATCGCATTACATCACTTATTTTTCTAGTTTGATTTTCGAAACAGCTCATCGAAACAAACTCAAATTTTCAGAGTTCCCGGTAAGACAGAGATATATCTAATAACGAAAAGAAGACATTACCCGATGATTTGATTGCTGAGAAAAATTAATAATACTGTAGACAAAGCGTAATTGCGTTAAATGTGAGAAAGCTGATTATGGAGGAAACATTCTAATTGTTATCTCTCTGGTTGAGCTTATATTGTCCCTATTATTAGAATTCATAGTGTAAGAGAAAAACTTTCAAAAGATTCGTACCATTAAATTTTTTCTTCTAGTGTTATAAACTTTTTACTGAATATTGAGCCTGTTAACAGAATGTTTTGACGGTAATTGAAACCAGAAATATTTGCCCAGAACATTGTCTAATAACAGATTATACAATTCTTATTACATCTTGAAAATCTCAGTTCAAACAAACGGTTCCACAATCAGAGATCAAGTAGGCAAAAAAACCGGTACATTTCTGTTTTGGTACCCTTTCCGCTTATCTCGAGAGTGAGGGCGAAGAATCGAAACAGGAAAGTACTAAAAACCAACACTTAATGAAAAAACAGTATTCATATCCAGATCTCTGATTACGACAATCACAAACGACCATATACGACCATTTATGCCAACGTAAACGTTCAGTAAACGCGCCGTAAATAACTCATTTTATATGCCTAGTATTACGGTCGTATTTGTGAGTAACGTGTAGGACACAGTACTGATACCATACACACTGAAACACGTGCCATAATACGCTAGTATTTTAACTTGAAATGGCAGTATACGGCGTTGATTATGTGCGTATACCATCGTATACAACCGTACTCCACAATAAATTAAACAGAGCCGCGGTTCGTTCTCAAAAGCAGTTTTTAACCCTTTGAACCCAAACGCATTTTGTTCCTAAACCGCAGTTTTACAGGCGGTTTTGCCTCGCAAAAAAATCTTACAATGGCTTTTGTCATTGATCACCTTGCATTTAGAACTAAAAATCGCTT
Organism: Macrotrachela quadricornifera; assembly: GCA_022393335.1. Lineage (NCBI taxonomy): Eukaryota > Metazoa > Rotifera > Eurotatoria > Philodinida > Philodinidae > Macrotrachela > Macrotrachela quadricornifera. The sequence goes on from JAJEKB010020675.1 coordinate 29,421, forward strand.
ATTTCGGCGTATTTGAAAAAAAGCTTTTTATGCCCGTTTAAAAAAAATCACTTTTTCTAATAAAGAATCTCCTCTGTGCGGATTCTAATTAAAATCAATAACCTTAAAATGGCCTTTCTTACTAATATCCATGGATTTAGAATTAGAAATACCTTGTCCAGAGGTATCTGAGGACAAGGCCTTAAAAAGTCCTTTTTCATCCCCTTTTCGAGATGTTAATGTACTTTGAAAGTGGCATTGAACGATCATGAGAATGATGAAAACACATATGTTATACATTCTACGTATACATATAATCGAATGATCTTACAAAATACACTTTTAAGTATACCCAACACTATACAAATGTTGTGCAAGGCAGAACTGATGATGGTCATTGACTTCAAACACATACAGGTATTGTTACATGACCACAATTGTAAGTGGGTATGGATGAGTATTCCTGTCTGTATATATATATATATTCTTTTTATATGTTAATTATTATAATAATGTTGCAGGAAAAATTCTTTAGTACAATCAGAATTAAACATCTTTTAGATATTCATTCGCATAGTCGATCCTTAACGTGGTTTGTAGAGAATGGTTAAATGAAAGCATCCGTTCTCTGCTGAAATTCTTTTGCTTTCGATCAGTGGACTACGTTCGCGACGTTTACAGTTGCAGCTTCGATATCTTACGGTGTCGCTCAGTCATCGTTTACGGTCATCGTAGTGTCAGGAAAATTGTAAAAGGCGAATTTATACGGTCGCTGTTTACGAAAGTCGTAATGGCACCATGAAGCATCGTATACGGTTGCCCTCAACGATAAGCTTCAACATCTACCAATTTTTATCGAAGATGTAAGTAGTATTCACACTTATTCTAGCGTTAGGGTTTTTACATGACTCCACTGATGAGACTGTTTTCTATACTTAACCGAATATTATGGGTCTCACATAACCCTTCCCATATAACTGATCTGCATGATAATGATAGCTACAGTGGCTCAACATCTTCAGTAACAACTGCCGTCGTGGCAAATGCATTATCAATATCAAGGAAACACCTCGCATGGCACAACATCAACCTACGATTTCCAGTGGAATGGATACACAATCTCTATTAGTACTTGAGGCTCTTCTGCCCGAAATACATAGATGCTGTTGTTTTTATTCCTAGAATCTTGGGCATTTATAGCCTTTCATAAGTCTTATTTTTCGCTTTTTGTGAAATTCTGAAGAATTGGGGTTATAAACCCACAGAAACTAGTCAATCAATAAAAAATACAAAAAAGAAACTTTAAACTTTTTTTATTTTGTATCATCAGCTCGAAATTGTGTTTATATATGAGAAATTTCTTATTTCTGATATTAAGAATAACTAACTACTCTTTTTATAAATATATATAAATAAGATTTTTTCTTGTTAAGTTTTCTATACGTATAATTATGTAAAGACGACATATAATTTTTTCTCATCATCATAAAGCTATAAAGATGTTAAATGTTTCTTTACATATTATACTATTCTCTACAAGATACATATGATGGATTGCAAAAAAAATGATTATTTTGAATTCTTGCTTATCAAATCGATACGTTATACATTTTGCCTATAGTTTGTTATGTAGTTATAAAATCTAGAATTTCATTAATTAAATTCATTTTCTATTCATTACATTATGGATATATATATTTAAAAATATTCAATATCATGCACTATACAATGATATGACATGCAAAAAAAACATGAAAAATAATTTGTTAATCAGAGTGAAGTTACAAATAAATCGAAAATATTGATGATGACTCATTGTAATTGCACTTTGTTATAGTAATTAATAAAGCGGAACGCAATACAAGTCATTAATAACACAAATAAAAAATCAGATGAGTAAATAACAAAACAAAAGGCTTTCCTTGTTTTTCTTCCTGAATTTGTGAATTAGACCATAAACTATTTGGAAAAATCCATATAATGTAAATATGTACGAAACTTGCAACTATATAAATGTAACAGATTGTTTAGTTTTTGAAACACATTCATCTCAAACATTTGCTATTAATTAATTGGTCTTTGATTATAGTATATACACATGGCATACAGATATTATCAGCAAGCTTTTAATGAAGCAGATAGAAATGGTGATGGGGTTTTAGACTTTGGGGAATTTAGAAATTTTATTGATTTTGAATATGCTGATCGCAATCGTGATGGTCGCATTAACTTGCAAGAATTTACACAAGTTTCGGGTAAATCAAATTTTCTATTGCTTTTATTAGTGCTCTAAATAGTACAATAATATATATGCATTTTCTAGCACCGAGATTAGGTATACATCCTAGACGAGCAGCTCAAGCATTTTATGCAGCTGATGTAAATCATGATGGTTATTTAAGTCGTAGAGAACTGTCCGATTTATCGGACTTTCAACGAGCCGATTTAAATCGTGATGGTCGTATCGATCCATATGAAATGCAACTCTACCTTGGTAATAAACAAGCACACTGGTATTGATGTAAGTATCTTAATGTTAATTTTTTATGTTGAATAATTCTTGATCCTTTATTATAGAAGCATTACATCATCTTCATCATCATCATCATCATAAATCCTCAAGAAACCACGTTGATCCTACATATTCATATGTTGCCTATTAAAATCAATTTTTTTGAATAAATCAAATGAGTTCATATTATACTACAAGAATAATCAAGAAACGTTTTTTTCTTGAATAAAAATTAAAAACTATAATTCCGGAGAAATGTTTAAAGATTTGATTTCTTGAGATTTTCTTCACTTTATCTTGTCAATCATATTGATGTTGCTAATGTATTTACAATGGTTCCAGAAGAAGAAGGACTAACAGTCATCGAAGGATTAATGGAAACATCCAGGTTGAAAGAAATCGATGGTGTCAAAAAAAAGATCATATTCGCTCTTATTAGATTTGTTATAACAAATACTTTTTTCTATCTTGATGGATGATATTATAAACAAATATGAGGTGGAGGGATAGATTCGCCACTCACACTAGCGATAGCAAATGCATATGTGTATTTTGTTGAACGTCGTATTTCAAAATGGGCGTATAGGACATACTCTTTATATTATAGATATATTGATGATCTAGTTATCATGTCAAATGTACATGCAGTTACATTGAAATGTCTTGTGAGTTTTTAGAATAGACTTGATAGCCATATTACGTTTTCAGAAAGCACAGGACCAACTGTAGAGTACCTTGACGTTGAACTTGAGATTAGAGGAAGAAAATTGGTCACTGAGATTCATCATAAACCATCACATGAACCGGTAAAATGGAATTACGACAGAAGTTTTTTTTGCTAGACATTTTATTGTCCATTTTCATCAGAATTTGGACAATATTTTTTCCAAAAAAAGTACATGAAGAGGTATATATAATACCTAAAGTTTTAATTTTTAAGACATCTGATGATGTGAATGCCGTGATATCATTATTTCTTTTCAAGTAGACCTTTTTTGACTTTTTTAAAACTTTGCATATCAATCGGAACGAGGTCATTATTCAATACTCTTAATATTTTCTTTAATAGTATGTGAGGAAGATTTTGTATTTCTTTGCATCATTACATCAAATCATCTTTTAATACCCTCGAATATCTTTGATAGTACATGAACTAAATCATTATTCTTTTCGTCATCTATTATGTATATTCTTTGTTTTGTCTAGATCTAAACAGACATACACATATATAGGTTAGTCTATAAGTAGCTTTACAAAAAGAAATGTGAAGATCTTCGATATTTTGTCTTTTTATAATAATAGAAAATTTTGGTTTGAACTCTTTATAAGCAAAAGAAGTGCCTCCGCCACTACTTTTGGAGTGACCTAAGTGATATGATGAAATAAATGAATCTAGGACACTTGCCTGCAGAACGGTTGCTCGTCTCACAAATGCCTGCCGAGCACTTGCCCGTAGTGCATTAGCTCGTCCGACGAGTGCCCGCTAGACAGATGCTCGCCGAGTATAGTTGCTCGCTTAAAAAATAGGTTAAACATCAGCCGCTTTTCTATGTTTTGAAAATTATATCACATTTTATTTACTGATATATCATTGAAGATTAACTACAGAAAAAGGTAAGAAAGTCATCGCGAAAGTTTGTGCACAATAAAATCACTATATAGGTACATAATAAAAGAACTAGGCAGACTTCAGTCTAACATTATTCGCCAAAGCCAAGACTTTTTCGAGATTGGTTGTTGATGATTCGTTTAAAATATTCAATATTCGTTTTTGTTGTCGTTCGGAAATCAAAGTCTTCGGTCTTCTGACATCCGATTCGGTTCGAACTATCTGAGTCTCTACAAAAGACTGCTCTTTTTTTAATAAATCCAAGAACTTCCAAATGTTTGTATTGCATTGCTCTCTATTTAGGAAAAACATCAGTTATATATAGGATGCAACATCGCCCATCTTTAGGAAACATCCAACAAGTGATCGAGGTAAAACAATTGGAAAAATCCCACTATATATAACACACTTCAAAAAGATATTACGTACAGGAAGAAAGTAAAGCACTTGTCACGGGAAAATATTAAACATATATTATGTGCAGGAAAAGAAAAATCCAAATATACTTAGGTCTGACCAAAAGTTCGTGCACTGCTATTGGCAGTTCCTTAGACCAATTGACAGTGGATTTATTTTTTTCATAAATAAATAGTGGAAGGTCTTTCCTATAATGATATGTATAGCAGCTTGTTTTTGAAGTTGGTCACAACATTTTTTTCAGATAAAATATAATTCGACCGAAAAAAAATGGATAATGAATATAATCGATACTATATTAGAATTCGAACTATTTTGGGAATAGCTCCAAAGACAATCCACGAGGAACTAGCAACAGCTTTAGGACCTGATGCTCCAGCATATCGAACAGTTGCAAAGTGGGCCGAACGTTTCCGTGAAGGAAGAGAAGATGTCAATGATGATCCTCGATCCGGTCGTCCAGTTTCCGAACTTACAGATGAAAATATTGAACTGGTACGACAGGTTATTAGCAATGATCCACATTCAACTTATGATGATATTATAGCTGAGACATTTCTCTCTCACGGTACAATCGAACGAATTATCCACGATCATCTCAAGATGAGAAAAGTTACATCACGTTGGATCCCCCATCAACTAACTGCTGAACAAAAGGAAGAGCGAGTTAAACTTTGTCGTGAAAATCTAGCCAAATTTCGTGCTGGTTCTTGGCGATTATGTGACATTATTACAGGCGATGAGACATGGATTTACCACAGACAAATTGGTCGCAAGTCAACAAATGCTAGCTGGATTGCCGAAGATCAGTCACGAGCAACTATAGTTCGTCGAGGCAGATTTGAACCAAAAAATTTATTCTGTATATTCTTTAAATCAAATAGTCCTGTTCTTGTACATGCTGTTGATAAAGGCGAGACTATTGATCATACTTATTATATTGAAAATTGTCTCAAGCCCATTGTTAAAGAAATATGGAAACAAAGAAGGTCAAATGGTACAAAAGGTATAAAACTGCTTTATGATAATGCTGGACCCCATCGCCATTCAGATGTTATTAACTATTTAACAGAAGAAGGTATCAATATAATTCCGCATCCACCATATTCACCTGACCTTTCACCATGTGATTATTGGTTAAACGATTATATCAAGAACCGTTTAACTGATCAACCAGATGAAAAATCTTTGGCTCGCGCGGTTTTCAAGATAGTAAAAAAAATTTCAGAAGAAGAGTTTAAAAAAACCTTTGACAAATTGTTGGAAAGAATGGAACTTTGTATAAATAATCATGGTGATTACTTTGAACATTTAATGAAATAAAATTAGAACTTTCTCTTTATCTTCATATTTTTTTCTATTGATGCACGATTTTTTGGTCAGACCTAAGTAATGATAGATATAATTTAATTAAAAGTAGTCCTATTATGCATGTGAGCAAAATGAAGCTTCTTATAATGGATCAGAAAACGATCGAGAATTTATAACAAATTCAAATAAAATCTGAGAATCATGAAATTGAATAAAGTCTAAAATGAATTATTAAACTTTAGTTAGATGAAAGTAGAACAATTTGAATCTGTTGTAAACGAAACATAATCAATTTAAATCTTGTTTTTCGAAATTTGTTTCGTACGAAATATATATTAATCCAAAGAATGTATCAATCATTGAAATAATGTTTAAAATGCATTCGTTATTGAGATTTTCTTTTAATATCATCGATCTTAGTATTAGTTTTCTTTAGTTTTTCACAATAGGATATAATTGATGAAAACATCTATTCATAGTCCATTGATTTTCATTTTCTGCGCTCGTATAGATGATATATTTCAACTCAATAAAACATAGTAACATACACCAACGCTCAAACTTCCAAAAAAACGAAAATTATGAAGATTTCAGAAGTTATGCATCCGAAAGTTCTACTACCTCGAGAAATTTATTAATATGCAAAACTTCCGTAATTGCTGGAGTGTCTGTAATTTCATTCTTTTGTAAAGCTGAATATACCTTGTAACATAATATATAATTTGTCATATTCATTCATGTAATTTTTGTTGAAGGAACGCTTCATTTTACATCAGCCAAACAATATATACTAATCACACAGAAGAACATAAAACTTGACTGTGAATGATACTGAAATATCGATGTTTTATAGTATAAAGAGTGTTTCAGTGTTGTCGCGGGATAAAAGAAGCGTCTGAAATACCTCTAGATCTATTCGAGACATGCGCACTTAATAGGGTCGTATCAGATTTTAATATAGGATTATAATTATTGAAATTTTATTGTGATCTATGGACTTAGAATTCTAAAATGGAACTTGACTTGAACCTAGCTGAAAAAACGTAAGAAGACTGTTCCATTCATTCTTGATAGGCTCTTGACAAGATTATGAAAATAAAATTTTTGAATAGTCTTTAAGCATAAATCTGGAAAAATCTTAATCTGTTCCTTATGTTTTCTTATGAAACTCCTTATCACATTTGTATTTTTGTTAGCATTCGAAATATCTGTTCTTGAAAAATTTCACTCAAAAACATAACTGCAGTTTGACAGAATTTCTTAATTGAAGATTCTAATGCATCTTATCTTATTCTTAATATGATCCTCCTCCGATATATGTATAACTCTTCAAAGGATTCTTGTATCATGATCTAAAATAAATCTTGACTCAAACATAATGTCATCATAACGAAATTTTCTTTATGATTTTTATTAAGCATCTAAATTTCATTAAAAGAGAATCTTGGTGGGATCATACAATATCAAACCAGAAAAAAATCTAAGCAAGAACTTAAACAAGTCCAGGGAAGAATTCGGAGAAATTTTTTAAAGCTGTCTTAAGAAATCGACACGATTGAGTGGAGTAAGCAGTAACCTGTAAAGATTTTTATTGAATCTTTATATTTTCTTATTACGATTCTGATTCTGATGTATATTATCTTCTAAGATTTGCAAATGCACATTCTTGAAAGGTTCGAAACAAAATTCTAAATGTCTGTCACGCCTGACGGAATCTTTCTCGGTCAAAAACTCAAATGCACAAATATATGATCGTACGAAAAATTGTACAAAAAATCGTTGTCTCTACAATTTTATATTAAATCTTATACTACTCTAGTGAATGTAGTGCGCTAAGGATACCTGAAAAAGTACCCTACTCCTAGGACGTCAAGGAACATTCTCTAGTCGGATTTAAGTTGATCGAATCTCTATCAGACCACTTTAGAATAGTCCTCTCTCAATTGACGAACGAGATCAACATCATCTTGACTAATAAATAATCAAAAACTAATCTAGAAAAAATTAGTTTCTTATGCTTGACCAAGTTGTTTATATAGAGCTGCGTGTACAAAACAAAACGATGAGTGTACCATCGTTATACAGAACACGACAAATTTAGAGTGATGATATTTCATAATCACGAAAATTTCTATTTGCGGAACTAATTTAGATGAATTCACACACAAAATTACCAATAAATAAAACAAAGTAGTAAAACAATACTTACGACATGATAAATAAATAAAATTTACTTTCTATACTATAATCATAGAAAATAAGAAATAAAAAATACTAATTTTGTATTATCAATATAGAAAAATAAATAAAATAATACATCAGTCAGAATAGTCGAAACAAGACATGCACTTCTATACCAAATATATAGAAATATTTCTGAGCTGTGCCTAACAGTGATTTATATTCTTCCTCTGAGAAAGACTAGTTAAAAGCATTTATGTATGAAGTTAAAAAACTGTTTTGTGTATTAAAATATTACTGAATATTAATGCATGAAATATGATTTTATTTTATATAAGTATTTGTTTGATGATAAGAGTAATTTGATCACAAATTTATAAAGAAAAAATAGCTACACATCAGATCAGACAAGATATGTTGTACCTTTTCGTGTGTTCTCTCGTTATTCGGTTGACAAAACATTTTTGATGTTTTTCCGAAAATTTTCT
>JAJEKB010020675.1:77917-107956 GCA_022393335.1 Macrotrachela quadricornifera
TGAAAATGGGTGAAAGTGAATCGCTCTTCAACGTTTTTACAGTCTAATATCAAACTATTTGTTCGATAATGCCTCAGAGTGGGATCCAGTAGATGCTGAATTTCAAACTCTGTCAACTGGTATAAGTCTCAAAGAAAGCGGCACTCAGAGTGAGTGAGAGTGTATTTTACAAATATCTCTTTTTATAGCTAGAAAAAAATAAGTTCGTACGAAACCTGGGCTACGAAATTTTTTTTTAGTTTTTTATGGTGCCAGCTTTTTTTTTTCAGTGCACTCGAGATGTAATAAAATCCATGATATTTCTTCTTCTCATTGTATTTATAATACTAAGCCTTGGTTCTAGATCGTGTTAAAATATCAACTCTTCGTCTGTTGTTATTATAGAGTTGTTTGAAAAATTTTAAAGCCATTTGTACCTAGAATGGACAGTAATGTTTATGATCTATCGCTACTCTCACTCTCATACTTCCAAAATATTGAAGATGAAGAGTGAAAAAGTAATTTCGTCAGGTCTGGGCAAGCAGAATTTTCTAAACTACACAAATTTATTCTGTCAAGTTTGCAAAGGTCAAAAAACTGAAAACTGTCACATATGGCATATCGAATGATATAAAAATGCGTGATGAAACTAGTTTGTTTAATTGTGTTTATGGATCACTGCTTTCACCGTGTGGCTTCGCACCTTTTGTTGTTGTTACTTTTGTCAAAATTGTGTCCTTTATAGTTAATGTCGGTGTAGAGCCTTCTACAGAATCCACTGTACCACTAAGTGTGCAGCAGCAACAACAAAACCAAAAACTGTTGTCTTTGTAACGAGCAGAGCCGTTGAATGTCGTCTTGGAGAAACCATTCTAAATATAATAGGTTTTACATTTTGTATTCCGTTCTATAAGCCTATTCCGGCATTTGCTGCAGAGTCATTCTATCCCACAATGTTTAACATCGCTTTACAATATTTTTTCTCTTTGGTTCAAAAATTTTTTTAATGCAGCTTCTGATTTGTTTTTAAAAAAAGTATATGTGAACTATTATTATTAGTGAAAAAACAGCTAAAAGTTAAAATCAAAAATAAAATCTTCAGAAATGCAGGAAAAAAATAAAAAAACCAGGCGGAGTAAAATGCCAAGTTATATTTGTTAGAAGTAAACTTAGATTTCTGTCACTTTAGTTATCTTTGGGAAAAGCTTTATTCTCTTTTTTCCTTAAGAAAAAAAAGTTATTAATAGTATAGACTATTCATACATTATTGTATCAGATTCATCAATAATGAGATTAGATGCGTGTTTTGTGGAATCGAACGGAGTCAAAATTTGTTAACAAGTTATGAATAATTCTTTTTGGAAACGTCTTAAGACAAAATGTTTGTTCATATTTTTGTCGCTTGAACGTGGTTAATGAAAGATAGTATTAATCACCTAGAACCAGAATTTTTCTTTACCAATGAAACCTTTTGTATTGATGATCAAGAAGATTGACCATATTTGTGTCAAATGGAAGCTCGGGCCTCCAAGCTAACAAATTTAAAATATTATGTCTCTATAACGTACCTAGAGCAAGTTACTTAGATCTCAATGTATGTAAAATGTTAGTTTGATGGTGAGAGCTTTCATTTGATATGAATATGGGCAATCTTCTTAATAATCAATATAAAAGAGTTCATTGTAAATAAAGGTTGATTAATGAGAAGCTGATTGATCAACAGGCTTGAAAATAATGTTTATAAAGAATTTTATTTTGTGTATTCTTTGATTTTAACTAAAACTTACTCAATCCTTTCTTTGGAAGTGGTACATATATGACCTACTTTTTTTTTACTTTCTGTTCTCTTTTCATCGTCATCTATTCAAAATCCATCCTTGAAAGAGTTAATCGAAAACATCAAAGAGTTTTTCATACGTGAGCTTGATAGGTTATCTAGATTACTAATGATAATACAATCCTATAATATTTAGTTTTCTTCAAAAGTAAATAATGTGATATCATATGAAAACGTCTCGAATTCTCTATTTCTCTAAGAACGCTCTCACCTAACAATCTCATTTTATTCTGATAAGAAAATTGATTAGTAGTCATTTCATGTTCTCCAATTGTCTTCCCCACTGCGTGACAGACTATCGATAGATATTGCAACGCCAAATACATTTGTATTTTGTGATGTGCTAGAGAACACAAATAAGCTTTGTCTAAAGCAAAGGAGCACGTACGCTTGCTTGGTAACTAATGAACCCATTTCGATAAATACGTAGGTTAACATTTGGCTTGTCAGCCCATGTTCCAACGAATTGCTGCGGAGGTCGGTTACCACAACAAACAGTACCCATTAGAGAAGAACGTTTCTTTTTTTATTATAAAATGATGAAGCGCAATAGTGTTGTATTAAAAGTGTTTTCTTTTACGCCTTTCAAGGCGATGTTGAAACGAAAATTCAGAAGAATGAAAGAAAAGAAAATATAATCAATGTGCCAACCAATAGTCTGTTTGCACAGTTACACACTGAACGAAATTTCATCAGTGTTGCACAAACAAAAAAAAATTCGATGCAATTAAGAACCGTCAATCATCCATTGGCTGCTTGAGTTACTCTTTTCAAGTATTTTAGTGGGAACAATTCCAAAGAAGGGTGCATCAAACTGATAATTCTTTTCAAAAACACTAATGGTACTCGTCAAACAGTTGCTCCTCAGTGACGTTTGTTTTCTGACTAGTTGAGGTTATAAGCGCAAGTCTGAGTGAGGGTGAGAGCAAGACATGAATCGAGTTTTAATTTTGATTGGGGCTTGATATCTGCTTGGAGAGCAAATTGTCGATGGGGAGTTACTGTGGCGAGAGCATCTGTACCGGGCGCATCCTTCATAGAACCAGTTTTTCAGTTCATCCGTTCTTCCGAAAAATAAATAGTATATTCATGTAAACAAAGTGTCCATTAAAATTACTATAATACTCTGGTTCATACTAAGTAGATACCTTTTATTATCCATGCTTTAAATTTTTTCGATATCAAGGGTGTATCTAATAATGAAACGATTTGAACTATTGAGCGAAAATTTTGATCATAGTCGAATCAAAAGAAAGCTTGCATCTAGAAACTAATGAATTTAAAATATGAGCTGCTTAAGGTGTATCTGGAGAGAGATAATTGATTTTTAAATTACGCATTGTTAGAGTGTACAACCATGATAATAAATGAAATATTCGCATGAAAGTTTTAATATAATGATTAGATGTTTAGAAAGTGAGTTTCTAAAATCTGGGTCAGATATGATCGTAAATAGGAAATATATCTATTATTGTAAATACAAATCGGTTATTCATTGATACTTTCGACTTTATTTAGCATGAAAGTCATAAACTAAACCATTCTTCTCCAGGAACAAAGAAGTAAGACATTGTATTATGGATTTTTCAAAAAACTTCTTCTATAAATATGCTCATTCTTTTGATATTTTTGCTGCGTTATCTAACGAGAGAACTTTCCCAAGTGATAACTACCTTTTGACCTCTTATTTGACCCATAAGTAGGACTCGCCGTTAATATACAAACTCTAAAAGAATTCGTGTCCTTGGGCCTTTCTTTTCAAGTTATGATCAGTTTATTGAATTTACAACCTAACGCAGAGCCTTAGGAAAAACCATAGACCAAAGAATTTTCGTCTGAAAATTTCTTCTATAATAGATCTCATAAACCTTATTATAACCTGAAAGTCTCCGCTCAAACGGATGAATTTTTCTTTCAAGATATGAGATATCTTAAGAATGGACTTTTTTAGAAGTGTCGCAAGAAAGTAGTGGCTTTTGCAGGCATATTATCTCAGAAGAGAAGTATTTCTTTCAGTTGAAATTTTCAGGATATAATTAGACTCATGATGTCTATTGTTGGAGAAATTTTCAAATGAAAATTCCTTGGTCTCTGGTTTTTCATAAGACCATATAATAGGTTGAATATTCAATAAAATGATCGTGACCCGAGAAGAGAGGCCTAAACGCACGAATACTTTTAGAATTCTTATGTAAACGACAAACTCTACTTGTAGACCAAATATCAGATTAAAAGGAAATTATCACTTGAAAGAATTTCCTCATAAAACACATGTTTCTGCACATGTATTGTCCAAGACACACTATAAAAATAACTCAGTTTTATTTCGGTTTTAAATCAGTATTTAACGAATAATTTAAACAAGATACTATTTTAAAAAATGTGTCATAGATTTGCTATACTCATGACAACCTGTAATCTTCTGAAAGTTAAGTTTATCTAATATGAGTTTTAACAAAATAGCTCCATAAATTGAAAAACTAAACGCAACAGAAGAATTTACATAGCATGGAAACAAAAGGTATTTTTAAAAGAAACGATGCCCTTTCAATTTTTGGATTTTTTTATCTCTATGCGCACTTCACAAGGTAAATATCAGCTTTTTTTACTCAGATCGAAATTCACCAAATATTGGTTATTTGAACTAAAATCATACGTGTAATATTTATTTGTAATTTTATATAATGATGTTAAGAAGAAAATAAATAAGTAAGACGATGAAAATACGAGTCAAGATTTGTTTATTTTGTACTTCGCATTTACTACTTCCTCTAAGAAAAAATTCAAACAAACTCTAAGTTGTCAGATGTAATCCGATAGTTATCAACATTATTTAAATGTTCGTGAAGAATATGAACATCTACATCTGAAAGAATGAGAAAGAGACTGATACTTGATGAATATCTACTAAATAATATGAAGGTACGTATTATTGCACAAATGAAATAGTCCAATGATTTACTTCAATAAAAGACAATTACATCAAAACTACTTGTATTGAAGTCATGATTATTTCATATGCTTCGTATCGATGAACGATTGATGATCATAGTAACTATTTGTCTTTTCTACCATTGAATTGTACAATCAAGCTGAACATCGTTCACAATTTAATATCCGATTGCGAAAACTAATTGAAATTGATTTTTGTAAGGCACCATTTTCTCATAAGGATAATAGTCTGACAAACATGGAAAAAGAGATACGAAACTATTTCTTATTGCAGAAGAATTATGGAAATGCTTCTCTTTTCTATGCAAGAAATTCATTGAAGCATTAAATGACCAACATCCATCAATACCCTTCATAAGATTTGCTGTAATATCTAGAAATAATTTTAATTGATTTATCCTATTGATCATGAACTAAACTTAATCGATGCTAACGAGCCGTGAGAAAACATGTATCATTGCATACATAAAATGCGTACTGAAATGATATATATATAATTGTTGTATTTATTTATCATTCACTGTACATGGACAATGAGTGATAATAACATTAGAGTCCATCAGGTCCGAATCTAAAGATTTTAAATCCGACAGGTTGTATTTAGGAATATAAGCCAATTATAACTCGACTATTTGAAAATTACTGTCAAGGTTATTCGACATCAGGTTCAGATTCAAAAAATTTTAATCAATTGGACCTGAATTTGAAAAAATCTTGGGCTCGACAAACTCTAAATAACATACGAATAACTCGGTTAGATCCGTAGCGAGCGTCTTATTTTTACGTTGCTTTGAATATTGACTTTTTCTCGTGCGTTTCTTGTGTTTCTATATCATATCAATTGATTTGTGATCATTGATAATGACCACTCCATACTGTTCGTTTTCCCATCCCCATTTTCACTACTCGACAAAATATTTGATGGAGAGATAAGAAACAGCTTCACATTTTTGGATATTATATAAAATATAAGGATGAGAAAAAACACAATCGTAGATTGATTAAATGATTATAAGAACGATCGCATCGATACAATCTTCATAACATATAACAGCAATGCATATGTGGCCTTCCGCTCTACTTATCCTTCTCCTGCTTTCAACCAGTTCAATTTCAAGTGTAAACTCGATTTCCTGTACCAACGACTCTCAATGTCAAGTTTCGAAGAGAATATGTGCCGAATGTGTCAAGGGAACAGCACCAGCATGTACAATGCCTTCATGTGTCAATGGATACTGTGCTGAAATTAAACCGTGTTCTCTTCAATTAGGTGAAGAATGCACTCAATCTGGCTCATGCAAAACTAACCGTTTGTGCAGAACGTGCGTGACAAACAAAGGACCATTTTGTACTCAAGCAATGTGTCTGACTGGACACTGTGCTATTATTGAACCGTGCACTATTACGTTAAATAGATAATCATGTATTAGAATAAAAGATCTGTTCAGGATTCATAAAATTTTTCTCAGTTCACAAACAGGATAAAATAGAAGTGCTGGCAACTAAGTAACTACTTTAATGTGACACTTTTTGTTGATACAAAATTAGAAAATATTGGACTAACTTGGAAAAAGTTTAATCTAACATTGAGAAGATCGTTCTACAAGGTGAACCAAAAGTTTTAGTATTTTGTCGAGAAGTAGACTTTTCTTCCATATGCCATCGAAAAGCACTTAACATTGGACAGATAATCAAACGATATTAGACGTTTATTATTCTAAATGTTCATGGGTATAGCCTAGGCTGTAACAAAGATATAGTTTTCAAGTAAGAGAAGATTTTCTTCTAGCATAACACAAAAGTAAGAAAACAAGACTTCAACAACTAACCTACTAGAAAGTTATTCTGAGTAATATCATGTCGAAACTCTGATTTATAAGCACCTATGGAATAAAATTTAAGTCTTCACAATTTCGATTAGCTTCATGTTCTGTTGTGAACATCGCACATTATTCAATTTTCTTCACTCTTTTATCAAAATTTGTTCACTTCACGACATTGTCTTTGAAAAGTTTTTTTCAATGTTTGACTCTAGAATGTTCTGCTTCAGTTTCACTATTTTCACAATTAAATACCAATAGCATGAAAATAATTATTATCAAATGAAGAACAACTTTTAGCTAGAATCAATTATGTACCAAAGAAGGTCATCAAAAAAGAAGATTAACCAATCAGAAAAAGAAACTGCAAACAGATATGAAAACGTAGAATATTAAGTTATTAGCCTTTTTATTTAGGATGGAAATCAAATATTCTATGTTTTCTACGAGTAAAGATTTATCACATCATGAGAAAAAAAATCGTCTCTTAGCTCTAAGGTATATGTTCTCGCTATAGCCTAAGCTATATCCATGGAAATTTACAATAATACTCTCACCTTCACGAAACCGAATCAATATTATAAAATGTTAATAACTGAAACCATTTTTAAAAAGTTTTATCAAAAAAAGAAAATAGGTCAATTTTTCTTTCTCCAAAAAAAAGAAACAACATAAAAACGTCGCTCCCATGCGTAAAGGACAAATTAAAGACAATGAAGTCAGTGAACCATCAGATTCTAATCGCTATAAACTGAAATGATTGTACAAATTTAAAGAACGAATTATTATTAATTCACGAATTTGTCAACATAAATTCTCCTTCACTTAACAACGATGCAAATAGGTCATTGAATTATGTAATAAGTTCAAATTTGAAAGAGAAGATGAAAAATTTCTTCATTTTCAACATTAGTCGAAAAGAAAATTATTCAATTTCGTAGCTACTACATAAAATCATGAAGACATATCACAATAGATTGACTCATTTTCTTTTATTGTCAGCTTGATCATATATCTTTTTCTCTATTCAACAAACAAGAGATTGATACTTGTACGAAAAGAGATGATCGAAAGATAGAAAAGATACAACCAATCAGAACATTTTCGTTATTATTAAAAAAATATTGGTAATAATAACATCTAATCATTATATGCGAAAGACCTAAGATATTGGCATAAACTAAAATGTAGAACTATTTATAAAAACTGTTATTAGAAATTCGTTTCCATATTTTATATTTGTGTAAATTCTAAACTCGAGAATAGAATTCGCTTTAGCTTTGTACCATCTTGCAATCATCATCCTGTTTTTGAGGCTTCAAATGCATAGTACATAAAACTAATCTACACAACTATATATTGTAAAATTGATAGAAAACTTAGACTATCAATTCAAGATATTATTGAAAATAACTTTTATTTCGGGAGTAAATACATCGGAAAAATGTCAGACACAAGAGTCAATTTTATTTTATCATCTTAACATTTGAAATCTTCAGCCTTCAACTTCCCTGCTCCAATGGCTGCCACAATAAACTGTTCTATGGCTTTTTCCATTGCTCCTTGACGACTTTTAAGTCCTGATCCTTCACCGACGATACCAGGTGCTCGTTTCTCGCATTGAAATTTACCATCCCATACCCATTCTAATTTGCTCACACGTCCTTTTAAATTTCCAGTACAATCAATATTGCACACCTTAATTGGCTGATCATCACTCCATGTATGTAAAGACCAAATGATTTTACCTAAGTCGACAGCACAGCCTATCCAAACATTAGTAAACACAGCAGCTACACAAGATTCTGGAAAATTAGTGTCTTCACGTCGACGACGTTCCAATGAGTATGATTTATGAGATAAATGCTGTCCATCAATGATATATGGTGATAGGAATCCTATAATGACCAAGACAGCCAATGTGGTACTTGTTTGCATGTTTTGCCTATTGTATATAAACTTGATTTTAATATGAATGAAGTATGCAAAAGCTTCTATATAGAATCATGAGGATATATAAAAAGAAATATCTTTCAAGTATTCTCTTGAAACATAATAAATATAAAAATTATAAGTCTAGATGATTAATCTCAAGTTCAAATGACGTATTTCTTCTACGCAGATAACTGAGATTATACTGATTGACTTTACATAAAATGATTTAACTGTCTCTTTACTATACACAGCGGATATATATATTGACGAAATATTACTATAGATGATAATTCTTATTGCGTACCGACATATTGAAACTCGTGACAATAATATTTTAATTTATGCGAAAAGAACTAAACAATCATTGTGCGCAATTACTTTTAAACTGTCCATCATTTTACTATTGACATAATACGAAAATCGGTATTTTCATTAAGTAAATATTGACATAATAGGTATTGATAGGAAGAAAGTTGCATTAATACAATCTTGAGTCAATAACTATAGAGTAAAATCATATTACAACATGCGAATATTTTCAATGCTGGTTGTTTTTTCATAGATGACAAACTTACCAATTCTATATAAACTATAAACTAAATAACCTGAATAAAACCCATTCGTAAAAACGTTTTCATACATGACGTGTTATATTTGCAATTTTTAGAATAATATTTCGATGACAAGTAGCAATATTCAGTAGATTAGTTAGAAAGTTTTATTACTGCGCAATTGACTTGTTTCCTTTACCTAATTTCTGAGAAAAATTTGAAAAGAATAAAGTATGTCTCGAAGCTAGTATAATACGCATATGTATTCTCATATATTTCATTATCGACGAAGAAAATGTTTGTCATAGATAAAAACATGACTAATATTGAAAAACAATTTTAAATCTTCATATCAAAGTTTGTCCAATGATTATTTCTATGATCAATATATTTTAGAATATTTAATGTAATGAGAATATTCATGAAAATTATATCTCTAAAAATCATTTTACAGAACAATTATTATATTTGAGAAATTAATATACGAAAAGATAAAGAAAACAATCTTTTATTTTTAAATTATATAGACAAGTTTATTGATAATTCGAAAATTTTTCTCTAATAATACAAATAAGACAAAATTTACACGATTTAATACTACTGTATGATTGATTGACTAGAATTATGATCTTATATTCTTTAAATATATATAATAGCAGCCTTACGACACTTATTCACTTATTCTTCTTTGCCATGCTTATGTGTATTTTGGCACGTATAAAGCAAAAAATTTGTAAAGCATTCGTTGCAATAGCAATATTATTAGCTAAACCTTCATAGGAGTGTTGCAACATGTGAATCATGAATTTGTTATTCGTGTTTTAACAAGTACTTCGTGCATATTCTATGTATTGAATCTAAAAAAACATCAGACATACTAAGGGAAAGGTTATTAATGTTGACCAAAATACTATTCTTTATTTTAATTTAACTGGTGTTTCAGATGAAATGAACGTCTTAGCCCTAGTGAATGTACTAAGCTAAGGGTACCCATATTAGTATGTTTACTGAACAAGTACTTGTATGGGTACCCACACGCGTAAATTTACTGAGAAAATTTCTACAAAGGATCCTAAATTTGCCTCGTTCTGTATAGCAAACTGTTCATTCACCCTTTTCTTTTGCGCACACGACTTAATATAAACAACTAGACAAAACGTAAGAAATTAATTTTTTTTATACTATTTTTTTCGTCGATTATTTCTTGACTATTTACTAATCGAGAACATGCCGATCTTGATAGAAAATTGAGACAGGACTACCTTGAAGTGGTCTGATGGATATCTGACCAACTTAGGTCCGGAGGTCACATTTCAGAATTGACCTGCTTGAATTTCCAGACTTGGAAAAATTAAATTAAGTTAAATTGAAAAAATGTCATAAAATGCCTTAAAAGAAAAAATATGAAAAAAGGGTCAGGGCGAGGTTCGATCATCGACCATCGACATACTACAATTTTGGCACCAGGGTACCCAAAAATACTGTGCAATAGTACCTATTTACTGAACACTTTCCAAGAGGGTACTCGTCCCAGTACCTTATAGGTATTCAAAAGTACTTTAAGGTAGTCAGTACCCTCATTTCAGTACATTCACTAGGGAGAGCATTCAAAATCGACCACCATAGCTCATCAATATTCTAATTAGAAAGAATATCGAAATTCTGAATTAGAATTCGAGTCAGGTAGTGAGATTACAATAGCAGTCCGAGACTAGCATAACATAATACCTAATTATCTACATGTTTGAAACAAGCATACCCCAAATAAATTTTGTTTTCGTCCATGAATGAGTTAACGCTGAGCCTTACTCCATTTGAAAACGTTCCGCTCCCTATATCTATGTCTGTATATGTAACTTACAAGCAAAACCAAAGTAACTCTGATTTGAAAAGAGTGGAACTACGATATCGATTCTATAATCTTTTTCAGTCAATAAATCACCCATTTTGGCAAAAATTTGTTTCCTTATACTTAGTATTTAATATCAAGAAATCTAATTTCATAGTTAGATAGATCATACCCGAAAAACAATCAGATACACTTTGCTTCTCGCGAAATCTTAAGCTATTATAAAATGAGCAAACAACTAGACTCACACAAGAACTTCTACAATTTTTACAGCATTGTATATTCTATGTACGTATCTCATTTAAACATAAAATGTATAGAAACTCATGAAATATATTTTTAATTTAACTCTTACAGACTTACACGACGGATACTGTGTGATACTTTGTTTGAAAAATCAGAGTATTATTTTCCATTTTAACTGTAAAAACAAAATGACATTTGACCTTCTATTTTAGATTCTTATTAGAAACGTCGCTAGTTATATAATCAAAATGAAAGCATCCGACTTTGTCTATTCCATCTAATTATTATGTTTTCATAAAATGCAATACTTTATTTCTTATTTCTTCTTGCAAATAACAATATTTACTTATGGCACATATTAAATGTATCTGTTAAGTTTATATAGTAATCATTTTTCTTTTTTATTAACAACAAAAAAAAGCTATAAAAATAAATCATTCTTCTTTTAATGGAATATTTACCCAAGTCGAAAAATCCAGTGGCCTGAATTTCGATACGGATTTAATCGGATTTTGTCGGAGCCCGACAGAATCCGACGGCTTTGCTTCGTCCTGGGTAATTCTTTAAAAAATTTTGCAACGATATCATTGTCAATTTTTTCTCCTTTGACTAACATTTGTTTCAACTTTTCGGCCATATCAGCATTTCTATCATTAACTTCACATTCATCCTAAAACAAAAAAAGAATGATGAAATTAGAATTATTTTTTCAATCAAAATATTTAGAATCTTAGAGAGAACCTATTCATCTAAAAAGGTTCCTATTAACTCATACTGTAATTACATGTACAATTCAAAGACTAGATAAAAAAAAGTAGTATGATTCATATAATTACCACTTTTCTTTCAGACAAACTAGCTCTGTCATGAATCTTTATATGATTTCATCAAGTTTATTTATTCTACCTGTTCCTAAGATATGAGCTAAAAAAGAAAGTTATGAAATCAATAATATCTCTGCAATACGTAACAACAGAGAATACTTTTGTGTAAAAATATGCTTACGTCAATTTTTTCAGCCATATATATATAGACACAGTAAGAGAGATAATTAATCAAGAATAATATGTATAAAATATGTAAATATGTATTTCTATATATATCTATATGTATATCCCTGTATATATCGAATGGTTGACGAAAGAATATGCAATAACTGACGAGATCAAATAAAAAAAAAGAGAAAAAAAAATATTCAATTTCTTAATTTCTTCTTCACATATAACAAAAGAGAAAAAAATCATCGTTAGTTGAAGCGTCGAGTGGATATTACAATAATTAATTGCAGTAGAGAATTAGACGCATATTCAACCCAAGCGTCGTTCATTTTTACTCCTAAAAAATGTCGACTCAAACACATATGATTTAGTTACATAAACAGAGCATGAGAATCAGAATTATTTATGAAAAATGAAAATATATAGCCCTCTAGGATGATTAAAATCAATAATTAAGAAAGAAGATCATCCCATTTTTTTAAATTCTTATTTATTTTGCATTGTAAAGGGTGATTCTTTAAATGGCAATTAATTTAACCCTTTCACGGCGATGTCATCCACAGGTGGGCGACGCTATAATTTAACGAGAAAATGCATAGAAAAACACTTTCTTTTGCTTTTTTCTTAGGCAGGAGGTTAGACGTAAGCTGCCATAGCTTCTATCGTCAGTACTTTATTCGAATTCTTTATTCCATAGCAAAATGCTTATCATTAAGACACTCAAGACAAAAAAATTTATCAGAGTTAGAACAGAAAATTTTTACTTTCTTTGCTGCTGCGTTGCTCGCTTCTCTTGACTGTTCTGCCCTTCCCTTCGCATAGCAGCCAGTACACCGTCTGCCAGCATTGCACGTAGATCCTTCGTTTTCTTCGAGCTTGTGATCCGCCAGCTTGCGTTTCGTTTGACTTGTTGAACGTTCTCTCGGGTCAAGTTTTAAGTTCTCGTATGATACACCAAGAAGCAAAGATCGCACAAGACTTTCACGAAACTGTAACATTGTCGTATGGCTTGTGTCATAATTTTCCTTGTAAATCAAATAAGCATTCACTATAACGACATTCCAAATATCATTTCAAATGCCATCTTTTGATACCACTTTCCAGACCGTCTGAGATATGTGTGGTATGCCGATAGTTGATCTGATAAATCAATAACTTGTTTTTCTTTATTGCAATCGACAATAACTTGTGACTTCATGATGCGTTCATTTAATTTATTTGTTTTTCTGATCCCACTAAAGTGGCTGAGTGGAATGGCTCTGTGGATGTCATCAAAACATCTCTTTTATCTTTCCACTTGATTACTTTTGTATCATTGTTACTCTGTAGTCCATAAACTTCACCACGCTTGAGCTTTTTCCGAACTACTTCATGTCCTGATCCAGCCCGATTATTTCTCAATGTTCCAGTAAGACAGGTATCATTTCGCAATAAACTTTTTACTAGAGCCATACTTGTAAAGAAGTTATCAAGTACTACAGTTCGATGATATTCCAAAAGATCATCTGTCAAATCGATTACGGCAGTTTGAGCGTACCCAGGACCAGCCATGGATCCTGCATGTGCTTTTCCAGGAATGTATTGTTTGAACAAAAGTCTCCTTTTCCATGGTACCATTGTTTCGTCAATAGAAATAACTGAACCAAAAAGGTAAATTGACTTGAATCTAGCTCTCAATAAATCTAAAAGTGGTTTCAGCTTGAACAACCTGTCGTGGTCTGCATGCGCTTGTTGGTTGTTCGAAAAATGAAAAAATTTGAGAAGTAATTCAAATCGGTCTCTTGACATAGTATTTTGAATGATTTCAGATCCAAACAACTTGTTTTTGTGTTTGTACGTGCTGTTCTGCATATCGATTGGTTTCACGAATCATGAGACTAATAATCTCATTAGTGATGAAATGTCGGTAGCAATCGCTACGATTGATCGTACTATCTTCCGAATTTGCCGGTACTTCTTTCATCATTCCATAATCCTTCGAGAATTCAGTATCCGATTCTGATTCTATTTCTTCCCAGACTTGCGAATCCAAATCATCATCCGTAACTTGTTCTTCGGAGCTTGATGATTCGAATCACATTCTGGAGAAGCCATCATCCAAACTACTCACATCACTTTGTGAGTTGCCACTTTTCTCCGTATCCGTTTCTTCAAATAGCATGTAAATTGCAGATTTTGAGAATATAATTTCAGTTTGTTTTCATTATCTCGATTGGAATGATTTCAGTATTTATATATACATGTATAGATAACTTGAAAAAATCTGATGTATCACAGAAGAAAAGAAGATGGGAAAAAACCAACATAGTAAATTTTATTGGAAAGATCCATATTCATCACTGGATACTTCCCATACATAAAAAATATCCATGCATATATTTATCGAGGACGAACATGCATGAGAATTGGTATCTTGAACTTAATTTCCTCGAAAAACCGAATCGCTGTGAAAGGGTTAATAATCTCTATTCAGGTAATTGTTAGAAGAATGTTTATGCATTATGATACTTGTCTATAAGTTCTGTAATAGAAAATTTCTTCTTATTATTGCCGATTTACAAAATTTATTGCTATCCCTAGAAACTTCAGCTTGCACCGCCAATGATTTTCGGTGAGCACTCTTAATTTACTTGATCAGTCAAACTGTTCTTCATATAATCATTCATTTAAAAGGCATACTATGAAAATATTTTATGAAATAAAATAGATACTATTTGTTAATTTTTATTTAAGTATACTTGCTATTTCGCGAAAAATCTTTCTATGGTTATATAGAATTTCGATTTATTAAAAATATTAGATTCTGAAAAAAAATTTAAACTTCATTTAAACATTTGTAAATATGTTTTTTTGTGTAGAATGTAGAGATATATGACATTGTTTTATGAAAAGCAAAAGTATTTTAACTTATTTGTTAATAGTAATCAAAAATCAGTTGGATTCATTGAAAATAAACGATGAAATTATACAAAAGTAGATGAATTCTTTTATTCTTCTTGCTTTATTCTCTCATCACCTTTTTAATAGGAATAACAAAAGGAAAATAAAAGAAAATAAAACGTATTTCTAATTCAAACATTAATTATTTAAGAAAAACATAAATATAAAAAGAGTCATATTATTATAAGAATACAATAGAAACCATGAAAAATAAATGAATAGTCAACAACTATTCTAATTAGTTTCGTAAGTATAATCTTTTCGTTAAAGTTAATTAATCTTTAGAGAGAAACAATTTTGTTTGATATATCGAATTTGTTAACGAGATTATTAATATAATAAGGTAGTTGAATAAAAGATATTTATTTTGTTAAAGTGTTAAAAAACTTGCTGAATAAATATCACCAAACTTCAATAAGATTAACTTGATGGAAATAAACGATATTATTTGTGTAGCTAAGGAAAAAAAATAAAAGTTTATTTTAAATTTGCAGAGTCAATGTGATTATTTTGACAGCCATATTTATTGGAATGATAGAAAGTATTATTTTCACCAATGTGTTAGAATAATATTGATTTTCTTTTTTTTTCGTTTTCTTTCTTTCTTTCTTTGAATAAATTGAGTGATTAAAGAAGTTGATGGTTGCCGTCGTTATTATTGATTGATTTATTCGTTGTCGATTCTTTTTTTCACACATTTAAAGTGTTCCACTTGAAGGGCATGCAACGATTGCATTTGCATTCATCAATATATATGTGTACATATTGCTTATTTTTCAACAGACATCTAAAACACTTCCATCGCCGTCTTCATCGTCGTCAAAAGAAAAATGGATGTGAAACAAATTCATATTGAAAATAATAAATCAACGTTTAATTCTAGTTCAATAAAACGTTTAATTCATTTTGTTCATAATCTTGAAGAAAAATTATCATCTGTTAAAACAATTCATGAAAAATTGCATGAATTAATATTTATTGTATCAAAAACACACGAAAATATTATTCAAGAGTTAACAACAATTAAAAATGTTTTAAATGAACAAAAACAAGATGAAGATGAGTTAGTTATTTTTCATATTTAATAGATTTTTATTTTCCACTTTTAATAGAACAATTCCAATTGATGAAACAAAATCTGAATGGGATGAAGAAGATGACGAACAACAAGAACAAGAACAAGAACAAGGCCAAGATCAAATCTCAGATGCAACAAAAAAATTTCAATCAAAATCAGTAACAAACTTAAATACAAGAGATGAACAAATAAATTCTCCATCAAGTCGTCCGACGGATCGTTTATCGTTATGTTCAGCATCATCGTATGCTTCAACATCAACTAATTCATCAGCTATTGAAAATCGTACCAATTCTTCAACAAGTAAACATTCATCAAATTTAAAAAAATCCAATCAATCATCATCAAGATCTAAATCACCAAAATCAGTTACTTTTAGTCTTAGTCAAAACAACAATTCAAATAATAATATTATTCAACGAGAAACATTCATTGGACCTATTCAAAAATCTCAAACAGAAATAGATAATACATTTACTCAAATGACAACTCCAATTGTTCCCAATTTTAATCAAATGGTTAGACAAAATTCTAATATTATACCAGATCTATTTAAACAACATATTAATGAAGTTACAAATAAACCAAATATTGGTTATAAATTGGGAAAGTAAGACTTTTTAATTTTACATTTTATTTTTTTGTACTTTGATAAATTAGTGCATTAACAAATGTACGTATTCATGAAATTGAACCAAATAATGGCGATTATCTTCGTTTACTTAATATTTCAAATTCTGATGATTATGATTTGAGTGAACATTTTTTACAACAAAATATTGCTTGTGTACCTATTTGTCGTTTTCGATTTCCAAATAATACTATTATTAGAGCTGGACAAACTGTCACTGTAACTAATGAGAAAGGTTTTAATTATTTGGAAAAAATTTCTTTGCATGTTAGGTTTGGTGTGGTGCATTAAGAGGTATTGATCCTCAACCGCCACATATATTTCTATGGAAAGAACAAAGGCGATGGGAAACTGGACCAGAATGTGTGACTATATTGGCTAAACCAAGTGGACAGGTACAAGGAATTTATTTTTATATTTCACATTGAAAACAGTTCTGTATATAATCTCGTATAAAAATATGTGAATAGAATAATTTCAATGGAAGTTGAAAAATTAATTAGTTTTTTTCTTATTTATTATAAAATGTTCTCATATGATTTCTATTTAAATAGGCAATTGCATGGGCACGAAGTTCACATCGTGTTAATAGTGATCAATCATCAAGTAAATATTATTTTTACTGAATTAATAAAACAATTTGTTCTAAATTTAGGTGATATTTTGTTTGTACATTCAAAATCGAACAGTGGAGCATCAGATACAACAAGTATTTCATCAAATCCTTTAAAGTTATTTTCATTTTTTTAAATATTTTCCATTATGAAGAATATATCTTTTTAAAATAGAAGTAGTTCTCGTCTTTCATCCTTTTATTCTATTGGAAGTAATAAACCTCCATTTGCACATTCTCCATCAAGTCCTGTACATCCTGATCATAATGTAGGAAGTTCATCAAATCCGCCAAATGTTCTTCGTTCGCAAATGCATCAAAGAGTATGTTTATTATTTTATTGTTTTATTCAAAATATTTGATAAACTTAGGGTGGTTTTTCTCAATTACTTAATCGACCAAAATCAACTCCATTTGCAAGTCACACTGGTTGTAAACAAGATTTAATTAGTATAAATTTTCTACGAAAACAACAAACAACACAACCACATAAACAAACTATTGTTAAAACATAAAATATAAATTTTTTAAGTAAATATATTTATTTTAATTAGAATATTATTATAAATATTCACATCCAATCTATTTTATTCGTAAATTTAGACATAAACCATCATTGAAAATTACGTTTTACTGTTGATAATCAAAAAATAAAAGATATTTATATTAGTTAAATAAATTTTCCAATCAGATCTACAATCATTACCTGGAATGCCAAGAATTTTATCGAGATTAGAAATGCTGATTTATTTTTATATTTTTTTATAGTAAAGAATAAATATAATTATAATTTTTATATTCATGAAATAAAGATGAAGAAATTCGCGTGATTGCACTCAAATTCTTAAGTCCGAAATGAATTGTCTATTTGCATGTTTGTCTACAGACTTTGCTCATTCCACTATCACAACAGCAATATATTCTATGGAGTACCCTTAGGTCTTCAAGTTGTATATTATGGAGGTATTCTACACCCTTATGCACCATGTAATGGAGGCATTATGGTACGCTGTAAAAAAGTAAGCGTCGGATAGTAACCCTCGAAAAGGGTTTTATGGACAAAGAAAATAGTGTAAGGGTATATGAATTTGCAACGTATAACAAATCCTTGCCAAGGTTTATGAGAGGGCAGATTACGTCCATAAACCTAAAAAAGGGTTTATACCGTGATCATGAATCTCGAGAGTTTATTATCCGATGCTTATGTTTTACAGTGTACTCAATGGCTATGTTTATTAGGTAACCATCGTTCTTCAAGGACTATTCTCTTCATTGTAGTCAGATGCATAATCTCAAAAATGACTGTGCATTTGTATCTTTGCTCATAGGGCAGTAGTTCGAATCTACAGTCAAGGAATCTGGTGAATCGCCTCGAGCCATGCTCCTTCTTCATCTTTTTATGAGATAAATCACTATTCATTCGTACGATACAAAATAAGATAAAATTATGGAACAGACTTGGAACCGGTGAGGTTTTTTTTGGGACGGACCGGACCAGGCGGCCAACATTTATAATTGTATTGGCAAATATCGATGAATTTTAACGTCTAGCTTAAATGATAAAAATTCAAATATGTGTAAAATGCTTAATTTAAAAGTAAAATTATACAAGAATTTTAAGTTTTTCATTTGAATTTACATTTTGATAGATATCGCGAATGTATTCTGATGATATTTAGTAAAATTGTGGAAGATGCAGAGTTCGCTACCATCCTCCTATTAAAATCTAATTTAGTTTACGGAGATATATAGATCATCAATGTTTCCCCATTAGAATCTAATCTGGTTTAAAAAGATGTATAATTCGCAAATATAGTTTATGACATTTATTTTGGTTTAAAAATTTACAGTTTTTATCTCAATTAAAAATAAAGGAATGGAGGATTATTTTTAAGGTCGTTTTTGAATTTATTCTAGAGCATATATTCATCTTTCTTATACCCCACAGAAAACACTCTTCCGGCCAAAAAGAAGAAGAAAGGATTTAATGAGTAAGATTGTAGATTTATTTTTAGTCTGTCTCAGTACACCTTCTATAATAACCTAATCCTTATAATTTTTTTAGTGCAGGTGGTTGAAAGATCCGCAGAGATTTTGTAAATTGTTTTTAGTCTGTTTCAAACTAGCTTTGATTATCGAACCTCGATGACATTTATGGAGCAGAGGGTAAGAAAAGGTGGGAAAAAAATTATTTTCAATCTGTTATAAATTATCACTTACTACCAAATCTTTGTGAAATATTTCGTCTATTATGTTAAATAAAAAAATATTTTGTGAACTTCTAACTAAATCAATTTTTTCAACTTGTTTACAGAGTTGTAGTCATAATACAAATATTTTATATTTTTTCTAATATTTCAGCGATTTCGAACTCAACTGACTTTTTATGTTAACAGTGACATACGCACAATAACTATACTTAAAGAAAAAACAAATTAATTTGTAATTTTGAGTCTAATAAAAAATGAATTCTGTTTAAGTTTAATTTTGCCTGTGATACATGTATATACACCTTTGTATTCTGTAAAACAAAGGAGTTTTGCAGAACCCTCCGAAAAGGTTCTGTAGATTTCAAAAAGACTCCAAATGTGCCCAAAGTCTCAAAGAAAGGATAAAAAATTCGACAGAACCTTTCGAGGTTTTGTACTTTTTCATGGAACCTTCTTTTGCTTTATGTAACCTAAAAAAAAGGTTCTGCAAGAGATGATTCTGCTAGTGAGTACTCGGCAAAATCTTCAAAAAGTTCTGTTGAATTTTTTATCCTTTTTTTTGAGACTGAGCACATTTGGAGTCTTTTAGAAACCTACAAAACCTTTTCGGATGGTTCCGCAAAACTCTTTTTTTTAGAGAGTATGTGTATTGCTCATTTGTGCATCAATTTTACCTTCATTTTATCAGTAATAACTTGACAAAGAGTGATGTGCTCTCTAAAAAAAATGAAATAAATAAATTGAGTAAAAAAAGAAGAATAATAAGCTCATTAAGCAAACATTATATCTTAGCTAACAATCAGTAAACGAGAAAAGCTTATATCTCTTTCGTGAAAAATAAAACAATAGCCATTTCTAACCTAGCAAAAACAAGTACCGTTCGTCGTTTCGACTCACTTAGTCCTCAACTGTGGAGGGTAGAATTTTTTTTTCGCAAGTATCAATACAGGAGGAATTGATCTACACACTTTATACGAATAAGCAATTCAAATCTCTTTGCTCAATTCGTAACATTGGAAAAAAAACTACTTGATCCTTTTTGTGAAATCGTTTGGAATAGAACATTTTTTATTGAAAGCGTGTAATATTATAAGCACTAGCAATTACATGCAAATTTTGTAAAAGAGAGAAAGAAGGTTAGAACCATTGAGCAAAACGCAATAGTGTTTCTATATATAGTTTATCTAGTCTTTCTATCTCAGCAAGTTGCAATTTGCTTGGTTACATTAATAAAGTTTTGTAATCGAAATGTCTTAAAATAATTAAATCAGTTAAACGTTTCACACGTGGCAACGGTACATAAATTACGGCAAGATCATCAATTCTGCGTGGTAGTTTTAAATCAATAATAACATTATTCAAAGTTTGACCTTGACTTTTATGTGTTGTAATAGAATATGCAGACACAAGAGATAATGCACGTCGCATAACCGATAAAATTGTCTTTTGATCTAATTTTGGTTTCTTATCTTTTGGTAAAATATTAGCAATATTAATACGAAATGTTTGTTCCATTGATGTTAAAGAAATGAGATTTGATGGAAGTTGTTCGAAATCGCATTCAATCTTCGATCGAACGATTTAAATTATGGCGTATAAAGGCTTACGTATATATCGTGTATTGCTGATAAATGTTTTTGAAATAACGTCTGTTGAAATAGAATCTTCTTCATAAATAAGTTGTCGAAATATTCCATTCATTCCATTAATAAGGCCCAGCTCAATAGCAATATTTTGTGTTAAAATAACAGGCATTTCAGGAATCAGCGGTAAAAGACCAGGTAAGTGCTCTGTTTTGGTATCACATAATTCCAACAACTTTTTAAATAATTCTGAATCTTCAATTGATTTGCCTTTACAACTGTCTTGGGCAATACATACCATAAGTGCTTGTCTAATCTCTGCCGCCTTATGAACTGCTGCCTTGATGTTCAATTGTGTCCGTACTTCATTTCGGAACACGAAAATGAACACCTGAAAAAATAAAGATAGGTAATTATTTAAAACAAAAGGAAACTCTACTTTATTCCAAGGCGAATCACGTAAAGAGTCTACGGATGGTTGTCCCACAACTCATGTTAGCAGTACCTCATAATCGTCATGATTACATTGTCCATGACGAAATCGTTACAGGAGTTGAAGATATCGAGGATCTTCCGTTCGCATTTGCTGAGTGAGTTTTACAACGCAGTTGATTTGAAGAATTAGAGAACGTGCAACGCATTGTTGAATTTCTTTTTCATTGGCTAATTTACCTGATTTTTCTCGATGGTAAACTAATTGATTAATTATTCGTTAGAGACAGGATATTGGGCTCATCATAGAGAGTGAGAAACGCGGTCTAAAGTCATCACATATTGTGACAGATAGCTTCAGAATACTATCAGGGGTCATGTATAACTCAAGTCTAGTTAAAATATCAATGGAGTATCTTCTCATTGAAGTTCTATGGTTTATAGTCAGGAATACTGCGGAAGCATACCTAGTTATACATAAAATCCTAACTTTTTGAGAATTCCCAACAATGAGTGTATCGTGTTTCACATTTTTAATCCGAAAGAATTGCACTGAAAGCTTTTTTATTGTGAAGATAATGAAATTTTCACTGAATCGTTAAAGTATTATTATGTAAAAAAACATTCTAAATTTTCTTTTTTATTTTTACTTTTAAAAAGTCGCCCATAGAAAGATGGAATATTATATTCTGGACTAACATGAGTACTTTCAATTATTTATTGGAAATTCTAATGCTTGGTTATTATATTATAAAAAACTATGTTCATCCATTGTTTTATCCTACACTACATTTAACCATCGTTTGATAAGATATTTATGTTTCATAAAAGTGCAAGTGAAAATTTATCGTTCAACTACTTTTTCTTCATTTCATATAGTTCTATTTATGAGGGAACAACACTAGTGAATCATACATCATTTGAAATAGAAAAAGATATTCTAATAACTTACCAGATTATCATCATAACTTCTTTTTTCACGTAGAATTTCAATAATATTGATAAATGCTTTTTTAGATATTTTATCTGAATCTAAATTAATATTTAATTAAAATATAATTCAAAATAATATTAATAAATATTCACATTCATAGTCAGCATCATTTAACAACTTGTTAATTGTAGTTGGACTTGTTTCCGCACAAATCATATTTATAATCGAGTCTACAACAAAAAAGAAACAAATTAGACGTCAGTATTTCTAATATTATAATAGTATATACATATGACTATTGTCCAAAGTAATATGACCTTCTTTAGCTAATTCATTAAATTTTTCATTAGCAAAGTGAAGTTTTTGATACTTGATTTGAAAATCCATTACTAGATCAAACAAATTATAAAATTAAAAACCTTTCAACAATTTTATCATACAATATAACGTATTCTACTAATATTTTCTTTTCAAACTTACATTTTGCTCATAGGAAGAGTTCATAGAATAAATGTAAACTCAAAAAATAATTCATCTTATTACTATTTTGTTGCTAGGAAATAAATAAAATAACATTTTCATTCGAATGACGTCCATTATATTCATTATAAACTTTGTTCTTTTTCAATATCTTAATAAAAAAAACAAATATTTTCGTAGTCTGAAAGATATTTTTACAAGTCGAATAAATCATCTAGTGAGACATTGGCATCATTTTGCATGTATATACGATGTACTTATAAAAAACTTTCAAGTCACGAAAATACCTTTTCATTCAGATATTAAAGAAAACAACACAACGGCATGAATTCTTTTATGATTTCTATTTAATCTATTAATCCTACTAAAAATGATAGACGAGTTAGGTTAGGTTAGGAGTTCTAATGATTAGTCCTAACTCAATTTAGTGGATTGAACGAGTTATTTAAATGATCTCAACTCTTACTCATTCCTC
The DNA here is from genome assembly GCA_022393335.1 of Macrotrachela quadricornifera. Lineage (NCBI taxonomy): Eukaryota > Metazoa > Rotifera > Eurotatoria > Philodinida > Philodinidae > Macrotrachela > Macrotrachela quadricornifera. The sequence continues at coordinate 101,461 of JAJEKB010020675.1, forward strand.
TAAATTTGAAGACAAATTTTATTGAATGATTCTTAGATTCATTAATAACATTAACTAAATCAGAAAATTTCTGAAAAATCAGAAGATCTGACCAGCCTACATGTGCGTATACATAATTCAGTACATTAAAATTGAATAGAAATTGAGTAAAAAATGAAACATAGTGCGATAACCTGAGCTTATAGACTCGGCCGTATTCGAAAAAAAGTCATGTAATATAAAATATTAGAACACTATAAATATCAATTACATATTTGAATAGAGCACATCCAGCTGCACTAGAAACTATCAAGGAACCAACATTAAGAAATATTTCTGTTTGTTTATAAGGGTTACAACAATAGTCAATATACGATGCTATAAATATGAAAGAATACCAAATGGATAGTACTTCTTACATTTCAAGAACAGGACTGTCTAATCTCATATATATTTTCCATAGTTATTGTGGCTCATTTACTTGTTATTAAATCAATAACTGTCGTATGGATATCAGTCTTTTCAATTTTGACAAATCCTGTTTAATTGACTTCTCTTTTCATTCTTGTGATATCCTATAGTGACTACTTTTGTAATTTCTATGAATTAACATAAATGTCTTCTAATTTCGAGTTTTTGATAGTTTCTAGTGTAATTGGATGTGCTCTGTTCATATATGTAATTGATATCTATATTGTTCTAATACTTCGTATTTCATATGACTTTTTTTCAAATACGGTCGAGTCTATAAGCTCAGGTGACCGCATATGTTTCAATTTCTATTCAATTTTAATGTACTGAAGTATACTTACATGATACTCAAAGTCGAGATTTACACTCATAATGATCATTTTTCTTAAGTTGTACATCAATCTGGGTGGAAAACTGTCTGAACGCTGGAAAAGTACTTACCTCTCTTTACTATATAGGAAATTCTAGCTATGAAATCTAGTTGCAATAGAGAAAGTCTTTTTTTAAATAAATTATTTCAGCGATTTCAAGGATTTATCTATGTTATTGTTACTAACATGTATCTCTTATGACCTAGAGTAGAAAACGAAAATACAACTTTCTACAGTTATAAGTAATTACTTAGAGAAAGATCTTTTTTTTTAGCAAATTAAGCCAATAATTTGTTAGCGGCAAATATCCAGATATCTTCACTATTTCTTAAATAAAATTGGGAAAGACAATAAAGAAGAACCTAAGAATAACGGCATATGCACTAATAGTGAAAAGCTATAGTATGACCTATATTAAAACTCTTTTGCTTGTTTGGTACGAAGATACCAGAGAAAACAAAATGATGACGTAGGGTAAGACAATATTTCTTGGATTTATTGTATAGTATAAACATACAAGAGGCCCCTGTGTGAAAGTTGACTTCTGTTATCGAGAAAATATCTTTGACTAAAACTCTGGAGTACTGTCTGATGTATTAAATATAAAAATATCACTACAATTATCAACTTAATCTAAAATAAAAAATATAAAACTTACGAAAAAATTTCTTTGTAAACAACGTTATCTGTTATAATGTGTCCATTATTCGTCTTAGCCTGTCTTGTGGTATCTTGTACTTGAATTTTTAAACAATTAGATTCAGTAGCTCTTGAACATCCTGTATAAAACTGACCATGAGAAAAGCACGGTTCAGGAGGATAAAGGCCAACTTTATCAAAAGTTTGACCTTGAGATTTATTTATTGTCATTGCATATGCAAAACGAACTGGAAACTGATGTCTAACAAAATTGAATGGAAGTGATGGATCATTCGATGTATCTAGAGATATTCTAGGAATAAAATGTATACTCCCAGAAAATGCGCCACTAATGATTTCTAATTGAAGCACATTTTGACGAAAGGCTCTAACTATCATTCTAGTTCCGTTGCATAAGCCTTTATTAACTGACAGATTTCTTAAAAGCATCACTATACAACCGACTTTTAGGTTTAGTACATAAGGTGGTAATCCAGAGGGATTCAAAGTATTTAGAAATTCAACTGGAATATTTACTTGTAAATCATGGTCATCTATTCCATCATCATTTTTTACACAATCAATCGCGTAAAAGCTCATCTGTTCAACATTTTTTAAGTTTATCAAAACGCGTTCATTGATTATTCGAACATCTTCGTTTCTAGGACAAAGTATTGAGCGTTTTGAAAACATTTCAACATCACCATAACTAAAACTCGTGCCAAAAATATCACTAATTATGTCATCGGAAACAAAAGAAGTAGGCACTTCAATTGAAAATTGATTTTTTGGTGTTGCTGGCGAAGGTATTATTCCATCACCAATATCTAAAAGCCATTTAGAAAAAGCAGGATCCGTGATAGCTCGCATATTGCGATTTAATTTGAACGTTAAAGAAAGGCGCCAAACAGAAGATTTTTTTATCGTTGAAGCAATAATAGAACATCGAGATCCTCTTTTAATAACTGGTAATACTTGTCGAAAGTCACCTCCCAGCACAACAACTTTTCCACCAAACGGTATTTTGATACACATTAAATCTTGAAATGTTAAATCAACGATTTCTAAAGCTGTACCTGGTGCCATGGGAGCTTCATCCCAAATAAGCAAATCAATCGATTTCAGAAATTCTGTTTTGACTTGACTAAGTCTAGGAAATTTTACAGAAGAAAGATCTAATGGTAAACTAAAAGCAGAATGGCATGTAATGCCACCTGGTAACAAAGTAGCAGCTATTCCCGTCCATGCAACAATTAACGTTTTTTTCCCAATTAGATTAACTTTTTGAATTAAAGCACGATATAAAAATGTTTTCCCGCTTCCACCGGGACCGTCTATATAGAAACATTTTTGTGGATTCAGATCACTTATGGAATTTAAAATGGCGTCCGCAGCTAAAAGTTGATCATTATTAAGACCATTCCATAATAAATTATTACTAACAGTAGGGGAGCCAACTAAATTATCTGCGCTATCTGAAATATCATCAAGATTAGGAAGTGGTAAAAATTGATCAAAATCGAAACCATCCCGCTGTATCTGCCTCCGTATGTCTTTAACACATAATTTTAGTGATTTTTCTATGCTATTTCCTTGTTGAATGAAGTCTTCGATCATATTCTCTTTGAAATCGTCAAAGAGTTGCAAAGGATTTGCCGGATTACAATGACAAATGATTGTAACTAATAATGATCGAAGGGATTTAGGCATCATATAACTTGATGCTTCTAACATACAATTATGCCACTCGTTAGAATCATTAATTAGGCCTCGAACTCGTGCTACTTCTTTGTATGTCGAATAGATTTGTCCACTGAATTGTTTAAGATTTTCAAAGGACTTAGCCTCTGCACCTTTAACTGAAAGCAAAATTAGACGAAGATGATACAATTCTACATCTTTAGGAGATACAGAAATAATTCTGCCTATAGCTTTTTCCTTGTAATGAGACATTGCCGAACGTTTCACCCACTTTTTATCTTTTAATACATAATGATTAGGAATATCTTGATATAAATATTGATGAGCACTTATATCTGAAATATTTAAATCGAAATATGCAGTTAAAGTTGTGCATGTGACAGATTCTCGTCGCAGAGCACTTTCAGCTTCATCCTCTTTGAAAAAGATAGACTGACCGTTTCTCAAATGAATAGATAACATTACTACATTATGGGATTGCCCATGAATAGGAAATTCTTGAAGATGCCAAGCTGCTTCCTGTGAACTAATATAACGACAATTTAAATATTGTTTTATTTCGTCATAGTCGACGATTCTTTCTATATTATCGTTGGAATTGATTTGCACGCCGATTCAAGCACAATAGTGACCCTTTGTAATATATTTATTAATATATTTAATGGCTTTTACTGTTAAACATAGTTCAACATTAATATGAGCATTATATTTAAGGCTTAAATACGAATTGTATGGTACAACGAAACGATTATCTATTGGAATATTACTACGTGTATAATGTCCCTCGCTAGAGTTGTCTCTACGCCTATATGATGGATAACCATCTGTAGATACATCTGTTTCACTACAGAAAGCCTTAGGGACATTTTTCGAGCAAGTTCCTTCCACCATACAAATTGATTTAGGATTTATTTTACCACATGGGCCATGAATATTTTGCGTTAAAATTACATTATATAACTCAGGTTTTTCATTCCTATTCGGTAGCTCAGCAGAAATAATATTATCAACGTCGTCAGCTGTTTTTATTTTATCTTCATTAGAAAGAGTAAATAAACAATGAGCATGAGGAAGGCCACGCTTTTGATGCTCTATAACATACACATATGCGAGAATTTCTCCAAGAATTTTTCTTTTGATTATATCATCTAAAAATTCTTTTAGTTTTAAACGAAATACGCGAGTGACTAAGTCTGGTCGATCGGATGAATTTTGACAAGATTGAAGCTCAGATTTTATTTCATCCCATTTAGGATTACATGTGAAAGTGATGAATAGATCAGGGCGACCAAATTTTCGAACCATCGCCATATTATCCTGATACAATTTTGACATAAAACGTGGACCACCTACGTATGTTGAAGGAAGAATAAATATGTTACCAATACGTGCGTTGTTATCTCGTCCAATGTTAGCAACATGATCCAATAAACCTTTATATGATTCTACACGTAGAGTCTTCTGATTATTTCTGATATACGTCATCCTGTTTGCTTCATAACGGGCATACGCATATACTAAATATTGTTGAAATAATTTCCCACCGTAAAACAAAGGATTAAAATAAGTTCGACGGATTGCAATTTTATTCGAGTAAAACGGAAGTACTGTTACTTTATTCCGCTTATTAGTAGCGTGATCTGCATTTTGTAATAAATTTGTAGTCCATCCAAACTCACCCTTAGGAAAAAAAAGTGGAAAAATCATAGGATCGATATGCTTCGAAAGCATGTTAATCCGTTTCAGACTATTTGAATTACTCGGTTGAACTGCAAAATCAAGTTCAGCTGGAATATTACCATCACGATCGGCAACATATACAATAGCAACATCATCTGTTGTCCTAGGTGCATTAAAAACCCTCTGATCATCATGAAGATTGCGAGTGAAAACCAAAGAAATTTTTTTTACAGAAGAACCGATCCTTTTTGCGTTACACACCTCTCTTTCATAAACTTCTCGAAGTTTGCGATAGCAACTGGCATAAGGGGACATGTCATTTAAAACCGTATTGATAGTAATCATATTCTCTCGAATACATTGAGCATTAGCAGGATTTGCCATTCGAACATTAACAGAAGTGTCAGAATCGTAAAGATATAATTCTGCATAAGACGGCTGATGAGAGAGTGCACGAACTGTATTTTGATTTAGAATAGTATCAATTTGAATATTTTCTGAAGTACGGTGATATACTTCACCAGATATTTTGAAACAATATGGGCCGTTACCTGGAATGTCTTCAATCTTTGCACCCATCGATGCAAAAGCGTTCGCATTATTATATTGTCGAATAAATTCACGAAAGTTGTTACATTTTATATCAGTGCCTACGAAAAGGCTTTTCAATGCATCCGGGAAGTTTTCAAATGTATTTTCAACAAAAAGATGAGATAGTTTACCATTATGACAACATACACTTTTTAATTCGCCTTTAAAATACACCGCTTTACAGTGCACACATTCAATATTTAACGAACCAAGATGATGAGGAATTGGATAAACAAAAGACGAAGACCCTAAAATAGCAGATTTGAAATGTTTTTCTGATATACTTTGACGTCGATTCTTCATTTGTTTACTATCACCTTGTCGATTTTCACCATAACTTTCATGCGTCGCATATAACATATCGTCCCCATTTCCAGTATTATGATCCTGAACTAAAGTTCTTTCGCAGTTGTCACTTCCCTGTTTTGAAATTACATCTTGATTTTGTATATAGCTTTCATGTTTTTGTTTCAAAATTATATCACGATTTTCAACATAATTTACTTGTCTTTTTTCTAAGATTCTTTCACGATTTTCTGCATAATATGATCTATTAGAAGCTTTAATTTTTTTACTATTTTTCTCACGGTACATATTCATGTATTCCTTTCGTTTTTGTTGTTTATTATCCATCCCTAAAAAAATTATATTTTAAAATTGATCAATCTTACCAGAAATTGTTCTAAATGTAAATACACACGACTATTTAGATTTTATGAATAAATATTTTTTCTAATATCGAAATTCTTTTTTTTCATAACGCTTTCTGTTCTATCTTTTAATTCTATATTCTTATTTTATTTTGTTTTATTTTCTTATACTGTTGTATTCTTTTTATATTATTTTGTTATATTATTATTTTCTTTTTTATATTCTTTTTTTATTTTGTTATTTTATTTTTTTATTTTCTTATATTATTATTTTCTTTTTTATATTCTTTTTTTATTTTGTTGTTTTATTTTGTTTTATTTTCGTATATTGTTATATTCTTTTTAATATTTTTTTATTTTGTTTTATTTTCTTATATTGTTTTTTCTTTTTTATATTCTTTTTTTATTTTGTTA
>JAJEKB010020675.1:107966-137832 GCA_022393335.1 Macrotrachela quadricornifera
TTTCTTATATTGTTTTTTCTTTTTTATATTCTTTTTTTATTTTGTTATTTTATTTTATTTTTTTTTATCTTTTAATTTTTTTTCTTATTTTTTTGTTTTCTTTGAATTATTTTTTAAAGTTGCTAGTCTTAATAATTAAAGATTTTGAAATCAATATTAAATGTTAAAATATATAAATATAAATACGAATAAATAAATAAGAAGTGAATAAATAAGTATAATAAATAAATATATAAATAAATATATAAATAGATATAATAAGTAAATATAGATAGATATTAGTAGATATTAATGAAAATCATAGCATAACATAGTAACACTTTTATTAGAAAATTGAATAATTTTTCAATATTGAATTGTTAGTGTGTGTGAGATTAAGAATAAAATATGTTCGAAAGTGGAATACTGATAGAATGAAGTATAGTTCAAATGATGTAAATATATATACTCAAATTATGAATGAACAGACTTGACGTCTATATCTAATGAATGGGCAGGAAAGAAAATAAGACAATAGAATAATGTACACGGATGATCATCATCATCATGCTCACATATGTATATGTATATATGTATATATTTTTTTTCCGTTCTGTGACCAATCAGAGAAAAGTTCCTGAAGGAAACTTCTTGTATATTATAATATAGATATATTATAATATAGATATTCGACTTTATTACCAGTCATTATTAAATATATTTCCTATTCTCACCACATCCAAACAAAAACAACTTGAAGCTCTAAACCGTCAGATCTTCAGAGCTATATATCGTTCGTATGATGCAAGAAATGTTGAAATTGAGAACTTGCCTAAATATCAATCAATTTCCAAATTAGTCGATAACCACTGGAATAAATTGATTGCTACAATAATCCGTACAAATCCAGGTGTGATTCAAGACTTCTTGCAACACAAATTAGCTGTGGTATATCTACAAGAATACCTCACCAACCGAGCACTTACAACTGAAAGGAGAAATATATTCGAAAGAGGCAGAATTCATAACAACATCAAAAGTCTTCTAGAGGGTGATAAACTGTCACTCCTGGATCATGTCTTGTGCTTTTAAGTGGTAAATTTCCTTATTTAATCATGCTTTGGTTATTACTATTATATTAGTTTATCTTTGGTTCTTTTTTTTGTGATCTCTCAATAAGTTACACCTTCATGTTCTCACTAACAGACTCTCATTCTATTACTCTCTCTTTTTTCTTTTTTTTCTCTAGTTGTGCACATCTTTCTCATAAGGATTCTTGTTGATTTTTTTTTTCGCTACAGGAGCGAGGTTCGCTCATAGCTTGTGCTGTGTTGACTTCTTGTCTTGCACTTAATAAAGCTTTATACTACTACTATGTTCGTTATAATTTAGCTCTATGCGTGATGATATGATATTAAGACATGCGTTATTGTCTCTTATTTTGACATTTATATTTGTTCGTGTCACGTATGTACGGAATAGATTTATCACCCAGCTAGCCGTGAGTAGTGCTGAAAAAGGATGGCGACAAACAATTAGTTGTTGATTTCACAGATTAACTGCATAAATACTTCGGGATAGATCAATATGAAATCAAGCATATTTTACAAGAAAACTTCATCAAAGTTTCGATAATAAAGAATTTCAACATAACAGTAATTTTTCATAAGGACCAATGACTATGTCTGAAAATGGTGTGATACTGAAAAATTTTCTTTAAATCAGTCTTGAGTAACAATTTTTCTGCAGAAATAAAATATCTTGAGTGTGCATTTGATGAAAAGCATCACGTACCAAATCTTTATTAAAATAGTTATCATACAGATAAAAAATAATAATAGATGTTCTGTGATTGAAATTCAAAAGGTAATCACTATAAAAATCCATCAAGTGGTTGGTAACTTTATTGTAAAAACAAAGATTAAGCAAACAAAAAAAGAAAAAGGTTAACGTTTCTTTGGATATCCTTTCCATTACTGAAAAATAATTAGTGCTGTAACTGAGTTTTCGAGCAGCGAGACTCGTTGAACCGAAGTCTTGAGTGGTAGTCAACTGTATGGAATTGTCACTTTTTTCAAAAATATCTGTGGTCAATAATTTTTGGAGCAGTGAGCAGTGTCTTAATTACTGACGACTGGCTACGCTAGTGGTTGCATTCATAGAAAGGAGTAATTCTACCAGATTAATCGTATAATCTATTCTGTTCAGAATAATGAATGAATTCAAAGCTTTTGAGTCTGAAAGGAACGTACTATAAATGAAAGCACTAAGTGTAATAGTAGCACTTCTAATTTCTATGCATACAAGTTAAAATGAGATAATATATTGTTAAATAAGCTTTCATGAATTTAGATGACAGCAAAGTTTAGATTTGAGTTATACGAAGCATAGATCGAATTTATTTTAATGAGTCTGATTTTTATTGATTATATCGATTGATTTGAAATCAAGATTTGAAATTAAGTTTTATATCTTTTTATTCTATGTGATAAAGGAGGGGGTGACTTTGATAGTAGAATAGGTCCTATTTGGAAATCATAAGAAAATCTATACTAATTAAATATAATCACAAAGGTGACTAATTTCACTATTTATTAAGATCATAGTTTTACTATAGTAGGAATTTTCTTATTGATTTAATCATATAAATACTAGACGATATATAGCACATAGAAGATACAATATAATACTCGGTTTGCATACCTTCGGTCTCTATTCTTTCAAGAGACTTCTTCACCATTTTTTCTGTATAATTAGGTCTTACTATGTCTTTCAAAATACCCGAACATTAGCCTTTCGAATGCTTGCCTTCTAGTTTTCCATAAAACCACACTAGCTTTCATAGGTCATTTACATACAATTTCAGTGGGTGATTCAGTTTGATCTCCACTATTTGAAGACGTTCTACTGTTGTTTTTGTGTACTCAAAAAGTGAGTATACCCTAGAATCGGTCTGTATGTCCGACCGTTTACACGATAACTCTTTACAATTACATTCGATTGAACTGAAATTTTGTGCATAGAATTGTCTCATCAATACCTCGGTCGAGAGAAGATGAGACGAATCCGTCAAAAAATGGCTGAGTTATCAAAAAAATTGTCATTATTGACTAGACCATCTCTGAGGGGAAGGCACAGGGATTTTTTCAAAAAATTTTTTTTTCAGAATTATTCTCAACATAAATAAATCGACTCAGTTTTTAACACTGAATCCGAATATGATATTAGTTTTGAACTAAATCGCAGTTTTTAAAGTGAAAGTTGCCTAAACAGGGTCCCAAAATGCAAAAAATGTCTCGAGTGACAAGTGGTTTTTTGAGTGTTCTAGATGCATGATTTTGTCGTTACTAACAAGAATCATCAAATGGAAAAAATTCGAACTCGATAGCTATTAATATTCATGGATTATTATGAAAATACTGATACCTCTGTGTATCATATATCTATCATAAATGCATGAGGTTATCTATGACCATAATCGCGTTAGATACAAGCTCAAATCCATTCTGAAATAACTCCCCTATCCAATTTTCTGAGGTGAGCACGAATCTGAACTCGATTTCTCTGATTTTTAAAGATATTATATCACTCTGGGGGTTGAATCAATGAGCACCAGATAGAGTCGCCTACAGTGTTATCCATGCTAACTTACCTCCCGAGGTGTTTTATTCTTATAATTTAGTGAGAAAAGATGTGTCTTAATGAGATATATGCCTTGTAGAAAAATAAGCCTAGAATATTGTGCATCAGGTAAGAAAAATCCTAAATACCACCGTCTCGAAGTGTAATATTTCTTCGAATTTATGTAGTTTTTGACCTCTAGCACTTCTTTTATCCCATAACTTACTCATTTGAGTAGGATGAATTTGTAGACTAAACTGTTTTTTGTTCAATTGAGATGTCGCAGAGCTTAAACGGCCAATCCGTTGACGAGATAAGATCAAAATGCTGAGCATAGACTTAAGATAGCTAGTTTTTCGACAGTTCGATCAAAATCAATATGTCGTCAATTCTTTTTACTTTTTGAAGTACAGATAACACTCGGATTTAGATCCGAGGTTTTCACATTTTTTATATGTGATATGAAATGAATAGAAAAAACAAGAACTAAAACTAAAAATGTATGAATGATTGAGTTTCATTGGGAGTTGCTGTGTATGTGTGTTTAAACAAAACAGGCTAGTAAAACCATGCACTAAGAAGAGATAAACATCAAGTGACTTCTTCTTGAGATACCGTTTCTTTCTTTCTATTATAGTTGTTTATTGACATTTCTTTACATTGCTTCTGCATATGTTTTTCTTTTTTATTGTAGACTGGCCATGGTAGCTGTTTTCTTCTACTCGTGTTGTAATGAGAGTGATGAAACTAAAAGCTATTTGAGAGGACCCTTGAGAAAAGGTCGAAACCGGTGAGAGAGGAGACCGCATATTCTTCTCTATAAGCATGTATGGTTGTGGATATTAAATTAAAATCTGTAACATATACATAATATAAATGTCATTTGTCTTTATTAATGAGACATAAAATTCGACTGAAATTAGTTGAAGTTGTTTCATTCGAATTCTCTAACCAGATTCAAGTGATAGTACCTTCCATTAGTTTCAGCTGTTTTTTTTTCATCAAAGATTTTACAGGGAATGTGATATTTGCATACATACAAAGAAGACATGATAAGAAAATGGAAGCAGCAGGAGCAGCAGCAGGTGAAGCACGAAAAGGAACAAAAGAAAGAAAAAACAAGAATCAGAATATGTCTGACTATATCAAAGTGATAGAAAAATATTCAAATAATCATCACTTTTAGATCCGTGAAATATTCGCACAGCTGAAATTTGATAGCATTAGTTCATTTTCTTCGTCTTACGCCCATGCATATGTTGAAGATGTGAACAGTTAAAAATTGCATTATTTTCCAAATACCTATATACGTAATTAATACAACATAATGTCGCTCATCTGTTGAAAGAGATACTCACCTCACAAAATACCAAGGTCAAAACTAATCGAAATCATGAACTATTTATCATTCATATCCTATTGGATCTAGAAAAATGATGCGATTAAGACATCTATCGTCTTTGCTGATCAAACAGCAAACGAGTCGAATTAGAATTAATCGGCGATATTATCAATTGAATCATCTATATACTTCAAATAGAATTTAGCAACGGTAAAAGTCAGCCGTTCTGTTTTTTGAATAAGAAAAACTTAAAGCTTTTTGAAAATCCAATGTTCATTGGAATTTTCCATTCATTGAGGATCGTTTCAAATACTCTGTGTTTATGAACGCGGAAGATGTTCTTCTTTTAGAAACAAGTCAAGCCTACCTCGGCATGGTGTTTCTTTCGTAACGCTAACGAGCCTCTACATATTAAAGAAACTACATCATGCTAACCAGAATTTAGAAGTTGTGGGTTCGATTCCCATTCTACTCAGATGATTCTATCTGTTTAGTCTTTCGTGCTAAAAAGAGCATATCATGTGGTTATATTCGTTTGAATTGAAAGACTGATATTCTGAGAACAAATAAAAAGGATTATAGATAGTTCCATATAACCCATTCGAATGCTTTCTCATTCGAGTCATACCTATTTCAAACTCACACCCCACCCTGGCCTCCACCCTCAACCTCACTCTCACCCTCAAGAAATCCTCGAAATTTTCGAAGAAAGATATTCAAAATCTATGATCTATGGTCGATTATCTTGTGACCAAGAAAAATCTGTCAGAAACAAATGAAAACGCTACTTTATCAAAACGAAAACGGTGGTTCGATTTGTGTACGTTCTAGGGAGAAGAAAGTTTCAGTCCGATGTCATAATTGTTCTGCATTTATATGTAATAAAAATTCGGCTAAGCGTGTTTCTTGTACTACTTGTTCTAAACAAAGAATATTATTTTAATAATTTTCTATCAGGTCGAATACGAAAACAGCATATTTCATCAAGACTTTAATCTCGAAGTAAAAAAATTACATTATGAAAACATATGTTATCAATATAGTACTTAAAACAGGACAGTGCTACAAAGGTTAAATTAACGATATTAGGCTGTCTAACCCACAGAATATATAACTGATTATTGGAAGATGTGAGTTCGATTCTCATCTTGCTTCTGTGATTATTTTTGTTTAATTGTTCATCTTGAGGAGAACATGTCATGAAGATATATTCATTCTATGTATATCAATATAATTCTGTGAACAAGCACAATAATTTTTGATAATTCTATATGAATTTTTTAAACGCTTTCTCTTTCGATGAAAAACATTTTAAACTCACTTTTACAATCTCACCTACATTTTCAAGGAATTTTTGTATAACATAATAATTTTAGATAATAGACTGCCGGTGATATGTGACTTTTACGTATTTTGTGATTAACAAAATGACTAAGTCATCTTTGAAATACTGCAAATTTTATGTTTTGCTAAAAGAGAGAGACGCTCTGATTTAGAGATCTTATTTGCACAGTAATGTCGATGAAGCTATCAAGACTTGTGAAGCTCTAGTATCAACTATGTTTGATTAGTTGAGGCTCAGTCTCATCTAATATTAGAATTTGACTTCTCATAATAATACATATTTGCAAACTTCTTGTGTGCTAGTGTAGAGGTGTCCGAGCAGAGAACGTCCTCCTCGCAATGGAAAATTGTTCTGTTTTGCTGAGTGGTAAATCTGGGTTTGTTATGCAGCATGACGAGACTAATAGTTTCTTCGCAAAAAACTCGGACTTAAACGGCTATTTTTAATAAAAGAAATTCTACAAAAATATTAAAAGTTTTTCACTATGCAGAAATATAACAAATGTTTGAGTGTAGTCAGCAGAAAAGGTGTGTAAACATTTTATAAAGAGCTTCGTTTCGAGATAGTCATTGAAAGTCTGGCCGTATCCAGCAATCTATACGTATAAAGAAGAGTGTTTGTCTGTTCGCTATATATTCAGTCTCTGTAATAGCTATGATCACCAAACTTTCCACGATGCTTCTCTAGATCCCAGGAAGGTCGACGGGGAATTGGCATGGTCATCGGGGTGTGGGGTGTGGGTGAAATTTCACCCAGCTGATGCCAAACGGAACTTATCTATATATATATGAATAAGAATGTTTGTCTGTTCACTATGCATTGAATTCCTGTAATAGCTAGGATTAACAAACTTTCCATGATACATTCTTAGGTCCAGAGGAAGATCGAGGGAGAATTGGTATGACGAGAGAGGTACATGATGAGGTTGGTGAAGTTTTATCCATATCATAGTAGATTACAAGTTTTACCAATTTTTCGGAAATTCTCAAAAATTTTCTCAGACTTGCGACCATTTGTTTCATGTTTTCTATCTCTGTGGACTGTTCGTGAATAAATAGCTTCTATTTGATCAAAAGTTTCTACATTCATGATACTGGATGACTTCATGATAGAAATATCCAAGTATAGTTTTTATCACGGATACCTAGGAGGCCTTTGTGTCATTCATCAACCGAGACTGAAAGAAGGTCACAGACTAAGCTTAACACAACTGCATACAAGAGAAAGTGGAGTATAGAAGTAGACCCACGCTTGGTTGATCTATTCTTCGATCAGTCAATAATATTCATTTCTTCGAGCTTTTGACGATGATGTTTGACAAGAAGAAAAACGTTTTTCAAAGAGACTTTCTTCAATAAAGCAACTTGGAAAGAATTTAATAGAACTCAACAAAGCATCCTTGGGAGTGAAGTTTACTTGCAAAAAGGAGAACAGGATCATGATCGGGTTTTGCCTCAAACCCAATCAATAATTTACTGTTAGAAATGGTAATCTATATGTTTCTGTAAAGGTTTCCTTACTTGGTATACTATCACGACTAATGTATGATATGTATCTTTCAGTAACGCTACAGGAGTGATTGTCTTGGAATAGATGCAATGAGTCTAAGGCTAGATGAGGTTTAGGTTTCGTTTTCGACTAAAATGAGATAGAATCAGGATACTATTGAGATTGGATTGGAATAATGACAACATCATGATGAAGATAGGTCCAGGAGACACTCTGGAACAAGGTCATGATCGAATCGGGATTGAAACCGCACCGGAATCTAATTGAAATGAAACGAGAACGGAGGTTAAAATGGGATCAGTAGTAAGGGTAGAATGAGATCAGAACAAGAACTACATTAGACATAAGATAATATTAGGGTTGATTAAGGATCAGATTAGAAGCGGGTTTGTGAAATCGAAATTGGGATCGAAAAGGCTGACTAAAGACGCATCTTGATTTAGAACGCCTACTCAGATAATTCTTCAAAATGGCATTAGTTAAATGCCAAAGCAAAAATAGATGGCACGGGTCTTAAGTTCTTATTTTTTCATCATGCGTATGAGCAATGAGTGAAGGGAAATCATAGAACCTTTGTTTTCGGACATGTAGAATGTACAACATTGCATATTTTCTGACCATCATTGGGTACCTCCGCTAGTAGAAGTATAAAATAAAATTTTCTGAATTGAGTGCAGCAATATTTTTCTCAAAAAAATTGGAAGAAAAGTGAGTTTTAAAATGCGTAAGAGTTATTTGCTTCACAAAAATTTAACAAGTGTATGGGTGGCGTAGTCTACTGTGGGACTCTTAATTTATTTTTGAAAACTTCATTTCTTTTTCGAAGAACTTAATTTTTGAGCAAAAATGGCTAGCATGATCACCTGGGCCCAGTGGTGCATAATCTATCTGTGTACGGGAACGTGTGTTTGAGGTAAATTTTGCTTCTAGAGAGATTTTCTAAGGATTATACTGTAAAGATGTGTTTTGCTGTTTTTCTAATCGAGGAAATTTTCAAAAATATTTTCCCATTTGCACACACTCAACCATTTTACCGATAGATTCTATATCTCTGTCTGCACCACTAGAAAGTTTTTTGTTGAAACTTTTTTTGAAAAAAGTCTGCAATGGGAAACAAAACTTTTGTGTTTCTATAAAAAAAAAATTTTACTACAGGACACCTCGTACATGTGGTAGTTCGTAATCCAAGAACGAACGAAGAAACCGGTTTCGAAGGATCTTTAGGCATACTTATTTTTATCGGTTTCTTTTGTTCGTTTAATGGTCTCGGAAAAGACCGTCACTTGACGTTTCGATCAAAGTTTGCTAAACAAATTTTGACGGGGGAAGAAACCAAACTGTGAGAGCCTCACGTAAACTCAAGGTATTCTCTTGCGTACGTTACAAAATAAACGGTTTTTGTTACGTCAGGCCTGATACACATTTTATTTGTTTTAAAAAATCATGCCTCAGTTTATCGGTGTATAGGAGAAAGATTAGTTTGTTGTTATCAAATAAAACACTTCAATCTCTATCGCTGTCTCTGACAAAATAAAGTAGGAAGTAGAGTTATTATTTAAACTAAGCCAAAGTTGTCTTTTGATCTACAGCAGAACAGAAGAAGGCGTAGCAAGTCATGTTTAATTTAAACACCTTTGCTATTCTTATTGTCACAGTTATAGTCACCTATCTCAACGCAACAACATATAAATGTGACAGAAGCCGAGGATGTGGCTGTTCATTGTATGATACGACAACTTTAGATGCACGTATCATCAATGGTGAAACAGCGGCAATTGGTACTTGGGCATGGGCAGCCTCTCTAAAGTTAGATTCAGATAATCCACATATTTGTGGTGGTACAGTGATTGGTGAACAACATATTTTAACAGCAGCACATTGCATTGCTGACTTGTCAAAATATGGATACAGTATTTATGATATTGAGGTTCGTCTCGGTCTCAATACTATCTCATATCCAGGTTCAAATGTAGAAAGCTATAGTCTGCAAAGCGCCAAGATCCATCCAAATTACGATACTGACAATACTGAAAAAGGCTACGATATAGCTATACTAACACTAAATCGAAAAATTGATTTTAATGGAAACCGATTTATTTCAAAAATATGCCTTCCGTTTGTTAATTCTACGCCACCAACTGATTTAGCAAATCCAGAATATCCACTACCTAACACAGATTTAGTCGCGATTGGTTGGGGTGTTACAAGTGAAGGCAGTCATATAACATCCGACACGCTTCAACAGGTGACACTGCAGGCAGTTGATAAATATGATTCAAGATGTCGTTTTCCAGGAAACTCCCTGATACCAGCACAAAACAATAATCCACAAATACAAATGTGCGCTACTGGTCTAGGCAAAGGTAAGTTATAGGTAGGTATGCACTAATTTCAGTCCTGACGGATAAGACTGGATGTCAGTCTGACTGGGTACACATGTAGTGTATTAGTATTACTCTCTACTAATTCTTATTCTATTACCTCTAACTTAGATATACTGTGAGCCCAGTCCTTGACTAGATGTTCAAAGACTCGAGTCGAGTTAGACTGTACTAGTGCATAACTAGTTGCATTTCACACACTTTCCTTACGTCAGAACAGAACTATACTACAAATTCGTAATTTCTGCTCTTTTAATTTCATAGACACATGTCAAGGTGATAGTGGTGGACCATTGATGATGTTTCGTTCAGATGCAAAAGTTTGGGAATTAGTTGGTATCACAAGTTTTGGACGAGGTTGTGCAGAAAGAAGTTACTCCGGTGTCTACACACGAGTTGCTGCCTATCTCGATTGGATCAAACAGAATACACCGACAGCTGCGCCTACTCAACCAACTACTACGACGTCAAAGCCCACTCAGCCAACTACTACGACATCAAAACCCATTCAAACAATCACTTCACAACTGTTGACTCAATCGTCCACACCAAGACTCACACCTACGCCTTACTACAATAGCGCACAACGAATAAGTGGATATGGTGAACTTATTATGATAGGAATGAGTCTTTTTCTTTATTTTTCTGTGTAATGTACGAAGAGGATGATTTATTTTTAATTATAAAGTAATTCCAGTGATTTTATTTTGAAAATAAACTGCTGTATGAAAGATTAAAAGAACTTTTAGTTGTATACCTATTTGTCTTAATTGAAGGTTGGTTATGTACGTATCATATTCTGTTCCTAACAGACAGAGGAATAGAAAAAAGCCTACTCATAGCAGAGATGAGGTTATCTAACAAAAGAATTTAAAAGAAGCTCATTTTTTGTCTATATATAGACTTTCATATTATTAGTCAAAACGTAAAAGGACGTATAGCGATAGGCTATTGAAGCCGACTTATGCCTGTTCCACGGGATTTTCAATTTGAAACACGGTATTCACCAAAAAATCGAAAGACTATGTTCGTATCAAATTTTGCCCTCAACCACTTGGCTTTCCGATTTATCTGCGAAACACGATCGTTTTCTAAGCATCTCATATCTCAAGGATAAAACGTTCGTTTTGGCTGGAATTTTGAAAATATTCTAACAAACATGATATCTCCTTATGGGAAAAATTTCAGGTCAAAATATGAACTTTCGAATTTTCTATTAAAATTTCAATGAAGCGATCATAATTCGTTTTCAATAGCCTTTAGACACGAGTCTTTCTAGGCTTTGGCTAATGACCCTAAGATCTATATACAAGCAAAACATGAACTTCAAGTCGAAGGAACAATTTTGGCGCTTCCTACACTGGAGATAAACTCATTTTATCAACCAAACTGGAGTTATATATTTTTCAACAGTTCTAAATTATTAATGATTTCAGTAACGAAGTAACTCAAAAAAAAACTAAGTGTGTTTGAACTAACATTAATAAAATAATTTTTCTGTCATAAAAAATGCTAAAAGAATCGCCTTCAGAAGTGCTGATGAAGCAGATTTCCAGACAACGGACATTGTATTAGGCGATCGAGCTGTTCTTTGCTTCGTTTGAAATCTTGAAAATCACCTTACACTATCAATACTATTTATTAGCAGTCTTATAAGGTCTGTTCCACACATTCTCATAACTCATTTATTTATTATTATAAAGATTCGAAGAAAAAGGTTCGGTATAATTATCACATTTTTATGTTTCTGTTATGTAATAATCCTTTAACAAAAAGTTCGAAAACCAATAATTACTACGTATGCTTGGTGTTCGGTTACATTTCACCAAAGTTATTGTAAAAAATATAAAATGTTATCAATCTAAACATTGAAACAATAGATATAGATCGTAATATCGAATTTTTCGCTATCAATTAAATTTGGCCAAATTGCATAGAAAATATCATCGGAATAGTAGTTAGTTCTACTACCGAAATATTAGAAACCAAAATACTATATTCCGATTGTCCACTCTCGGCTATCATATGGTTATGATTTCGTTCAAGATAATATAGTTTATTTCATTAATAGACTAATGTTGCTGTCTGATTGACCAAGTAATCAGACAGACACACATTTTACAAATGGATGCCATTTTCATTCAAAAAAGGAACGAAAGAACGAAGAACGGTGAAACGAGTTTTAAACTTTTGTAACAGATTTGTCGAGCATAATCAGTGTTCAACGAAATCTAAGCTTCTCTAGTAAAATTTTTTTGTTGCATCTTAAATAAAGGAGGCAAAAACAAACATGCCTCCCGTAGTATTCTGTGAGTTATGTTTCTTCAATTAATTCAGTTTTTGTGTGCACAGACACTTTTAAACTCTTTTGCAACATTTCTATACATAAACACAGAAAAGACTCCAAGAGCGCTGATTTTTTTTCGCCATATCTAGCGACGTATTTCAAATTATTTAGTTTTTTGAAACAATTACTTCTTGATACATTTCATCAATCGAAACATGCGTCCTCTTCATTGTTGAGAACTAGAACCAACTCAGGATTCATTCATCGCCGTTGCCGGAAATAAGATCTGACAAATCCTCAAGAAATATGTTGGTGCAAAGTAAGTTCTGTCTCTTTTCCTCAATCTTGTGTCTCATATTGTTTTGATAAGTTCGTAATAACCTTGATGCATATCTAGTTAATTACAAGTAAGATCTGAGATTTTTATATAGATGTAACCAGTATTTATATTAGTTCTTAGGCGGATAATGAAACATTTCGATAAAGAAGAAAAGAAAACAGTCATATATGCATATTGTGTTTTACATTTTCATCTTCTAGCATGTTTTACAACCATGGTATTATTTTTTTTTGTTTCTCATAGTTTCTACTGCACTCGATGCAAGAAAAAATGATATAGTCGCATTCATTCAAGTATTTTATTTAAATACAACAGAAGCACAAGAAAAATTAAATGAAAATTATTTAGCGAACAATGTTGTAGATATCTGAAAGAGAGTAACCCACCAACTTACAATGGACGAAAAGTTAATTTAAATATCTCTAGTACAACTCAAGCAATCTAATTGATTTTTTATAATATGTTAGTATGTTACCTAAAGCTTTATTTCAAATAATAGAGTTCACAGCAAATATTCAAAATAATTACCATCAACCGAAATACATAAATCCATTCTTTTTACAATATTTGAAAAACACATTACATAAAGTTTCTTTCTCAATTATCTGCTTTAATTCACCTATATTTTTGATAGAAGTTTTATAAACGTTGTTCTTCGCATATCCTCATAGAAAGAAATCGAGAGACATTAAGTCCAGTGAACACGGAGCCTATCGAATCGAACCACCCCAATCTATCCACCTGTTTCGAAACGTTTTGTTTAATTATTCTCATTCGACAATAGCAAAATGAGCAGCAGCTCCTTGTTGTTGAAATACTATCGAACGCATCTTGTGTAATCTTTCCACTTCTGGAATAAAGAAAGATTGCAACATCGATAAATAATTTTCTGTATTAACAGAACCATCATCGAAAAAATGGTCCTATCTGCTGGTTTTTTGATATCATACACCACACATTAAGTTTGGAAGAATTCATAAGTTTCAATAGTTGCATGTGAATTAGATTCACACCAATATCTGTTGGTATGTTTATCGACTAATCCACATAAATAAGAGGTAGCTTCGGTAGAAAAAAATAAATTTTCTTGAATATCATTTTCTAACATTGGTATTAATGGTTGGCACATTTCAACTCTATCCTGTAAGTCTTATTCATACAGTTCTTGTACGAATTGCACCTTGAATGGTTTTAATGAAAGATATTTGGTCATAATTCGGTGTGCTGTTGTTTATGAAATGGAACAAGGTGCTGCAACAGTCCGAACATTTGATTGTAGCCCAACTTGAAGAAAATCCTGAAGTTAATCGATTTTTCTTTTGTGATTTCTGACTGTCTTCCACTGTGCTAATTTTGCAGAAGCATTCAAATGTCTTTCTAATACAAGATTCAGTTGGTATTTTTGTGCCAAATTCGGCTTGCAGTTGTCGTCGAACTACTACAGGCGAGTCAAATTTAGCCATTAATAGAACTTTTTAATTCTAATATTTATAGGCACCGACATTTATCTGAAAATGTACGAAATAAAACTTTAAGTAGCATATTAACACATTGTAAAAAAAATCAATTAGATTTCTTGTGTTATACACGAGATATTTAAATTAACTTTTCGTTCAGACTTCTAGAATACTCTGTATATGGTGTTGACTTGCATCCAAGAGATGCAGATCATCCAACAATTCTTCATAATACAGTTAGATACCAAGAAGATGACTTGTCTTGCTACTGTAAAGCATTTAAATTGCGACATCAATATTGTGAATGTTATCAAATGGTAAAATTATTGAATGTTATTCTAGACTCTTCTATAAACTAGTTTAATTCTTTGTGACTCTTATTTTCAAAGAGTGTATTTTTCGTGCATCCATATCTATATACAAGAGAAATTTCAACATTTTATAGAAAACTAGATTATTATCGGTGAAGTTTATAGAATAGCAGAAACATAATGTAAAGTTTTCCGTTGATTAGTTTCATTTTCTTTGATAAAGTACACAGTAGGAAATCTGCCAAGCCAATAAATGTACAAATTGTTTCTGTGATCTTTCAATGGAACAAATCTTCTTAGTTCTTGGAAGACCATTAGCATCTTTAGAATAATTAACAAACCATTGTCACTCAAACTTTCACAAGAATTTATTTGATTAAAAATAGGGATGGCACTTCACATTTACTTTCGTAGGTCCTAAACAGATTCTATACAGAGGTACGCATAGATCCTCAAGGGTTATAGTATGGGTGGAATTAAATGAAAATAGCGTATACTCGATCTTGTGTGATGTACCTCGCCGCATCATCTACACAAAGAATTATCACCAAATTGGATCATATTACGAGAACTCATATTGAATAGTGAGTGTGGAAACGAATTCTGGATAAATGATGTTGTTTCCGGATTTAAAAGTGAAAGTTGATGCTGTTTAATTGTAATCTTTCATTTGGAAGGATAGATTTTATGTCTGATTGTAATCAGGAAGGAAGATACATAGAAAAAGGTATGTATTCGATAGTACATGATCTTGTGAGATTAGATGAAAATCGTACAGAAAATTGGAGTTCTCAGAAATGTTCAGCTAAATTATGATATAATATATTTGAGAGACATGTTAGTATTTCACCTGTTGAGGAAGTAGATTTGAATGTGCCAGTAGTTAGTGATGATCGATTTTTCAGTACAGAACTGAGGAACGTTTAGTCGCTTATCGGAATGGTTCAGCGAGACTGCATGTGAGGCAACGTTTGAATTAATAGGACGTTTGCCCACCGATCGAATTCAATCAATTGATACTTCATTTGAAAGTGACAAATAGTTTGAAACTTTTCTCTGAATCAGTTTTGAAGAACATTTTCTTCGAAAAACCAACGGGTTGAAATTGTAGCTTTAGAAGGACCAAGGCTTATGAGGAAAATGCGACTTCTTGTATGCAATGGCAAGTAGCATTAATGGTTAAGTGAGTATAATATGATTTAGTTCAACATTTATTTGTTCAAGTATAGTAACCTCTTCGTATGTTCGGAAATATAGTTTAAAAATCAATAAGATGAGAATTATATATATATATCAATTGTTTAATAAACCTCGCGTGGATGTCTATGAAAGTAAAAATCGAAAATAGGCTCTTGCTGCTTATGAGAATATTTATTCGCATAAGCCATAACTATCGAACGAAAACATGTCAAATATCAGTTTAGATAATTTGAAGAATAAAAATTCTAAGATGTTCTAAATATGAAATGAGGATTTGTATAACAATGTTGCAATAATTTCGCGGATTATTGCAGAAAAATCTTGAAGAATCGACACCGTGTCAATCAGTATTGCGTCTATTTCACTTCTATATCAATCCTGGCATCTAAAATGCTTATAGGAATGCTTTACATTTCTTCACGTTCCTATTTATATCAATACGAAAGGAGACTACAGTCGCTATATGAATGTAAAGTACATTATCCAACATTTTTTTAAATACAGTAAATAGATGCTCTTTGAATGCTGATGACAGACTGTTAGCTATCCCTAAATGAATTACTTTACACAATCTCAAAAACAGTAATACCTTGTCTTTTTACAACATCATTGTCATACTTAATATTGCGTGCATTTTACAAAGCGCATATCTCTTCGACAACAGTTTTGAAAACACCATTCGGTAAGGACTAAATCGTGATAAAACCTAATTCATCCTAACGCAATCAGGTCGTATAGACCGGTGTCACTTACAGAAAATGATTCTTCTTGAGAATTGGTGTTTTTCGAGTGGCAATCTGAAACCGCAAAGTTCCAATAATCGTCAATCGCTTCCGATCCATGAACTCCGAGAACCACTGGTTTAACAAAACTGAACTCGGAAATTCTAAAAATCTGAGTGTATATTCAGATTCATCGAGCCCGCAAATCACATGAATCTTTGATTTTTCAGCTTTAACCATTAACATTCCATCCAACAACAAGATCAGAAGTTTATTTTATCTGACACTGGCGTGAAGTCCTGCACAGAATGGCTGTCTTTTCTCTTTAATCTATGAGCACAAAGGATACACCTTGAACCCACTAAGACTACACGGACATACGACAATATCTATATAGAAAGGCCTATAGCCTCATACTCTAACGTTGCACATCTTTGATAACCTATGTATCCTTTCCTCTTACAGTCTTATATCGCTTCTAGCTTCTGTAGACTTATCTTCTTAGTGCCTTACTTTCTTCAGGACCTACGGATATCATCATACTATACGTTTTGAGGGCCTATGGATACCTCTATATAATAACTCTTAAAGACCTATGAATACCCCCTTTATAGTAGCTCTTAAAGATCTGTAGATGTCCAACTATAATACCTCTTAAAGATCTAAGGGTACCTCACACTGTAGTAGTCCTTGAGGACCTATGACTATCTCCATATAGAATCTGTTTTGGAACTGCGAAAAGAAGGCGTAAATAATTTATTTACTTTTTTCAAAAAGTAAAAGTAAAGTGTCATTCCTAGTTAAAAAGAAAACAAAATAGAGCTTTTGAATTTGCTGCGAAATTTATTGACTAATTTGTCTGATAGACAAATTTCCAAAATAAATCATGCTATCAACATTGGATTTCCAATGATCTGCACTTCCTCCACGAAACCTATTTGAAAAAAAAATCAAGTAAAGTGAAATAAAAACATTTTGAGATAAAACTCACGTATGAAAAGACAAATTATTAATAAACCGTTTACTATCATTGGTTGTCCAACGAATGCTCTGATCAATTAGCGTTGTTCCATTGATTTTTATTTGGACGTGTCCATTGGCGTTATTACCAGTGTTTGATTTGACATACATGTGAACTTTGTATAGCTTGCCCTTTTCAATACTACCTAAAGTTAAGAAAAAATACGTTTCTTTTTTATTCGCTCTTTTTCAACCAATAATAGCATCTGGGACTGAATCATAAAATGATGTCATTATAAATCTTTAAAACTTTTCGGCTGTTTCATACTCAAAACCATGTCGAATAATGAAACGAACTCGAAACAGTATTTAGTCCAAACTAGTGATGATCCTGGACGTATACTTTCTTTAAGAATAAGAATTCATACCAGTTGATGGATATGATTTACCAAAGTTGTCTCCACATTGTCCTGGCATTCCAAAATAATAAACATATGGAATGAAATAGACTCGTTTGTTATCATTGTACCACATCAAACGTAGAGTTCCACCTGCTCCATCTTTTGGTGGATTGCATCCTGTATTTCGATTTCCAATGCCCAAACCAAAACCAACTTTTCCGCCACGACTCCAGTCAAATTGACTGTGAAATCGGATGTCGAAATCCAACTCATACGCAGAACCATCCGGTATTCTGATATTGGATACGATGCCACTTTCTCCAGTTAGAGCATCTTTTCGTAAAGTTATACGCAATTTTCCACCTGAGATCGATGCACGATCGTTTTTCCACCCGCTGATCGAACCAAAATCAGCTTTGGCCATAGTATCTGTATACTGCCCTTGAGCATATTTGCTCCAACTGATCGATTTCTGATAGAGTTGTGTCGATGCTGATTTAGATAAACAAAAAGAGCTACTCATGTAAAAATCTATATTTGTATAATTTACCTAAATCAATCAGCACCAACAAAAGAATAATTGTCACGACTAAATTCGTTGTCATTCAATAAAAACATCACCTATATATATTTTATCGAGTCACAAAAAAAAAAGAAATACCTGCAATTGTAAATCGTTCCATTCTTTGGAAGTGATCGTTGCGTTCGATAATATAATTATGATGAAAATGAATAGACAAAAAATATTAGAAAGTAAACCATGATAGTTAACTATGTAGTCACACTATCACAAAGGCATCTGGGTAAGCTTCTTCAAATATTTTCTTCGTGAATGTGTGCGATAACATTTATTTTCTTTAAGTGTATTTTGTCTCCTGTTCTATGCCAATGCATAGTCAGATGTTAGGTATCAGTTTTCAATCAATTCATTGATTATAAGTAACAATACATTTCGATATTCTTTTCCAGAGGATTATTTTTTTTTGAAAAAGAAAATAATTAACAAACTTGCATCGTCAAGAATGAAAATGAAGCTACTTACATAGAACACTAGGAAATATTCTTTGCCCGCCCTCGAGACAAATATTTAGAGCTTGGTTCTAGTGTATCTTTTCAAAGTACCCTTCCTGTGCATCAATGTACATGTGCATACGAATAAATCAGTCCGTGAAGCAGTTTTTGAAATGCTCCTTTGTGAATCTGTCAATGGTTTGATTTAAGACATTCTTACACGTAGTTGATTTTTCAGTTTGAAGAATAAGAAAAAGTCACATGGGCCTAAATCTGAAGAATATGGTGGATTTTGATATGATTCGACATGATTTTCGATCAAAATTCGTTAGTAATCCAGACTCGATGTGGCCTTCAATTATCATCATGAAGAATCAGCCCACGAATCGTCTCACCAGACTCGAATGGTATCGACTCGATTACACCATATTTTATGAAGAAAACAGCCACTATTCGTTTGCCTGAGCTTTTTTTTCGATGAACCTTGGTTGGATGTGGATCAGTTTTTGACACTCAAACTCTGGATTGCTCTTTTGTTTTCAGATCATAATGATGAAACCATGATTCATCACTAGTTATAATGTCAAATACACGACGGGATTGATCTTCTTCAAACCTCTTTAGTGATTGCCGACAAAACTGAACATGTAACCATTTTTGATCATCAGTCAACTGGTGAGGCACCCATCGAGCGCAAATCTTGTGTAACTTTGAATAATTATGAATGATTGAATTGATTGATGACGAACTAATCCTCAGGACATACTCTATTTGTTCGTATGTTGAATGAGGATCATTTTCGATTATTGTTCGAACAGCATCAATTGTTTTTTCGTTGACAGTTGTTGAAGGACAATCTGTATGAGTAGCATGTTCAATACTAAAATTATTTCGCAGAAATTCATGAAACCAAGTGAGGGCTGTGCACTCGGAAGGTATTTGGTCCCCTCATGCTTGCATAAAACAGGCATGGCTGTCTTTGTATAGTAAACTAATTTTCTAATCATATAATATCATAGTGCGAAATTATTCACGTGAGAATTTAAAATTCATATCGAAGATGATGTGAAGATGATCGAAAAGAAATGAAAAAATACAACGATGAATAATACGTGGAAGTCTGAAATTTTGCACATAATCCTAAATATGTTTATACATTATAATACAACTAGAGGCCCCTGTGAAAAGGTTAGACTCAAGAGAAAAAAGTGGAGCCCGTGGAGTGCATGCTTCAGCTATACCTCCCTGTACCTTCATTGTACTTCCCTATGTTCTCACTGTACTTCTTTGTACCTCCTTTGTATTTCCTTGTACGTTCACTATACTTTCCTATACCTCCACTGTGCTTTCCTGTACTTCCCTATACTTCCACTATTCTTTTCTGTACTTTCTTGTACTTCGAGAGTCTGTTGTTTTTACCCTTGGTTGAACTTCAATACCAGAGGAGAAACCAATTTAACCACTTCACCGGCGAATTTTGGACGGGCAAAATTCTTTTGGAGATGAAAACTAATGATAACATTCTTCAAAACTCCCTCCTGAAGAAACAGATAAACTGTGTTACTTAATTTCGAGTAACTATGAATTAATTTCATCTATACAGTATCATTCTTCTTTCTAACATACTGATCAGTCTTAGTTTACCGTAATTCTGCAACTGAAAACAAAAAAGTGGTGCATATTTGCATCAGCGCCTTCAAAAGGGTTAATGAACATCAGAAAAAATTTCATGAGTATAAAATATAATATAGATGACTGACATCTATCATAATAGATGGACATGTAAAGTTCCTGAAGAAGAAAAACACTTGTATAATATAATATAGATTGTTTAAGAATATTTACTAGTGTGTCGCTTTATTTTATAGAAAAATTCAAATCTTGAGCCACCTTGTAATAATTTTTCGTTGTTTTGAATTTTCTTTAAGGTCAATATCTTTGACTGTAAAGAAGAGATGGATGTTGCCCAGGCAGACAAGCTACGATGAAATAACGCGTAAAAACGCTTGAAAATGTGCGCTTTTTGCGAATTTATTTTCGTTAGCATTTTAACGCGTTTTTTTCCTGAAAAAAACGACAAAAGTCACGTATTTTAGGAAAAAACGCGTTAAAGTTTTAACGAAAATCAATTCACAAAAAGCGTACATTTTCAAGCGTTTGTACGCGTTATTTTATCGTAGCTTGTCTGCCTGGGTGGAACTAAAGATTCTTCTGATTTCGGTTAGAAGAAATGATTCAAATAGTAAAGCGAAAAAAAAGAGAAAATAACAGCAATGCCATTTCTAAATTGTAAGCATAATAATTAAATCATGTTTGATTCATCAAAAAACTGAACGAAATTAATCAATGTGCCATATAATTCGTCATACTTCCTGATTATTAGTGTAGTTTTATAAAACTATTTATATTGCTAGAGACTTTTGTCTTACTAAGTTAACTGTTTGAAACTTTTTTAAACATATTAAATACAGGATATCCTAAAAGATCATTTTATAGACGTGTATAGCATTATTACCAGAAAAATCTTACTCCAAGATTTTCTTTTGCTGAATGAAACTACCAGCGAGCTTCTACTTGTATACTAGACAAAAATTTTATTTTTTAAATATAGATAAAAATAATCTCAATTTTTAAAAGATGAAATATTTATAATAACATAAATAATATATATTATATAATGTTCTATTATGATCGAACTGTGATTCACAATTGCGAAAAATTACAATGCAATTACGCATAACTACAACGTAGTTGTTAAAAAATGACAAATAGGCAAATATTTGATTAAGAATCAATTATTTCTATTTGTTTCTTCTAAAAAAAAAGACGAATTCATTATATACAGAGCAATATATTACGAATGAGAATAGCAAAATATAAGTTACGATTAATACATATTGTCTATTCATTTTAATAAGATTTATTAATCGAGAGTCTTATCGTCTATTTTCTTTAATACATGTTTAAAAAAAATCAAAAATCAGAATTAAAATCAATAAATATATCTAAATAATTACTTAAGAATCAAGTTGAGGTAAACCAATAATATGTACTGGTACTAAATCGGGATAAGTTCTCAATAGCCATGACATATAAAGTACTTCGTTACCTATGAGAATAGGACAATGAGCAGTGATTTTTGCATTTGATGGAACATCAATATTAATTCGATTCAATACTGTAGTCGTATCTACGTGAACTCGAGCGACAAACAGAGCCGACAAATGTCCTGGTCGACCAATTGTAGACGAAGAGACAACAATAAAAGCAATTTTTGTTTCAGTATTTAGAGCAAGACAACTTGAAACGAGATTATATCGTTCAATTTCATCTTGTGAAGCAATTTGAACTTGCCAGATGGTGGATCCATATCGATTGATTGCATAAAGATATGGAAGAACAGCAATATACGTAATTCCTTGCTGATCGTCAGCGACTGGTTGAGTAGATTGAGCAGAACTTTCATATGGTTCCTTCCATTGCCAAAGTAAATGGAAATCACCACTTGCATGAGCATCCCAACCAGAAACAATAAGTGATCCTGTTGTCATCATTGAACTAAAATTTTGCCATACACGCGTAACAATTGCAGATTCTCGATCAAAAGAATAATATCGATTTCCTCCTGAATTAATATAAACATCTACTAATCTTGTATCTGCACCATTGACCTTTCGAAAATGATCATCATTTCCAATCCAATAAATTCCAGTACCATCACTATTGTATATTGATTTTGTAGAACATCCAATAACTCCTCGATCAATCCAAACAATTTCTAAACTAGTCGTATTAATAACCGCTATTGATTCATTAACTACAGTAGTGAACAAATAAATTGAACCATCATTAATTGATAATGGAGATTCTAATGGTTGATAAAGTTGTTTATTTTCTACACATTCTAGAATAGGACGATTTGTTTGAGCATTAGATATACGACAAGCTTTGCCCGAATATGAGACATTATTAGACCAAGATGATATAAAGAAAACTTGACCACTGTGAGGTGCAATAGTATTTGAAACGCCTGTATTAATCATATCAGGAATAGGTTCAAGATATAATTTCCAACGAATTATTCCATTTGATGTCAAACAAAGCAGATAATCAGCTAGATAAAAATAAATTTAAATAAATAATCTATTTATTCAATATAATTATGTACGGTTACTGCTACCACTTCGTTTGCTTTTCTAATTTTATTTTAGTTATGCTTCCATTATTCAAGAAATTTCTTTTTAATAAACTCATCTATTTTAACTAATTTTTGTATCTTAGATAATACAGAAAGAAAAATTAATTTGTATATTAACCTGAATGAGATGGATTTTCACTGATAAATATGTATAGATCACCATTTATACCAACTCCTGTTCCTTGAATCGCCATTACTTGCGATGAAGAATTATATATAAAATGCCATGACTTGTTAGTGAAATTTGTTGTTATTGAAGGAATTAGTCGTCGAGTATTACAAGGATTTCCCATTGCATGAATCCAACTTCGTTCATAATCATTTTGTGCTTCAATAATACACCAATGAATAAGAATCGAGAATATAATTGCGAAAAGAATGACCGTAATATTCCACAAATGCATATTTTTCTTTTTTTTCAATTTATCTCTTCATTTATAATATATAATAACCTATTTTCAGACGAATGGTCTTTTTCCCATAGTTACACTTTTATTTTAAGACTAATAATTGTCCTGTAATGGCAATGTTATTTTTACACAATAGAATAGATGACATGCGGAAATTATTCGTAGGTTGTCCTTATTCTTCTTTTATTAGAAACAATATTTAATTCAATTGAAAATTTATGTTTGTATTATACAACAGAAGATAAACATGGTAGCATCAAAATTCTTTCTTCTATGTTGATATGCATTGATATAACACAGGAGACAACCTCCTCAATTTGATGAATAGCAGCAGATGGCATAAAGATTCATGTGAAAGTTGTTTGAACTATGAAGTGAAACAATTCTGCTATTTGACCCTTTACAAAAAAATTTTTAAATAATGTTATCTTATTTTATGTTCTTTTCTTAGTTCATTTAATAGGTTTATGGAGTGTTTATCCATTGTAAACAAGGTTCTAAACGCAATTGTTTTTACTTCCTACCCGTAAACTATTATTGTTTTATTATCCATATTCTTTGTATGGAATCACACAAGATAAAAATGTGATAGTTTTAAAAGTTATTCGACAACAAACAGAACGGTTCGAGATACTATTCAAATATATACAGAATGACATTTCAATAGTGTTTTTGGGAATGCCAATATTCAAGAAAATTTTGATTAATTAGTTAAACATTTACATGATTTTATAAAATTATTTATTCTCTTTGAAAGGATAAAAAAAGCTTCAGCATTCTCTCTAGCTGCATTCAATGAACAATATTGTAAATATTAATTATGACGAAATTTGCGTTTGTATTTCATTTAAAAACGTATAATATGGTTTACGATCAGTATCATCAAATACTAAACTATCTTCTGTATTTAGTTTATTTTCTTGAAAAATAAATGTAACATATTCATTAATATTTGGCAAATAATTTGATCGTATACGTATTTCTATTTCATTTAATTGTCCTGTTAATTGATTAATATCTGTATTCCAATCAAATAAGCTGGCACCAGTACTTGTTGCAAACGGATTTAATTCAATAACAATACATTCAAATTCATTAGATAATTTATTATCAATTAATCCTATATCAATTATATAATTATGATATATATCATTAAATGGTTGAAAAAGTGGTTGAATTATTTCTTGCCAATATTTAATAATTGTATTTTTAATTTGTTGAATTATTTCATCATTTTGTAAATGATAAAATTTACAATAATGATTGTATTGTGATATTGCAGTTAATTTTGATTGATAAACAAAACAACGAAATTCCATTGATGGATCTAATAAATTATTCCATTGACGAATTATTATATGATTATTCCATTCATAGAGTTGGATATTATTTGGATTACGATCTTTATTATTTTGAACTTCTTCACATCTAAGTGCATCTAATAAATCAATAAAAACTCTTTCACTGGATAAAATAAGATTTAATACTTCAAATTCATTTGTAACTTGTAAAGATTGAAATTGTGCGTAACAACAAGCAATTAATTGTATATTTGCTTTACCTTCAATAGTATCATATTCATTTGGATATTTAATTTGTAATCTATTTAATTCTTCATGATAAATTTGAATTAATTTTTGTAAATTTAAAGGATCTCCATCTTTTGGACTTCGTGCACTTAAACGAATAAACATACTATTAATTTTTAATTGATTTGTTTTTAAATAAAGTATCTTCTCTTTTAATTCATCTTGTATTGATTGAATTAATTGTATATCATTGGATTTTAAGAATTTTTTTGAATTATAACGAGTTTGATAATAATTAACAAAAGCTTGAGCAATTGATGAAGATATTGGAATAAATTCAGTATAAAATGTTTGACATTGTAAAATTTTATACCATGCTTCAACATCAAAATGAATGTGTTCACATCTCTTTAATAATTTTCTATTATATAATAATGTTGAAATATTGTCAGCATTATTATGATCATTTTTAGTAATTGATGTCGATTTATCGTCAATACTATTTCTACGTATCAAACTTCCGATTTGTCCCATTATTATTACTACTGTATTAATTGCAAAGTAATTTCAGTTAGATGTACTTATGATAGAATTAATAATTGAGAAAGATTTTTATCTAGTCATATGAAAATTACAATACAGATTGTTTTTTTTTTAATATTTCTGATTCATCGATATGAATCATATTTATTTGCATAAGGTGTTGTTTTTTTTTCTTATATTCTTCTTTTTCTTTCATCGTTAAATAATGACATCTTTTATAAAACATCCAATATGAACAATATTTTGTTTTTTAATAATAACTTTAATTCCATATAATCAATTAATATGAATAAAATATCTTATTATGAAAATAAAGAATAGTTTTAAACCTTTTTAATGTATTTTTGAAAGTTAGATGTCGAAAATGGTACATGTGCAGAATGATCACACTGTCGCCTTCACTTTCATTCTGATTAAAGAGAGGGTCTAGAAATTGGAATTGTCGGTAACATGGTACAAACAACGATTTTTTTACTAAAATTAACCAGGTAACTATAGTACAAATGATCATCTGAAGACTGATGTAAATGCAGTCATAATAATCATGGGTAAAATGATAATGAAATAATTATAATTCAGATAGTGGTGTAAAACGATTTACTAAAGCATTTAATTAGTAAGAATCAGACCAATTCTACCAGTCTAGGGCTAAGTGAATCGTCTAACGATGAACGTTACTTGTGTGAAATACGTTAATTGAATGTGATGGTATGCTTATTCTGCACATACACCCTCATCGCAATATAACACAAAATACAGACTCACAGGAAATGTAAATCATTTCGAAGATCAGCTAATTATATCATTTAAATAACGATTATTGTACAAACGTTGTTTAATTTTTTTTCTTTTCATCTGTACGTAACCATTTCTCCTATCTATGAATTAAAGTTAGTTACAAGCACATTTTATGTAAAATGAAAAAATGTCAAAAACATTCAAAAATGCATAATTTGAAAATAAAGAACTTCAGTAATAAAGATATGAATATTATTGTTCAATAAATAAATTGTGGTCAAGCAATATAAAGAATTTTCGTTAGAGAATATTTGAATTATTGCAAAGACATCAATGATAAACCTATTTAAAAAGCATTACCGTTTTCGTACAATAATTTATACGACTCGGATATGCATCATTTGACATAAGTACTTTGACAATAATAATTTAAATGTGACAGAGTTTTGATTTTTCTTCATTAGTTTAACAGATAATGGTATGAAACAGATACTATATCAACTCCTTGCTTCTCAAGAGTCAATGGCATAGGCATTTGTAGCTCCATTGCAAAAAATTTAAGAAAACATGAAATTGAAAAACATTCAGAACTATTTCCATAATAATCTTCATAAGCTATCGATTCATAAAAAGAATATTTCCTTCCATAGCTTCGTCATCGAAATATGAACCATATAAAGTTCCGAATTAAAAAAATAAGTTTTTTTAATCGAAGTTTCCTCTATCTACAAATAACAGAGATTTTCATTACTGAGGAAGATTAATTAAAAATTGACTCACCATATATTGAATAGAAAAAAAATCATTACTAAACTGTATAATTAGTGAAAAATCACATTTTTAGGATCTACTTTCGCCGCGGTAGTATAATGGTAGTACATCCGGTTGTGGTCCGGATAACGCAGGTTCGATTCCTGCCCGTGGCATATGAATTTTTTTTTGATAAAAATTAACAAATATAAGAAAAAAAATTTGGATGAAAGAGTAACTATACAGAATGTCAAAAAATACTAAATTGTTTAATTAGAACAATATTTAAATAATAATGTACAAGAAAAAAATGTAGAATTTTTCTTTTTATTCAGAATAAATCCAGTCAAAAATATTAACACAATTCGTTCTTTCTTTTGATTTTGTTATTTATTTTTCTTGAAGAGTGTCAAACAAGAAAAATTTTTTCATTAATGATACTTTGTTAACATTTATATTATGTTTTTATTTATCTACTTAGAGGTACTCAAAAGTAGTGGCGGAGATAACTTATTTTCTTATAGAAAGCTTAAAGAAATTTTCTTCTTTTATCGAATTATAGAGAAAATGGCACTATTTTTCTATGCTATCTGATTACTCTTCAACTAATAAAATTTCGATAGAAACTGTTTGTTTGCTGAAAACTTAACTAAAATAGCTATACTTTGCATTTCACTTTTAAATCGTTAATATGTTGTATCAGAAAATAGAATATACCACATTAATATGCAGCGTGAAAAGCTCTACAATCTGCAAAGCTTACTTTAATTGTTTGCGTTTTGTCTTTAAGAAAAGGCAAAATTTTATGCAATCAATTTTCTATATTCTATAAAACAAGTAGTCTTATGTAAATTTTAGAGCTTTTCATATTGCATATTATTGTCGTATATTCTATTTTTTTTGATACAATATGTTAAGGATTAAAAACTGAATTGAAATTTTATTTTTATATTATTACTTGAAGAATAATCAAATACAGAATAATTTTTCTAATAAGTGTTCGAGCACGAACATAGAAAATGATCTGATTTTTAATAGAGAAAAATGATCTAATAAATGAAAAATAGTGCATATTATCCATGAAATCTTTGAAAAAATTTTAAATGTATCGTCACGTTTAAAAGTTAATTTTATTTCTTCTATTTTTATTCATAAAAAATTTTGTTGTTCTTGTGTTTCAAATTGCTAAAATTCGTTTTAATTAATTATGACGAACTGGATTCTGCATGAAAATATTTTTACACAAGTAGATTCTTGATATTTACTAATTATTATAATTTTAATCAACATCAGATGCATTGCATTGTCGAACCTTGTTAAAAATTTCGCCATAAAACACTTCTGTTCGGTCTTCGATAGCATTTTGTTTATTGTTTCGATATTTTCAAGTTAGATATTCAGTAAGTTGTGTTATTCCTCATTTCCAATAGGATTCAGTTTGAACTTCCTCATGAAAATAGTTTTTCTACGTTAATATGGTGTCAAATTTCAGAAACATCCGAAATTCAATACTAAAAATGATCATAGTCATCAGTATTTACCATCAATAAATTTCATGTTCGATGCACTTTCATCTGATATAAAGTTTGTCATAGATATTATTTGAAATTATATCTTTGCCCCTTTGAAAAATATTTTTACGCATCCTATACATAAGATACACTTGAGTAACTGCTTTCCTTTATACAGAACAAAAAGATTGAACACTGAATGAAGGGCATTATACCTTATTTAGTGTTCGTATTTGGTACTTTTCAACTTTCGAAAAAAAAACCAGTATATAACCAATATTCGTACGAAGTGATGTTGAGTCTACACATGCAGATCACTATGCTGCAGCATCCCGTTAGTTTTACGTAAGAACAACTTTGAAGCACTGCTACTCAGATTTAAAAACAATTATATTGATACATATTTTGAAATAGATCTCATAATTTTTGCCGGTGTCGATTTCTACTATCATCATAATGTAAGGAAAGTTAGCAGCCGATTCGAGTATTTCCTATAACTATTCGTCTCAGCGATTAAGCCACAGAAGATAAGTAGTAAGCCACCTACAACTCAGCGAGCTCTATCCAACGATACCAAAAAATCCGCAAAAAACTCTACTTTATCCCCAGAAAAAACCGAAATACTCCAAAAATCCTATACAATATAACTACCATTTTCCTTCCAACTTATCACGATTCGCCTGAATACATAAGCCTTCAGTAACAACTACATTTTTCGATGCAGAATTCCAAGCTCTATCGATTGGTATATAAACAACCCCGAAAAAATCATTTCCAGCTGCCCAGCGGCACCAAACCCGACCCCAACCCTCTGTTAAACAGTGACAACCATGACGATTCGCCTCACAGCTTAAGCCACCCGTCAAAAGCACATCAATCGATGCAGAATTTCAAGCTCTATCGAATGGTATATGTCTTGCCGAACTTATCGCAAGAAAAATATCACTTTTATAGGTAAAATCCCTCAAAATGATAATATAGGGATGCCTTTGGGTAGGTATTTGCCATAACTATTCGTTCAGACACATAAGCCACTGGGAATTCATATACCAATCGATGCAGAATTCCCAGCTCTATCGAATGGTATATGACTCGCATACCTTCCCTCAAACATAATATCATTTTTATAAGTAAAACCTTTGAAAATGATAGTATAGTGCTGATTTTGGGAAAGTATTTGCCATAGCCATTCGTTCAGACACATAAGCCACTGGGAATTCATATACCAATCGATGCAGAATTCCAAGCTCTATCGAATGGTATATGACTCGCATACCTTCCCTCAAACATAATATCATTTTTATAGGTAAAACCCTTCAAA
>JAJEKB010020675.1:138232-161845 GCA_022393335.1 Macrotrachela quadricornifera
ATGTTTGAGGGAAGGTGTGCGAGTCATATACCATTCGATAGAGCTTGGAATTCTGCATCGAAAAATGTAGTTGTTACTGAAGGCTTATGTATTCAGGCGAATCGTGATAAGTTGGAAGGAAAATGGTAGTTATATTGTATAGGATTTTTGGAGTATTTCGGTTTTTTCTGGGGATAAAGTAGAGTTTTTTGCGGATTTTTTGGTATCGTTGGATAGAGCTCGCTGAGTTGTAGGTGGCTTACTACTTATCTTCTGTGGCTTAATCGCTGAGACGAATAGTTATAGGAAATACTCGAATCGGCTGCTAACTTTCCTTACATAAATTCTACACGACTTTATTACCATTTTATGATCCTTTTCATTTCATGCATTTTAAAGTCTCTAACAATTATCTTTAACTTGTCAGCAAAAAGGATGGGCTACAAATTAAATGTTTAGTATAATTTCTTGATCAGTATTATGTACAAAATTTAATGCTCGACAACTCTCATGTTTGCTGAGAAAACGAATAATTAGTGGATATGGAATTATGTGTAGATTATGGAATTTGATTGTTGTTGTGGGTTCAAGTGCTGGATGTTGGTGCTGTTGTCAGGAAGGTAAAGTTCGGCGATCTCAAAAAACGGGAACCAAAAGCTGAGTCGAGACGCGAACCGTTAATGCATTCGATCAATAGAAAAATACCGAAATCTATGCCAAGAAATTTACATTTTTTCATTCTTTACATGAAAGTCTTCCTTGTATATATTAATTAATACTGAAATATAGGCCATCTATAATCTCAACAATTCAATAGTGAAAACTTTGCATAACAAATCTGAAAATCTCATAACTATCTGATGATTAACAGTTTTGGTTTCACATTGTATTTTGCGAATTGGCTTGAAACTAGGTCTTTCTCATATGCAGTAGCCAAAACTCGAGCTAATAACGTGGTTTATGGGGAATTTTTATGATCACCGAACTATACAAGACGATCAAGACTCACAGCTTCGATCTTAAATACTAAATCCTTTTAAATTAATTACTGACAGTTTCAATTTATTTACTGAGCAAAAAAGCTATTTTTTATTGATGCACAAACTACTGATCATCCTTTATAAAATATTGATCAACTAAATACATGCCAAAAAGATGTAGTTCAATGTCAAATTTGACAATGAGGAGGAATTGTCAGTGGAGAATAACTGTCGTGAAGGCAAATACCACGGGAGTAACTGATTGTGATGCATCATTGATGAATATCACATTGAATACAATCTTACATGACAGAGAGAGAACATTCGGTAAGAATAGCAGAATAGGTGAGGAAAAAAGGTAAACATGATATGGCAGTGATCGCCATATTTATGACCAGCAAGAGGTTATACATTACGCATAGTGAGGACATCTCATTTATCGGCACAGACTCTTAGTGTGAAGAATTTCCAGAAAATACCTTAAGTTTTGAATGAATCCTTTTATTAGTTGTACATATTCTATCAATGGATTGGCATAAGAAATTTCTAGGATTTTGTGTTAGTCTGGAAATGATCCTATGAATTTGGGATCTTGTGGAATTTATATAAAAAAAAATCTGAAAAGGTTTAGAATCGAGAACAAGAG
The DNA here is from genome assembly GCA_022393335.1 of Macrotrachela quadricornifera. NCBI lineage: Eukaryota > Metazoa > Rotifera > Eurotatoria > Philodinida > Philodinidae > Macrotrachela > Macrotrachela quadricornifera. The sequence goes on from JAJEKB010020675.1 coordinate 139,838, forward strand.
TGACACTTCATCAAAAAATTCCCATTGCCTCGCCACTGAGTTTACCTAAAACATGAAATAATATAAATTAACATCATTGGAAATAACTTGCTTTTCCCATTCTTCGTAAGTATTCGTCCAAAAATGAGAAATGAAGTACCGATTCTTATAATTCTTAGTACAATACGAAAGACTGCTCGAATTAATGGGAAATTACGATGTCGCTGACATTTTTCATTATCAAAACTCATGTGTTTAGTCTGAAATTAATACAAGTCTACTTTGAGCACCCACACATTTCGTTCCATTACTTCTAGTCTCTTCATGACAATACCATGGCAGAAAGATCTCAGTGTTTTCGTTAGAGTTAACCGGTCTTATTGCTAAAAGAGTAAGGAAATAGTGTATTGGACGAAATGAGTGTTCAGATTGTTTTGAACATTTGCGTCTGTTTCTGAAGTACAACATATTCTGTTCTTGCTTTTATATAGTATTATGCACGAAATTTTAGGAGATGAGCTTCGCAACATTCCATCATAAACTTTTTCATGTAAGAAGAAAAGAATGAAACGGCAAGTCATAGTAAGAATGGGAATGAACAATTTGTTGTTGACTCCGTAGCGTCAAATGAGAGAGATAAATGCAAGTTTTGAAGCACATATGAGATATTTTTGTAAAGTCTGGCTATGTTGATGAAGAAAAAATACCTACAACTTCAGTATAAGTTTTCTTTCCGAACATGTAACGGTCGATTTTCCTTCTTTCAGAAAAGGATTAGCGAATCTTGTTGGATTCGTGCCACCTGTTTATATTATCTACAACATTAAAAGACTGAACATGAATGAAATTCAGAAAAAATTTTGAATTACAGTTATACATAATATATTATTCGCCAATAAATGTGCATATTTTTACCTACGCTTAACTCTATACATCATTAACAATTCTATTTTGAAAAGTCATTGTGCAAAGTATATATAATTTAGATTATTGTATCTTAGTAATTCAAATGCCTTTTAAAATTATCGAATTACTATTAAATGATATATTATCTAAATATCATATCACCTGATAAAGTCTCAGCAAGACAGACACAACCGTTGTCATGGTAGCCATTTATTCTACTCATAGTCACCCTCACCGTCAAGACATACTGATAGCTAAAGTGTATTATGTAGTTGTAACTAATAAAAATGCACGTCAAAGATTTGAAGTTATGCTCGTTTGTAATTCTAATCTGTCTTTCTTATCATTATTCTATATGATTTGAAAGATGATCTTACCAAATAAACACTTGCAGCATATAGAACCATATGTCTACAAAGCATCATTTTTACGTATGTGAGATAAAACTACGCGATAAGAATCTTTTAAGAGAGCTTGCGCAAAAAATCATATATTTTACTAAAACCTGATCGAAAAACATTCTTCTATTGAATTTTATTGTCAACGTTGAAATCGTTTCACTTTTATCTTTTAGAGCAAAAATTTTTACTAGTGAAGATCATTTTTCAAATTAATGCGAAGTTGTTTTACTATGATGTAAATCGCATCTCGTACTTTTCTATTTTTATTCAAAATCTCTCACCCCAATTTAATCTACTCAGATTTCTTTCTATAGTTCTTAAGATCTTTCATCAATGAAACATGGAGATAAAAGCAATAGAAAGTAAAAGAAAGCCGTCAAAAATTAAGATCGACAAAACGTGTCTTCCCATTGCGAGACTGATTATGATTATATTTCTAAAACTATCATGCATTTCTCGAAGATTTTATTTTAATGTTAATTGAGCTACGTCTAAATGTATAAAATGCGAAGTCTAAAAATAATTCTATCGTATAGACTTGTGCATGTGAAAACTTATCTTCCTTTTAATCATTATTTTGTTTTTCTGTGAATCTTATCTCATTTTCCACTACAGATTAGATTTAAAGGTTCCATTATTAAGAGGAATGGAATTAGGTGTTAAAACTTCAAATGGTGACACTATCGTTCTAGCAATGGCTGAGCTCGTCGAACAAACACACGAGCTTGAAGAACAAATGGAGAAAACGACTCATCATAATTTTGTTGCTGTGCTCAAAGAAGTAAGCTAGTATCTATCTATATCATTCCTGTAGAATTTCCTGCATGTACCTATTAATGTTTAGATCGCATGCGTTCCAGTTCCACGCGTCTCTCCTCAAATTGTCGAGATATTCAACGATCTCCACAAAACTACTTATCATAGGAAAGAGTTTATCGACAGACTAAATGAAACCGGAGTAGCCAGTGACTATTGCAGAGAAGATCTCGACGAAATTATCCAACAACTGGAAGCATCTCATGGCTATAGTGAAAAGGGAATAAGGGATCTCATTAACTTCATAAGAAAACATCATTCTTACAATAAATCACAGATCAAGAAGATGTTAGAAACACTCAACGTACCAGATCAATATACGATACTACATTATGGTGCTCTTTTCAACAACGTCGCTTTCTGTAGATGTCTAATCAACGACTTCGGTTGCAGTAAGATTCTTTCATTCTATTTCATTTTTTGCAAAATCTGCTATTTTATGCTAAAATATATAACGAAGCAATTGTTGTTATCTTTACATCTTCTTCATCTTAAAAACAAGATAATTTTGACTTAATGTTAATTTCCTTTCACAAATCTACTTATTATAGTTTAAATAGTACTTCGTTTTTCGATGAAGAATTTTTCAAACTGATGAAATGAAAAGACATAAGCAGAAAACGAACAAAATGAAAATATAACAAATTTTAGATTTCTTTTAGGTCCATTTTAATGGTAATACGAAATAGATCAAATCGTTTAGTTATTAGTATAATTGCCTTTTATCTATATCACTATTAAAAGTAAACAAAAGGAAATCTACGGCCTACTATACTTACATTTTATTTTGATTTAGTACGAACATGTGTTTCGGTATGAGTTCTGGGTAATTTCATTTGTATTATAACACGATAGTCTGTAACTGTAAGAGCTGATATAATGATTGACCTCTAGCCTATAGATATGAACAAAGAAAATCGTTATTTTTCATGGCAAACATCTTTGATAGTTAGTTCCAGTTCCACTTTTCGCTAGTCTCATACATCAGTAATGTTAGCATCTTGCAAAATACTTTTAACGTAATTTCATTTTCTCCAAGATATCAATTTGGTCAGTTGGGATGGCCAAGCGATACTTCATATCGCAGCTCGCTTAACGGATAACAAGCAACCTGAGTATCCTGTAAGTAATAATGACTACAAAGTTTATTTTAAAACCTATGCTCGTTAAAATTCTCCTTTTTTTAAATAAGTCTTCAATTATGAAGTATTTACTAAATCATCCAAAAATCAAAATAAACATTCAAGATAACTATGGACGAACACCATTACATTTTGCTGTCATCTACAACTGCATAGGGAATGCTAAGTGTCTGATAGAATATGGTGCCAACCTCGATGTATGTTCTCCTATCAAGATCATTTAGTGTTGTCAACAAACAGTTCTATTCTAAATGTTTTCTTTTAGATCTCTGATACATCTGGTGCCATTCCACTCCATTATGCTTGTCGAAATCTTGAAAATGACAATATGATTCGTTCGTTTTGGAATTTTCCACAATTATTCAACTATGAAACGCATGATAAGATGAAGCCTATTGATATTATGATCAAGTACAATAATCCTGAGATTATCAAACATTTTTTTGACCTTAGACACATTCAAGAAATTGACGACAGAGCAGATGTCATTACTCTAGAGGAAACTGTTGTTCGAAGTCCTAAAAAAGAAGTCTTGTCCTTGCTGAAACAACAATATGAAGAAGCAATCAATCATGATCACGGTAAACTTTCTTTTGCTTGCCGCCAATTGCACGGTTTCAAATCAGTCTCACATCTAATCAATCCGTATAGTATCATGCATCATGACAAGCAGACTGGCTTGAGTCCATTAATGATCGCTGTCCAACATCGTCAAGTTGAGTGCATCAAAGAGCTTCTAAACAATAAATATTTTACACAGGAAGCATTTGATTTAGTAAGTAACGTCTCGTCTGGCACAGTACTACATATTTGTGCAAAAGTACATCATGAAGAGATCACCAAAGTATTGTTTAATTCTCGTTTCATGTCCAATACATTAGCAATTACTGCCGATATGCTGGGTAATACACCTCTACATATTTGTGCTCAAGTTGGCAATGTATATATGACTCAACTATTGCTAGACTACATTACCGGTCTCAATTTATCTGTGACGAAGGCTGATAGAAATTCATCAAAATTTCTAAAATCGACCATCCACAATGCTAATAGGCGAATACAGCCACAACCATCAGTTGCTCAAAACATCAAGATTTCTACTAATTATGGATCAGCAATTCGACACGCACATGCATTGTTGACAAAAAAGAATAAAGAAAAATTAACATCTCTACATGTAGCTATTGAAGCTGGACATTTGAATGTCATTAATGAAATGCTCAAATATGCTGATGCATCGGTGATTAATATGTGTGATGACCAGCAGCGCACAAGCTTGCATATGGCTGCTGAAAAAGGTGAGAAAATGGCCGTGAATATCATTGAAGAAAACAGCGCGACTTTTCTCTTTAGAATATGACATTTTTTATCAAAATCCTTTTTCCTTTTGCATTCAGATAAGATTTCCTGAAAAAATGAAGCAAGATTCTGTCTAAATGTGACTGATATTTGTCAGGATAGATTTTCAGGCTCATCTAAATATATGACATGATATACTGATATTTTGTAAGATCTTACAGAAGATTTAGCGTACTTCTTGATTTATTCTTGTTATTAGATAATTCGAGAAAAATAATTCGAATCTTGGCTAGGTCATACATGTTTACGATAGTTTTATTAAAAATACGATAATATAAGAAATCTATAGGATCCTGTTTAAATGTGAACAATATTCTAAAAGAATAAAGTCTTTTAAGAGTACGAAAAGCAAAATTCGGGAACGTTCAAGAATAAGATTAGGGACACATTTAATGCATAAATATCTTCTTAATAATAGTCGTCTCACCAAGAATGTATAGCATATTATACATCTCAAAGGTACGAAAACTTAGTGTACACCCTTGATTCTGAATGTTCTATACAATGTTCCAATCGAAGTGAAATATCCACAGTATTTTTAAACGAATGAATATAACAAGTGGATTGTCACCTAGAAAATCAACATGTCAACTTGTTCTATAGGTTATGTTGGTATTGTCGATGCACTTCTCGAGCATCAGGCTGATTCATATGTTTGTGATATAAACGAATGGACACCATTACATCATGCAGTACTATGTGGCAAGGATGAGGACGACAAAGAGCGACCTCAGTGTATTGCAAGTCTCGTTACACGTGGTATGATCAATATCAATTCTTTAACTATTCGACGAGAGACACCATTACATATTGCATGTGAATATGGATCGAGTAAACTTGTCAAACAGTTGATCGAATTTGACTGCGACCTATTCTTAACGAATGTAGACGGTTACAATTGTTTTGAAGTAGCAATTGAGACAAACAACGAAGAAGTTGTTCGATATTTGATTGAAAGTGACAATTGTTTCGATTTAATGCGTAATTCACAAATTCGAGAAAAAAAACGCTCCCATTGTTCTCTGCTTGCTCGTCAATATGAAGTAGATACACCGATGCGAAAACTTATTCGTAAGATGCCTTCAATGGCTTTACTCGTACTTGACAAATGCTCAATGATAGTGCGTACCAAAAAAATGGCTGTACACAAGAGCATTTTTGTGTTTGAATTTCTAGAAGATCAGTTCATTGTCAACAAGTGGACTGAAGGTGAATCATTTGTAGTTTTTACCAATACTTAAAGTAATAATATAATTTTGCTATTATTCAGATTTGTCAAAAGATGTAAAACATGGCACATTGTACACTTCTAATACGGTCGATCTAGTCCTGAAACATCCACTATTTTTAATGGCTGAATATGAAGCCCATGATCTTATGTCACATCCTCTCAGTAATTATCTTGTGAAGTTAAAATTTAAAAAATTTGGCATTTTTCTCTATATCATGCTTCTCTTACTGTATATGATATATCTTGGATTATTTACTACGATCGTACTACGTACACAACATCCAGCAACATACTATAATCTCACAAATATCGATTTCGAAAATTCTTTGTGCTACAATGTTTCACAAGCACTTCTAACATCATCACCTACCATTGGCGGTATTAAAACCACGTTCGACCATCTTTTGAAATACACAATGTATATGGTTATGTCATCACTTCTCTTCAAAAATATGTTTAACATCATTGAAATTTCGCAAATTAATTTCTTCGAAACAGTGAGGTATTGGTTGGAAACTGTTGCAGTTCTAATGAGCTTCATCTTTGTACACGATCAAGGCTATCAGATGAATCTCACCTTGCGCTGTCCACTTCAATGGGAAATTGGTGCATTTGCTTTACTTCTTAGTTGGCTAATTTTGCTCGGCTACATTCAGTTCATACCAATGGTAGGCCTTTATGTTACAATGCTTTTCGTAATTATGAAGAAATTTATGCGATTTTTCACCGTACTTCTCATCCTTATTAGTGGATTTGCACTTGCTTTTTACATGGTTTTTCAAAACTTTGAACCATTCCAAAATACAGGTTATTCGTACATCAAAACGGGTGCGTTAAAATAGCTTTTGTCAACTTGCATTCATTTCTCATCATGTCTCTGATTATCTATTTAGCATTCATGATATCCGGAGAATTAGATTTTGATGATCGTATACACAATGCAGAAACGAAAGCATATTATAAGGTGTCATTCTTGATTTATCTTCTGTTTCTTGTCATAATGACAGTGTTCGTGACAAATCTTCTTATTGGTAAGATGCATAGAAGAGAGAGTTTATATGATACACGTGCATTTCCAGACACATTGTGCTTTTTTAGATGTTCTTAAAGAATTTTTAAACGATTGATAATGTTTCTTTTTGAATAGGATTGGCCGTCGGTGAAATTCCACCACTGATGAAACAAGCAAGCGATAATCGCGATAGATTGTTTTTTCAACTTGTGGCCATATGTGAGGTTTTTCGTTACCGACTAATTTGGATCCTTCGCCGCACTGATGTAAATGATGCTATCGCATACAGTTATCAAGATTTGGACAAAAGAAAATGGCATGAACGATTGAAACAATGCTTAATGAAGCGATGGTCTCGTTCGACCCATAATGGTGATAATAATGATGATGACGATGACGATGACGATGACGATCCGGACGCAAACACTAGTAGTTTACTTATATAGTACGGTCTAGGTGTAGATGTAGGTGTGCGAATTGGTCTTTCTTTGACTAAGGGACATACCTACATTCTTATCACGTACTCATGGGCACACATTCAAAATTTGATTTCGATTCGACTAAGATCAAGAACACTTTGTAGCTTCTTGTTCGATTTAGTTTAAGTTTTATTTAAATAGAAAGCTTAAAAGAACATCAGATATTCTTTCTTCACCAAAATCTTTTTGTTAAAGCAGATCTAACAGTGTCTACATATTGTTCTGCTCAACCATTAGAGTGTGAATGTCCTGATGATGTGGTAATGTGCTAAATACCATTCCGAATACAAAATTCAGTATGTTTCTGTTGGAATAAATCAGTACCATTATCAAATACAATAACTTCGCATAAATCTCAACGGGGAAATAGAGATAATAATGCATCAATTGTTGCTTTAGTTGACGAATCGTCATAATAATTACTTCTACTCATTCTGAATACAAATCAGGAATAACAAGAAAATATAAACGCATAAATTATTAGCCCATGAACTCCATATGAAATCATTTTTATGTTTGATCTGGTACAGACCATAGAAGTATTAGCGTATTAATTAGTTGTTTAGACTATTTTGTATCAGTGGAAGATTTTTGAATAAACTCTTCAATTTCTCTGTCGATTGATGGTCATCAGAAATAATGTTGAGCAGTAACTTTCATTCGAGTCATTCTCGGATTATGAAGCCTATAATAATATTGTAAATATTCACACTGTTGTGCTGATCAATCGAAAAATATATAACAATAAACTTGTGTAAGAACTGAGTCTTTTCTAATAGCTTGAGCTGTTTGTGATGCATGAGGTAGTACTTCACGTTAATATTTATGTTGAATTATATGAATAAAATTAACATCATCGGAATATTCTTTATCAAATTTTGAATTTGATCAACAAGGAAATCGTAAAAGTCCATCAGTTTCACCAAAAATTAATATCTTGTACTGATGCATTCGAAACAATATCATTGAATATTTGATTGTTAAAACACAAGACGTTCATCCAATTACGATCAACGATATTATTTCGATTTCCATTATTAAGGATAAATTGTAATTGATCTTAATCATTTTTGTCTTTTCAGACAAATAGAATGACCTGAAAAATTATTAGAAATTGAATTAATTGGATGCAATTCGGGTTTTCCCATTAATTTTCAAACACGTCCATTTACAATTGTGATAGGAGAACTAGTTTCAAATTTCAAACCTTCTTGTATATCATGACAAACTTTAGCCAGATGACGTTTTTTCTTGCATTTGTGACTGGTAACATTACGAAAACGACATTTCGATCGAAGATGATCAGTAGCTTAAACAAATTGATTATTGATGAAGATTCGTAGATTGTTTGAGGTGTTTATCAATTTTGTTGAGACGAATTCATTTCAATGAAATATTTTTAACGTTTGAATCATCAATTAAAACTGATTCAATTGTTTTAGCCGTGCTGATGCTTTCTTCAAAATCTTCTAAATACGTTACATTAAGTGCTTGCATACATGATCATTTTATGAGTCATCAAAAAATGTAAATATTAAAACTTCTTTATAGAAATTCGATGATTTTTGAAGTTCTCCAAAAAATTTAATACGTTTAGTTGAAGATGAGGGTTTGCAAATGGACAGTAAAGTGTTGAATGGGTGCACACCAAATGAAGTGATAATCAAGTCTCTTTTTTTTCGAATCATTACAGTAACTTCTTTGGAACTGTCAAAATCAAAGTATACTGTTTCAAATTCATCATCCAGTGAACTCACTTCATTGAGTGAGCTAGCACTATCTTCAGTAACAATTTCTTCGAACGACATGTGATATATTCCAAAAATTCGGTTGTATTTATATGCAAAACAATAAAGAGAAAAGAATAGAAGAGAAAATACTGGAAATTTTCCTCTTTTTCTCAGACATGATTCATATCATATACAAAAGAACGAAAAACAGATTGAAGTAATTATTCAACTGGTCAATAAAAAATGGCTCACTGTGTATTAGTATGAGCAAGAGAGCGAAAAATAACCAATAGAATATAGCCAAAAGGTCATTAAATGCATTTATAAGAAGATGACTGTTCGCGAAAATGAACAATCTGAAAAAAAATTTACGAAAACTGAATCGGGTCGAATATGTTAATATAATATTTGAAGAGAAAATGTCTTTATTAGATATATTTTTTTTTCATTGATTGAAAAATAATTCCATTTGGTAAAATAACATTACGAAGAGATCGAGCAACGATCAATTGTTCGTAAGTCACATTGGCTTCTCTAAAATCACTTCCATCAAGTGATGAATTTGTAAAATTTGTACCTGTCAATTGTGTCTGATTGAAGACACAATAATGACAATGACTATTAATAAAATTAACATAGCCCATATCCGCTTTTATGAAAGAAGTATAATTAATCTTTGCTCTGTGCCATAATGATCCTTTCAAAGAAGCTTGTTCAAATGATGAATTATAAATAATGGTTCCAATGAACGAAACATTCTCGAAAAAAGTAAATGAAAAGGTTGAATTATTAAAGATTGTTTCAGTTGCATTTATCCTTATGAGTGTAGATAGTGCAAAATTTATAAAGGTAAATTTAGCTTTATATAGACATGTAAAGGACATGTTGATCCTCTGAAATGATGATTTCGACTTAAAATCTGATGAAAACTCAGCGCCACTTAGATCCATTGAGTTCATTTTTGCGTTGAGAAATGTACATTTAGAGCAACTAAAATGGCGCATTCGAGCACGATCTAGTGAAGATCCAGAAAAAGATGTTTTTTGGTGCTTTGCATCATCAAATATAGAATCATCCAAAATCGCATCCTTAAAATTAAGGCCCAATTTATGTCCGTCACCACACGGCCACTCTTCACTAGTAGACGAGGAAAAATCACTGTTAACCAAAAGAGTCTGTATGAATGTCGAACCATCAAGTTTCATACCTCGAAAAGACGCATTTGTTAATTTTGTTTGACTCAAAACAACACATCTTATTTCATTGTTAACAATCATATTGTGGGCTAGATTAAGGCCTGTTAAATCAGCCAAAGATAAATCAAGAATTGAATCTTTACTCCCATTTCTGACAATCAAATTACTCTCGATTAATGATCGAATAAGAAATCCTTTTCGTTGTGGCTTGAGTTGTGCTAAGGCTGTTAATGTCTTGAAACGAGCAATATTGGCTTTATTGGTCAGTTGATTATCCTTTTCTAATAATTTACCCAATGAATCAAAATAATGAACCAAGTTTGCTTCTTCTTGTTCATCATTGGATAACATAATATCTTGTTTATGACGTTCATCAGCTATTTTCAAATCTTGTAAGCGATTTTCTCGTGCAATTGATAATTCAGTATTGTTGTACATGACTGTGTATACAATTATAGTCAATGGAATACATAATCCAATCACAAGTTGAGCGCAATCAAACCATAATCGATTTTTGTTTGCCTTTTTTCTGTTGTCCATAGATGCGTTCTATATAATAGGAGCTACTAATAATGTTCGTCCGTCTCAAAATTTGATTTAAAAAAAATTAAATAATGAAAAGAAGAAAAGTCAATATATTTATATTATAATGCAAATTTGGTTTAGAACAAATACAGAACGCATGTGTAACATCTCTCTTTCTTTGGCTATGGAATAAAAAAACACAATTGATTATCAAATTAGCAAATATTTATTGTGATTCAATATTTATCATTTACAAAGTCAAAACTAAAAATATTATCATAAAATTACAAAGAAAAAAAATAACTTGACGTAAGCATCGCATGTTCTCTACTGAAATGATATCATCATGTTGAATATATGAATCCAATATGCCTAGCGAAGAAATCCTGATTAATCATAGGTTGCACAATATTGTAATGAAACAGAAAATCTGTATTTTAGCACTGTATATTGATACTATATGAAAATAGTGGATTTCGGTGCTTTCAACTTTATCAATAGTCGACCAAATTTGAGAAAAAAATTTATTGGTTCAATGGCAGAATGACAAAAAGGGCATGCTGAAAGAGAGCTATCATCCAAATACTTTATGCATGTAATGTGATTACTCAAAATAGTCATCAGAATAGACGGTTAGTCTGAATCCACAAAAATCGAAATACAGAGTGGCCTAAAAGTTGGTTTGCGAAAAAAAAATATTCATAAAGACGTGTCTAGAGAGATCCTTTTGCTAAGTAAGATCAATAGTGACACTTAAGAAAGGATCTCTCTAGACATGCCTTTATCGTTGGTAAAAAAATCAGTTCGTTTGCTCGAGCCCTAGTAGAAGAGACTCAACTTTTTCTTAAGAAAATGTCTTTTGGGTCACCCTGTACTTCATAAACTTGTTACTGATGAGTTTATTTTAGAAAAGTAATGTAAAAAAAATGTTGTCTGATCGTAAAAACAAACCTCAAGATTTAATCAAATCAATCTTCTTTTTAAAATAATTATGTCTATCGTGAACTACGAATTAAATCCTAAATAATTTTCTGAGCTGTAAATGTATTTATAAGATAATCAATCCTGCCGTATCTCTAGTTTACTCGATGTTTTTAAATACATTATCAATAACATTCGATAGTACGTTTAGCATTTATATAATTTTCTCTGAATATGAATGTATTAAAACACAAGAATTGATTTTATGGGATTAAAAGGCTTTAGTACATTTTTCATCGGCAATAATTGTATATAATAGATTGACACCATGTGATTCGATTATAATTGAAAATAAAGGCAAAATGCTCTCAATGTCTGTTATTTTTGTCACAGTTCTCATTATTTGTCTAACTTGTAATAGTCAAAATGTTCATGGTAAACGTATAGTGGCCAATAAATTGAGTAAGTCATTGTATAGGATCATATCGTATAGTTCTACTTGCAGGTGATAAATACGTAAGCATTAATACCTCTTTGCATAATACTATTTTAACAATAGTTCATTTCAAATGATTTGATTTATTTAGATGCCCTCAGAGCTGACTGCATTACATCGAATAATTGCCAAAGCGGAGCTACATGTGTATCAACGGGAGGAAGTACTCACATATGTATTTGTCCTCCTAATTTTACAGGAGATCTTTGTGATTATCCACAGGGTATCTTCTTTTTTTATTGTTAAAATATGTTTTTAATGTTAATTTTAAGGAATAATTAATGTTTGTGCGCCTAATCCCTGTGCCAATGGTGGCACTTGTACAACGACATCAGGTGGCAATTTTAGATGTATCTGTCCTCCTAATTTTACAGGAGATCTTTGTGATTATTCACAGGGTACCTTATTTTTTATTCTTAAAAAATATTTTCATTATTAATTTTAAGGAATAAGTAATACTTGTTCGACTAATCCCTGTCTGAATGGTGCCGCTTGTACAATGTTATCAAGTGGTGGTTTTAGATGTGTCTGTTCACCAAACTTTACAGGGTTTTTGTGTGAAACATTTAACAGTATAGCTTAGTTGTTTTCATTGTTTAAAACTTATTTTAAATTGTTTAAAGGTGTAACTTCCACATGCCAAAATAACCCATGTGCTTATGGTGCAACATGTGTCGATGTATTTCCATATAATTTTTTGTGTATCTGTCCACCTGGATGTACTGGTCGTCTATGCACGGTAAATTAAATCATTTTTATTTTATTTAAATGTATATATTTATTATTTTGAATGTAGGTGCCAATATTCGGTTGAAAAATTTTATTTCATCTTGAATAAAAAAAAAGTATTGGCAATATTATTTAAAAATAAAAAGTATCGGATGTTATTTTCGAAATCTATTATGAAACGATTAGTTTATTTTATAAATAAAGAGATACAGAGAAAGAAAAAAAGAATGTCTGAAATCGTATTTTGCCTATTAGTATTGATTTCAATATTTAATAACTAAATACCATAGTATATACTCTCATCCTTATGTCAATATAGAAAAAGAAAACTATGTGCATTATAACGTTGTGTTGAAAAATTAAATATCGAATCACTTCATTTTTAAAATGGAATATATACCATTCGAAGCAGAACAATTGTCGTGAAGCTTTGTTGATTTTTCATTGGCTAAAATATTATCAACAGATTTAGTTTTATTAGCGAGTTATCGTCCGGTGTGTTCACGTTCGGAGATTTTATAGATTATGAAGAAAATAGCTATTATATATAATTCGATAAAGTACAAAATTCTGTTTTTTGCGAAAATATGTATTTTCGAATGAACACAAACTCGCTGTGTTCTCTCTGAGATATACTTCACATTTCTTTTTGCTTTAGAATGATTGTGATAAATAAAATAGTTATGAATAAATTGTGTTTTTTGATCACTCTCCAAATTAACTGTTGTTTCTAATCCACAATAATGAACCGTAATTTAGTTTGTAGTTCCCACGATAGACAAGACCATATTGTATTATGAATAATAATTGATTATTCGTTGTTCAATAACTAAAAGATGCAAACTGTTTTGCGTGAGTTTCAATTATCAAATTCAGCAAATGAATAAAAAAAAGGAATAGATTTTATAGTGTTCGAACAAACGTTTCTGAATCAAACTATTTGTGTCGGCCATAGATGAACAGTTTGACGATGTGTAGTCTTCAAAAAATCTATAATAGATGTAATTAGGAATGTAACTATGGTGATGATTCATCGGTTAGCCGTATGGACTGATTATCGTTTTATTGATACTAACACAAGTTCATCGGTAAGTTATCGGTTGTCTGGTTATCATCACCATTGGGTTCCAAGATACAATTGAGAAATAATTATCGTTGGAAAATATTCCATCAGATGAAAAAGTTTTGTACGGCATTTAGTAAATGTATGAACTAGCTTTATTCTGATTTTACTATTGAATATTAATAATTTCAATTTTTATCTATCTGATCAGTTACTATTCAATAATTATAAATAATGATAATTACGAGTGAAATTTTTTTTCATTTTTGTATGAAATTAGATCAGGAATCAATTAATACTGACATTTCACAAATAATTTTTGGTTAGAATATAATGAATCAATTAGACTGTATTTATACTGTTTCTATACACTATGAATAAATATTGAGCAGTTGCATTTTCATCTATATTTGAATTGAATTAGGCTACTTATGCTCATATAAGAATAGAAACAATTATTCAAGTACTTTACAAAATAGAAATGAGTTTTACTAAATAAATAATACATCCAACTATAACTTAATGCATAATTCCATAACAATTATAACATCATGACGTTTTGATTTTTACCATTCGTTGCCATTTTTTCTGATTACTATATATAATTGACACATAAGTTGTTTTTATTTGATGTAAAATAAAAGAATTCAAAAAGTAAAGAAGATACATATATTCCAAACATTATTGATTCTAATCATTCATTGTTTTTCTTTTCATGTAAAGGTCATTCAAACAATCATTGAAAACGAATAATGCTATCAACTTTTATCTTTGTGGTTAACATGCGATCACTTTTCTTTTGACATCAATACTTACTATCTACTGTAAGCAAACAAAGAACAATCGATGTATATGTCAATAGATTCATATAAAATGGTGGTTCTTCTTTAACTCACTACTATCAACAAACTACCAATCAAAATAGGTAAGAAATGAATAAAGAAAAAAAACTGTTGCTTATTGAATAATATATTTTACTCACATTTTTTATTTGTATAGTTTTCAATTGTATGAAGATGTCTTCTCGAGCTAATTGTCAAATATACGCAACGGGTGGTTTTGCTGCCATTGGTGGTTTCCTTTTTGGTTATGATTTAGGCGTCATTTCGGGTGTACTTACGATGTCGAACTTTCTTGTTGCTTTTGGAGACCAGGCAAGTCTCGATCGAGGTTCACTGACAAGTGGAGTATCGGGATCAATTGTAGGTGTAATGTCAATTGGTTGTTTTATTGGCGCTCTTTTGGCTGGACAAGCCAGCGATCGATTCTCTCGCAAATACTCAATTGTTCTCTTTTCAATTATATTCATTATTAGCGGTGCATTACAAGCAGGTTCTATTAATTTGACAATGCTACTTGTTTCTCGTCTAATTGCTGGTAAGATAATCACTTTTTTGAATTTCACATTATGATATATTTAATCAAGTGCATAGGTGTAAGTGTTGGTGCATTATCAATGATCGTACCTGTTTATCAATCAGAAATTTCTACAAAAGAAATTCGAGGACGACTTCTTTCCTTTCAACAATGGGCTATAACCATAGGAATTGCAGTTAGCTTCTGGACTAACTATGGTACAGTATTTTCTCCTAAAAGAGAACATCATTAAACGATTTTTTAGTCTTTTTTTTATTTTCGAATATCGTTTATAATTTATATTTTAATACCAAATATTAGATCCGAGAAGCACAGGTCAGATGAAGACATTTTTCGTTTATTTTAACTTGTTACTGAAAATGTATATGGAGAATAGTGAAATTACGAGTTAATGAATATATCATTGTGTAAGAAAACTATAAAAATATAATTTCCTCTTCGCATAGATTGAGTTTAATGTATGAAACACGGAAGCAGTTTCTTTTCTCTATAAATTGTTATTTTGAGTAGGCAATTTTTCTTGTTAGAAGATACAAAGATATATGTCTATAATAGTTGAAGACTGAGAATCAGATCAAAACTGGAAATAAAGACTCAATCTTCAGATATACCACTTTTTTCAAGCTTAGCTCGAATACATTGCATAATATCAAGAAAAATAGATCTTATACTATGTACCAATTACCTCAAGATTAATCATACAGGCTGCAACAATCCTTTAGCGAAACGAAATTTTAGACGAAGCAATAAACAAACCATCTCAACATCCCTTAAAAGTGTATAAATTGATGAAAATCAAGTTTATCGATGATTGATTACAACAAATATTGACCGTCTAAGCTTGTAATTAAGTCAATTATCAAGGTTAATTTAAAGTCACTTTGTAGAGAACGTGTTAATGTACTTTTTTTCTCTATAAAGACAGTACCACAACTACATTTTACTGAAGAAGCGTCTTCTTTAAGCATTGAAGAAGAATTTTTTCATCATTCCTTATATCAGCTACTTTTATGCAAAAGCTGTACGCTCTCAAAATATGGCGAATGTCGGTAATTAATCTTTCAAATATGTAGTAGCATGTGTTTACTTGAGTTCTTATTATATTTATCCTATTACTTGGTCTGAAGTAGACGTAGTTTATAAATGCTTTCTTAAAAATATAATACATAAAAGAATCGATATTAGTTTAACTATTACAAGGAACGCAAGCCACTTTTACTTAATGAAAAGAAGACAAAACAAATTTTATACTTTTCTTATATTTTGTCAATAATAAGATTTCAATATTTTTTTATACGACTCCCCTTGGTCCATTGTTATCCATTAGCTCCACGTATTTTTAGGTACTGATCTGCATCTGCCATCTAGCAGTGCATCATGGCGAATTCCATTAGGACTTCAAATCGTTCCAGCATTGATTTTAGCTATTGGCATTCTCTTTTTTCCATTTTCACCTCGTTGGTTAATGGCAAAAGGTCGTGACAGTGAAGCTATAGCTGTTCTTACTAAAATACGTTCATCATCTCGACGAGCTATACTCAACGAATATAATCAAATTAAACAGGAAATTATTCTAGAACGCGAACAATCGATTCGATCTTATTCTCAACTGTTTCATTATCCTCTTCGTCGTCGTTTAATTCTCGGTATTTGTATTCAAATCATGCAACAACTTACCGGAATGAATTCAATTATGTACTATGCACCAGAAATATTTAGACAAGCTGGTTTATCTAGTCAGCGTGCTTCTTTACTAGCAACTGGTATCAACGGATGTGTTAATGTATTAGCCACTATTCCTGCTATCCTATTTCTTGATAAATGGGGTCGACGACCTGTACTCATTTCTGGCGCTATACTCATGAGTTTATCAATGTTTTCTATGGGTGGTATCATGGGTGTGCATGGTCATACATTATTTAATTCAACAACAGGTACTACCGAAGTAATCATTTCGAGTCCGATAGCTTCTTACATAATAATTGTGTTTGTTTATGTTTTTGTTGCTGCATTTGCCTTTAGCTGGGGTCCTACTACATGGCTCTATTGTGCTGAAATATTTCCACTAAGTATGCGTGCGAAAGGAACATCATTAACGACAGCTGCAATCTGGGCGGCTAATTGCCTTATATCTTTTTTCGTACCTGTTCTTCTCGAACGTATTACATATGGGACCTATCTGATTTTTGCTATTCTTTGCATTAATATGGCTGTATTAATATTTCTCTTCTATCCAGAAACAAAAGGCAGAAGTTTAGAAGATATGGATTTAGTATTTGGAAGCTCAGTACTTGCGATTTCGTATGGTAAGAAGAAAAATAATATTGATAACAACAATTCGAACAATATGTTAGAATTTAAATATCGAAGAAATACAACTGAGAAACAGCCGCATTCGAACATTGCTATGTTAAATCATTATCCTATTACATATTTTTGATTGTGAATTGATTAGAGTAATTCAGTTCTATTAACTTTAATTAAAAGCACCAGGAAATATTTACCACTAAAATCAAAAAAATTGGACTTTAAGGAAATCATGTCTTAATACGTAATTGTGATTCCAATTTGTGCCTATAATTAAATACTATTAGATTTCTACATTATAAGTCTAAAATTTTTGATTCTATAAATATCAATGACATTCTATTATCTTATAGAACTAGATTTTATTCTCACCAATTTCATTTTTCTTAACAATATAATGAGCTTGTAATTCATCCATTAGCATCCATATGAGGTTGTTGTGATGATACTTGAGATATATCACCTGTCATTATATTCTCATCATATTATAAATCAAAAGTCTTGCTAAAGAAAAAAAACATGATCTTTTACATTTTCTTGCAATGCTTGAATGAATTTAAATTTGAACGCATTAGATTGTAAACCAGAAGCTTTCGTTTAACAAAAAATCAAAACTATTTATCTATGAAGAAAGTTTCGTTTAAGATGTTACTTCATCCATCCTTCTCACAAAAGACGTTTCGAATTTTTTTTGACATCTTTTCTAGGACGATTCTTTTCTAACTAAAAGTTATTTTTATACACCAGAAGATCAGCTGCAATCAAACGTTTTACTGTTTCCAATCGTATTGCTGACCTATTACGTATTTGAGTAAGGTCTGTCTCCGTATAAACAATAGATTTGGCACATAATATGTTGCCCATTACTCTCTTCACTGTTTGTTCTGTATCTTTGTTGTTTGATTTGTTTACTAAAGAATCGTTTAAAGAAAGAGTTCAAGAAAAATAAGAAAGTATCGCATATCTTCCTTGATTCTATTGATATAGATGTAGAAGAATATGCTTCATTAGTATTTTATTCAATACTTTACTTTCAACCTGATTATCATATATGGATATAGAAAAATTATTAAGATCGTTTAACATTTGCGAACTTTCAAGCATAGATGTTTCCCAATGAAAGATGCAGTTGATTAAAATTGATAAATAGGAAAACAATTACCACTAATGGTATCAGAATGTTGTTTACCTATCGCTTCTTCTTCTAAATCCTGATATTGCATTTCATATTATTTTTCGTTAGTTTCACACAAAACATTAGTTATTGTTTTTGCAACATTCACTGCTCTGGAGTTATTACATAATTATCTTTGTCGATTACACAGTGGTAAATTTTCAATATCATTATAATTATGAGAGAATACACTATGATTCGTAATGAAAAAACATCCCCTTCAGCTTCTTTTATATCACTCCTCTGAATATGTTTTTGAATTACTATTTCTAACTAGTTTTTGCACTGTTTATAATACGATAGGAAACACAAGCTCTATTTAAAGAGTTGCACAGATAATATTGAAAGCATGTTATTTGGTAGCATTGCAGGTGTATCATAAACTGAATAATATTCTTCAACATTTATGTCATGTTTAATTAAGTTTATTTTCAACAATTCTTGTGATGAATTATTAGTTGTTGTTATTGGTATTTTCATGTAAGATTTCACATTGTTTCCTCGAGAATCAGTTAAGAAATAATTGAATTTCAACAAACCATCATTGAGTAACTGCTGTAAAGCTTGTTCGTCCAATGCTGACCTATACTTAAGAATTCCACTAAAAGTGACAAGTATTGCATAAAATTTTATTGAACGATTGGAAAGATCAATATACGTACGTTTGTTCAGTAACTGAATGTTTATCTGTCAGTGCCGACAAAAGAAAAATATTAAAATCGAAAAGCATAATTCAACTGTCTCAAAGTATTTTTGTCGTGAAGAAATTGGTAAATGTGCGATTACAGGTTTAGTAGGAAAGCAATAATAAATCGTAAATAATATTGTGACTATATCTAGATGATGCTCATACCACTTCCAAGCAGCCAACACGGCATCTTTGTGAACGATGACCCTTGGGTCTATTGTTGTTTGATCGATAATGTTACACGGTAAATATTTCATATTATTAACATAATATTTACTTCTGATTATATTTTGTACACTTATAACAAAATTTTCATTGATAGCTAAATCATTATTGTCTCCTTCGACATATACTACGGTTTCGTGTACCTCACTTAAAATATACATTGCATTAGAATAAAGTTGCATCAAGCAAGCAATACGTGGAATTGTAGTTGTGGTCGTGTTTTTCGTCATTTGATTCAATTAGATCAACTATCAAATTGTATAATGTGTACATAGAAGAAAGATCATTTTGTAATTGAGATTGTTTATCTTCATCTTCTAAATTTGATGATTGATTAAATTTAGCTACAAAAACATAATAGTGAAAGAGATATTCAAATATACTCAGTGCATTGGTCTTCCATACCACCATAGAATTTTATTCGTTCACACTCACTCATTTCGAATACATATGGAACATTTTCGAATAAACAAACAATAACACATAAATGGTTAAATGATAGATTATTTTTAGGATGCCTATTCATATGAAAACTAAAAATGAATGATTTCGAGTTATTATATTGCTGATCATGCTATAGAGTCCTTACTTCCGTGATCTTGAACAAGTCATTTTGTGGATAGCCATATATATAAATTCGTTTAAATAGCTATGAAGTAGCTTGTAATAGCTATTTAAAAGCTTCTACAGATTATTTTTCACTTCGTTAGCTATTTTAATATTTTTAACGTAGGTATTTGAGTAATATTGTGAACGTATTTCAGACCGTTAAGACCGACTGTTCTTTCCAAAAGGTATTTTCTTTACGTAGTTACCAATCAGAAATACTTGGATAGTTTCATCGAATAGCCCAACACTGTGTTTAGTAATATCACTTTTAAAAAGAACAAGAAATTAACGTTGTATTTTTGAGCGAATAAATTTGTCAAAACAAAGAATGGTGATTCAAAATTCGTGACTTTTAAAGCATTGGAGAGTCAATTTTCATTCTAGGATTTATTAGAGTAGCACATTCAACAGAATGATTAGTTTTCGTGCCAACGAATTTTTCGCATTTTTAATACGTTGGTAAAGTTAGCGATAGATTCGAGTTTCTCCAGCAAACATTCCCTGGAAAAACTCAAATCTGCCGCTAACTTCACCAACATCTGAAAATAAATATGTTTCTTCTCAGACTAAGGAAGCCTTAAAGATTTTCAAAAGGTTTTGACCAATATATCAATAACACTTAATGCTTATCTCAAATATAAAATCTTAATGAAATTCCGTCCACTGATTGAATCATGATACCTAAAGGGTTAAGAAAAAACATTCAACAATCGTCTCATCATTGATATCTCCAATTATATTACTCTTTTTCGTCTAGACTATATATGACTACAAACATTGGACAACTATTATATATGATTATCTCTAGATATAACTGATTATTATGGATTATTTTTTATATCATTCTTATTTTCTTTGTGCCTTGTAAGCCATACATTAGCTTACACATAGTATACGTGCTCTTCTGCATGTGTTTATTAAATAGAAGCTCTCTCGAATTTTTGATGGAGTCGTCAATTGCGATATGCTTGATTTTTTAATCACATTATTCAACATGCTATGAGTTATTCGTGTTATTAAACAAAAGCAGTATTTTTATCAACATGTACAATGGTGTCAACATTGATAAATGATTATACAATTAGTCTCGTGTTCAGCCCTTTTTTTTATTATATTCAATGTTATTTTATAATGTATTTATATTAGTTAAGCGTATTGTATATAATATGATACAACTGGTGAAGTTGAAATGTTTTTATATTTTATGACTTATTTTCTTATTCTTGAGATGCCTTCCGTATGTCTTGGAACATTGCAGAGATAATCAAGGCACAGTATTTCTATAATACAGTTACTGTACAATGAG
Source organism: Macrotrachela quadricornifera (assembly GCA_022393335.1). Lineage (NCBI taxonomy): Eukaryota > Metazoa > Rotifera > Eurotatoria > Philodinida > Philodinidae > Macrotrachela > Macrotrachela quadricornifera. The sequence goes on from JAJEKB010020675.1 coordinate 161,509, forward strand.
TAAAGATTTAATGATTATAAAATAACATTATTTTACTACATATGATTTGCTTTGTTGCCTATATCTTGTATTGAACAATTGTCTTTATTTAAATTCTTGATGAATATACTTTTCATTACCTTTTATATAAAAAAATCTATCTATCGATTATTTAAATATTATTGATCATTCAAGCTTCAATATTTTAAGCATTAAAAAAATTCTAAAACAGATATTTAAGTCAACAATATACATATAATGATGTTAATTATTAAATATTGTTCATAAAATTTTAATATTGACTGACATTTGAAACTCTGTGTTATTTTAATAAAAGTCACGATTATTTATATAAAAA
>JAJEKB010020675.1:162245-178193 GCA_022393335.1 Macrotrachela quadricornifera
TTAATGTTATAAATATTACTGATCATTGTCTTAGTTTATTTATTGACACTGAAAACAATCTTTATTATATAATAGAATATAATCATCAAATATTTAAACTTTCTCTTAATAATAATAATAATAATACAATACCAATAATAGTTGCAGGAACTATATCTTCTGGATCATTACCAAATGAACTTGATCATCCTCATGGAATATTTGTTAATATTAATTTTGATTTATATGTTGCTGATTCCAGCAATAATAGAATTCAATATTTTAAAAATGGACAAGTAAATGGAATAACAATTGTTGCAAATCAATCATTAAATTATCCAACAAGTGTTGTTTTAGATTCTGATGATTTTTTATATATTGTTGATAATCAAAATCATCGAATTCTTCGATATGCTATAAATATTTTAAATTGTTTAATTGGTTGTTCAAAAGGTGATGGATCAAATCCAGATCAATTATCTCTTCCAAGAACAATGGCTTTTGATATTGATGGAAATCTATTTGTTACTGATCAATTTAATGATCGAATTCAAAAATTTTCGTTACAAACCAATCTTTGTGGTTTATTATATTTATTTATTTAATTAAAAAGCACTTTTCTTATTTATCTAATTTTATTTAGATTCAATTTTTACAACAGTTAAAATGACAACAACAACAACAACAGAGGATCAAGGTTTTATATATATTTACACCATGTATCTATATTTTTTTCTCATCATTTTCATAGAAACACCAACGAATAATATTCAAACAATTAGTTTACCAGGTAATATAGTTAATCATTTATTTAAAGATAAATTTACCTTAATCTTTTAGTTCAAACAATCACCAATGAAAAATCCGGTAATTTATATTAGAATTAAATTAATTATAGCATGAAAATCCAGCAATAGAGTACAATTACAGTTAATGACAGTTATCAGTCAACACAGATTCCACATATTCATATGTGGTAGATTCGATTTTACTATAAATTTTTTTAACTACTATTATCCTAGTTTTATAGATACACGTTTGCAACGAAGTTTTAGCTGAGGTAGAACGACAACAACTAATTTCTGTCTCGTACCTGACTATAATGGACAGGAGGGAGAGGGGGAAGAGCTGCAAAACTCCGACTTAGAACTTATACTAATTAAATTCAATTATATAAATGAAATTTTAAAATTAATACAATCAAAATTACCAATAGGTATTATACTTGATTATGATAGTTTTTTATTTATTGATGACAATGAAAATCATCGAATTATTCGACAAAATCAATATGCTTTTATATATTTAATTAATGTGTTTAAAAACAAGTGGATCAACTAATAATTATTTATATTATCCATATACTATAGCATTTGATTCTTCTAGAAATATTTTTCTTACAAATCGAAATCGTCATAGAATTCAACAATTTTGTATTCAAACAAAATTCTAGTGAAATACTATCTGAAAGAGTATTGAAGCGTGTAGGGGTAGAAATTTGCACTCACTACCCCTCCCTCCCTCTCCGACAGATCGTGATCGACATTTTAATTAATTAATTAGTGACTAATCAATTATCCATTAAAGACTGTCACATAGAACTAAGCTGTTTCTGTGACATCAACCATAGCAGCTATATCGTGTATCACATTTAAATTCTGTAGGAATTGCACGACACAGCTTTTATTTGTATATTAAATTACGAATAATATATCGTTTTAGATCAAACTTCAATAACAATCTCGAATTCAAGTGATTATTTTATTAATTCAACAATAAGTCCATTTGACAGTGTCTTCTCAATATCTTCAACAATTGATACAAATGATACTTTTACAGGTATCATCGGAAAAGTTTTCACAAATAGAAACATTAACAGGTTTTAACGAATGAAGTTGAATAAATGACTCTGTCAGTATTTTGATGTTTATATGTATGAATCTTTTTTTTCAGAAGATAGCTCGTGCAATTTTCTACAAAACTTAAAGAAAAGCGTTTTTCCAATGAATGGCTATAGACAAAAATACATTTTTTATAAAACCTAATTATGTCATCTCTTCTAGCTAAATAGATATGAGACTCTACTCTAATGCAATTGTTTCTGTGTAATCTTTCTAATAAAGTTCAAAAGAAGAGATTTGGATAGGATGAAAAGTTTTCATGAGCCAATTTTATTGGTAGGCGGGTTGAAACTAGTGATCTCTCTATTTATACGCCTCCTCAAGCGTTGCAGAAAATCACTTCATAACATTCTGTCCCTGTCGAAATCATAAAAAAATATTTTCTTTCAACTTAGTAATATATTTGAATATGTAATAACTTTTCACTTAATGTAACAAAATAAAAATTGCAAAAGATCTTAATGATACATTATCATAACGAAATTCTTAATCAGAATTATTTTTATTTATTATTTAGAATGTTTTGCACCAAAAGTGAATTTAATACCTGATATATCTTTATTACAAGCAAAACAATACCTACGTAGTCATTATTTTAAAATAAGTTCAAATATAAAAATAAATTGTACTTTATCAAATTCAATTATATATAAATGGACAATAAATTCTTGTACATACATGTGTTCTAAACAATTAGATATTGATTCAATATTAAATACAAAATTTTCAGAAATTCTTATACCATCACAAACATTAAATTATGGTTTATATGAATTTAAATTAATAGTAACAATGAATACATCACATGAATTAAAATCATCAACAGCAATAACTTATATAAAAATAATTCCATCTTCTCTTATAGTTAATTTAATTCAATATGGAACTTCATTAATTACAGTTGGTCAATATCAAAATGTTTCTCTTCATTCAGCAAAATTTTCATTTAATCTTGATGAAAATGTATGTTCATATTTAATGAGAATTTAACCAAAAAAATAAATTTTCTTTTAAGTAATAGGAATGGACATATACATATTCATGTCGAATATTTGATCCAATTTCAACTAATAATTTTTTACCAATTAATACATTTAATCATTCTTGTTTTAAAAATCAAATAATAAATTATCATCAAATAAATTCATCATTAATAATATTTGCTGGTTCATTAATAGTAAATCAAACTTATGAATTTCAAGGTAATATAATAAATCGTTATAATTCATTTCTTCAAGGTATTGGTTATTTACTTGTACAAGTTAAAGATAATTATTCTCCAATAATTATTATTGGGTATGAATTTATTTTCATTTAAATAAATAAATAAACTTTTCTTTAATAGTTGTGTTATTTCAAATTTATGTTTATCAAAAGATGGTATTAAATATTTAAATCCTACAACACATCTATCACTTTTTTCTTTTACAATTGATAATAATTCATTAATTATCGAATATATTCAATGGAATATTTATTATCGTTTAATAAATAATACAGAATGGAAAATATTTAATAATATAAGTTCTTTTGAAAATAATTATTTATTTGGTATAAATACAACTAATTTAACTGTAACAAAACAATTTTTTATACAAAATAAACAAATACAAAATTGGCGTTTTGAAGTTATTTATTCATTTAATATAACAACAAGTTTAAGTACATTAGATTATATAGTTAATAAATCACCATCAAATGGTTCATGTGAAATTTTTCCTAAAAATGGTACAACAAATACTATATTTACTATTAATTGTTCAAATTGGTTTGATGAAGATAATATTAAAGATTATTCATTTTATAGTATGTTTTTTTTTTATTATCAAGAAATTTCTTTTTATATAAAATAGGTTGGACAATGAATCAATCTGAAGAGATAATACTTGCTTATACAACAGTTTCAATTATTGAAATTCAATTACCTCCTGGAGATAATAACATATCTTTAATTAATATAAAAATTTATATTCGAGATATGTTTGATTGTGTGACACAATTTGATATAAAATCTATTATTATTATCTCTGATTTATCACGAATTAATACATTAATTGATATTTTACAACAATCAAATAATGAATCTATAAAGGAAGTATTTAATGAATTATTTATTAATAAAGATCAAAATACTATCGCACAGATAATTACTTCATTAAGTGAACAACTTAATAAAATGAATAAACAAGATATGGATTTTGCTTTTGCAAGTAAGTCTATATCGATACATTAATTGATAGTTTTTTTTTTGTGTTGTATAGATGATTATCCTCTTGGAAATATTTCCATATCATCATTGGGTACTCCATATTATTACAAAGTGAGTTTTAATATTTCATCTAATTAAATAATTTTCATCTATAAATATAGTCATCTATATCATGGAATGAATTGATTTTTAATGAATTAATTAAAAACTTGAATTATCGTGCAACAATACGAGATTATTTAATAAAATATCTTCCTTCAAATATTTCTATGAATACATTAGAAAATATTAAATTAGAATCATCTATTCTTGTACAAATAACTAAATCAACAAATGAATTAACACGAACAACTATTGTAACAATTTTTTTTTATTATTAGTTTTATTTTTTAAATATCTAATCAATAGATAATTGCTTCAAATAAATGTCATCAATTATTAATTTATTTTAAATCTATCGTTTTAAAAATTCTTTATGAAGATACTTTATATGTATCTACACGTATTATTCAATGTATTAGTAATGTTTTTACTGTAAGTATTGAAATTTAATTTAAAATAAAAAAAAAATTTCTTGAAAATAAAATATTATAAGTCAATAAATGGACCATTACAACAACGAATAAATATTCTTGATAATGATATTATTGATGAAAATAATTTTAATGATGATTATGAATTTATTTTATCTGAAGTACAAATTTCACATAAATCAATTAATAATTATTATCAAAATAAAATTGTAAGTTTAAATAAATATTTTAATTAATTAAAATATCTATGTATAGGCAAAAATAATTAATAAACAATTTAATGAAATAATATTATTACTTACTTATATATTAAATATTCATTTAAATATAGAACAAAATATAATAATTAATTGTAATGAAATATATTTTTCATTAGAAAAATTAATAATTAAATCTCTTGAAAATAGAATAATTAAATTAATTGATAATAGTCAAATAAAATTTCCATCAAATATTGATTTAATTGAAAAAGAAAATACAAATATTATTTTATTTCGAGTAAGTTATCTAGTTTTTCATTATATAATTCATATGTGAAATATAATCTCTACAGAAATTGCGCGATACAATTTTTTTTTATATTTAAATATAGACACAAATACAACGAATTGCTTTATTAAATGATTATCAATTTAATTTTCGAATTGATTTTTCCCGATCAATATCATTATCAATACTTGATGAAAATTTTAATGATATTTCATTAAAAATTAATGATAATAATCCAATTGAATTATTTATACCTCGTGATCCAAATTTATTTCTATCATCAATGATATTTCAAAATGTTACTTTAATTAATGATAATCGATTATTTAATTTATATTTAATTAATCTTAATGAAAAATCTATATCATTACATTTTGAAATTCAACCAGTTAATATAAATAAAAGTTATTTTTTTATATATAAATTTGATAAACCATTTCAAATAGATAATTTAATGAATGAAATTGACTATTGGAATTTATTTTGTCCTCGAAGTAAATTTATTTTTTTTTTGTTTATTTTTAAAAGAATAAAGATAATTTATTTAATTAAATATAGATTTATCAATTGATAATATATATAAATATTATCTTGATAATCGTATTATATCAAAACATCATTCAATTATATTTGGATTAAGAGAATTAAATATTAAAGAATTTGAAAATTTTTGTTATTTAAATATATCAAAAGATAAACCACCAATTATTAATAATCCATTAAATTTTACATCAAATTATTATCTACGTGTTTATACATCTGCTTGTTATTATCTTGATAAAAATAATATTTGGAAATCAAATGGATTATGGGTATAGTTAGTTTTTTTTTCTGTATAAATATATGAAAATATAATGTATTTCTTTTTTTATATTATAAGGTTGGTCCTTTAACAAATCATAATAAAACACATTGTTTTTCTAGTCATTTTCACTATTAAATAACAATGAAATTTTATACAAATCTTATTTCATTTAATTGTATTGTAAATATCTTTGTTATTAGTTATTCTATCTGTAGCGCTTTTTGTAAATGCTTCGTTTCTATATACAAAATCAACATATTTTTAATATAGAAAAGCCGTTAATAACAAAATGTTTGTAATATTTGTCAGTTGATTACAACTGGCAAATTATTTTTTTTTGACTTAATCTTGTAATACGTCTTTTCTTTATCATTTGTATTAATAATAATATGCCACTATAAGTATTAAGCTTATCTTTTCACAATATTTTGTAACCTGTGCAAAAGTGAAAATAGAAGAAGTTGCGTATATTCATGATATCACCATCCAATATAGTACGAATTGATTGCCGAAAAATTTTACTTCTACAATAGTAAATGAAGCGTTTCGAGATGGAAAGATTCCATTTCGACAAGCAATTTACCGATTAGCAAATCAAAGCTGCCTTAGAGCAGTGTTTTATACTGGAATATAGCTAAACAGGCAGGCTATTTTTCTTCTTCTTGTAGTGTTCGAATTTATAATTTTTGACCATTTAAGGAGGAGAGTTTTAGGTATGTCCCATTGCCGAGTAATACCAAGAAAAATGAGTGTGAAATTTTGAATTCTAATTCAGCCACTATAAATTCGTAAGCTCAGAATTTCGGTCTCAGTTTACATGATCCATCTCATGACTCAACAAGTCAGTTTAATGCGAGTGAAACTTTTATCGTCAGCTAAATAAATTATAAATGAAAAAAAAATTAGTTCTTTTTGTCTAAACTTATGATAAAATCTTTACTTATACCTTTTGTGACAAACCATTAGTAGAAAAAGAATTTTTATCTTTTGTTGCATTAGAGATGTCATATATAAAGTAAAAGGTATTATATAACAGAATATCAAACTGGATCACCTTACTATTTTTCATTATTTTACGATATTATACAACTTTTCTAGTAATTTATTTCAAATTTAGTAACTTCTAAAATGCCTAAAAATCATTTGTCTCTATCATCTCTAAATCATAATAGTTTTTTTCAACCAGAAGAATAAGAATCGATTTGGTATTAAACTATATTTACATAATGATAAAAAAAAATGCTGCTGAATACTTAATGATTGAAACAAGATCAGTATCATAAAAACCAAAATATATATGTAACAGCAAAATGAACAAGTAAATCTACATAATAAATGGCACAAATACGTATTATCTTTTTAGTTTTTCCTTCCTATTCTATAATTTACGATTTGTCTCGGATATCTTAACAAGATTCTTTAAAATTCTTTTGTAAGTTTACTCCACCACTTATGACGTCAATATTCTTGTAATTATTGAGGATTTCAATTATTTTCTTCATATAAGAACAAAAGCATAATTTAATAATCTTCAAATTGTCGTCAAAAGAAGCATTTTAACATCAAGCATAAATAATGTTGCATTTAATAATGTTATTATCAGTCGGATATTTTAAACTAAAAATATAAGTTTCAAATGTGCATGACTTAGCAGAGGAAGAAATTATCTAGTCTTTTTTTCTTCTTTTCTCTTCCATATATAATACTCAACTAGTTTTGTGTTACTGAACAGTGTTCTTTTCTTAAGAATATCTAACTCAAATAATACTTTATACAAAGAACAAGTTAATTCACAAATGGCTTTTCAAGTTAATCAATTATTTCGATTTTGGTATTTTATTGTTTTAAATACATTATCAATTCCATGTTCTATTTTTGTTCTTTATCATCTTTTATTTGATCGAAGTCTTCGTCAAGCTCTGAACAATCATGTTATTATTGTTATTCTTATTAGTAATCTCATCATTCAACTAACAGATATTCCATTCCTTATACACTTTTCTCGAGTTGGTACAACTTGGCAATTTACAATTCAATTTGGTCAATTTTGGATGTTAACAGATTATATATTTTATCCAACGGAATTAATACTTTTCGCTTGGGCTACAATGGAAAGACATATACTTATATTTCATGGTCAATGGTTATTAACAAAAAGAAAACGATTTTTTCTTCATTATCTTCCTATAATAATAATTCTTACCTATGGTTTCATCTATTATCTTACGATGGTTGTGTTCCTATCTTGTGGAAATATGAGCGCTCCCAATCGAATAACTGGAGTTCCTATTGCTTGTGCACATGCTAATGTGCCTTTTGCATTGTGGGATCTTTTTGGTAATTATATTTGTCCAACAATTCTTACATTAATTTTTAGTATTGGTCTTATGATTCGTGTTCTAGTTAGAAAATCTCGTTTAAATCAAGGAATTCAATGGCGAAAACAACGAAAAATGATTATTCAAATATTATTTATAACAACTGTCTGTGAAATATTTAATTTTCCATGGGCATTTCTAGCATTTTGCAATACAGTTAAATTCCCAATAGATACTGATAAGAGAGCTTTTTCAGTGATATTTTTTTTTCCCTATAGTTTTATGTTCTTTTGTCCATTTGTATGTTGTGCAATGTTACCAAAATGTGGAGAAAAATTAAAGAAATTATTCTTATGGCGACAACAACGACGTGTTATTCATCCTGCAATAATAATTAAGAATTCTAAACAAGTCAATGGAGGACTTCAAAAAATAAATATTATTCATTAACAATTATGTTCTTTGTTGCGTATATTTTTGTTGTGCAAAATAATAAAATAAAATGAAATAACATCTACTTTTTATAGTTTATTTATAACTTAGTTACAGACAGTTAATGCATGGATGATATCTTTCATAGATATAATCTTTTATCTTGATTGATGCAGACAGTTTGATGTTAAATTATTTAATGAATTTATCTATATATATAAAGTAGAATGTCTGTCTGTCTGTCTATTTGTTCGCTATGCATTCAGTCCCTGTAAAAGCTACGACCACTAAACTTTCCATGGCGCCTCCCCAGGCTTAGAGGAAGGTCATAGCGGGATCACCCACCGAGGGTGTGAGTTTGGGTGTGTGGGTGGAATCTCACCCAGGTAGTATTGTCTTAACTAACACTATCAAACTGTCCGCGGTAGTTTTCTGAGTCCAGTGGTGGTTTTATAGAGTGCAGTTACCATTAATGGGAGTAGTATGATAGTGTTTGGGTGAAATTTCACCCAAATTACATTGCAACGAAATTTGCACAAATTTTTTCAGAAATTTAGCGAATTTTGTTATGATTCTAAGATGAAGCATTTTGTACTGATGGTTCTTTGGTTTAAATATGAAAATCGAATGCTTCTAATAGGTTATAAGAGAAATAAATGTATGCAAGCGTTTCCTTGGTTCACAACGATGACGGATGTATATATTTAAAGAAGAACGTGTGTGTGTTCGCTATGAATTCAGTCCGTGTGATAGCTAGCGTGACAAAAATTTCCACACTACTTCCTTAGTTTCTGAAGAAAATCAACTTGAGCTTGGAACCATTAAACGGGGTGTGCGGAAGAGGCTGGGCAACATTTTATCCCGATCAATACAGGTCAAGATTCTGATGGGTCTCTTCGCTACATATTTGGTCATCGTAAGAGATAGCGTCACGGAACTATTCGCATCAGTTTCTTGAGTGCTACGGAAAGTCAGCTGAGTGATTGGCGGTGAGAAAGGGAGGCGTGCGTGAAACTTTATCCAAGTCGTAAGAGACCGTAATTTTAGTCACATTCTAATCAAATGACGCAGTTCAATCTAAATTTGAGAGTGATCGTGTCCAGAGTGGATGCGAGTGAGCATGTCAGTTTGAGCCCGATGAGAAGAGTCCTGTTGAAGATGCCTGATGCACGGTGAGAAATGGTCTGCGAAAGATACCCCAAGCACGGCGGGAAAAGCTTTGTGAAAGATACCCCATGCACGGCGGGAAAAGCTCTGTAGCAGAGGTTCCAGGTACAGTGAAAAAAGTCCTGTGAAAGAGGTATCACGTACGGTGAGAAGAGTCCAATGGCGAACTCCTAACGCATAGCAGGAACAATCCTGTTAAAGATGCCTGACGCATGCCGGTAAAAGTCCGATCCAAGAGGTTTCAGATGTGACGCGAAAATTTCTGTTGCAGATGGTTCACCCACAGGGGAAACAGTCCTATAAAAGACGTGTGACGTACAGCAGAAAAAGTCGGATTGAAGATGCAAAACTTCAACCATATTCTCTTTGCAGCGGGTACCTCCGCTAGTTTATAAATAAACTTGAAAGTGATGTTGAATATTAGTCTAACACAAAACTTTCATCAAAACAATTCCGTTACATCGATTATTTCATGAAAATCAAGCTCATCTCAATAGGTTCATTGTTTTTGTATCATTTTCATTCTCTTACATTGTTTATTTCGGAAAAGTTGGAATTACTGCATTAGTTTTTTTTCTTTTTCATCATCTTTTTTATTTGTTGAAATATAAGTTTTTATCCTTCTTTGTTTCATTATACTTAAAACCTGTAAATACAACGGTAACAATTTTCATTACTTTAGCATCATTTTCATTTTATTAAATTTGATAATTCATGAAAACAATTGATGCATTTGAATCTCTTATCTCGATATCTGTCGTTACACATATGTACGAATGTCGATTTTATAAAATCATGTATGAAAGTGTCAGTTTTGTGGTGAAACATGGCATTTGTTTTTGCTTTCAACATCACGTCTCATTGAAAAGTTTTGCATTACAGTGATGCAGATTACATCATTTTGCGCTGTTTATTCATTCCATGGAAGAAAACATCTGCTAGATATATGGAAGCATTCATTCACAATGCTCATACATTGAAAACCAGTAATAACCAAAAAAAATATCAGCATATTTATTTCTCGTTGTTTTTAATTACAGGTCATTCATATTCACGTAGTCTTTCTATTCTTTACAGTCATTTAATGGAATCATGCATTTGTTAATATTCAAATATTTAAAAATTATTTCTATTATATTGATGATGCAAAATAATAGTACGTTTATTGTTTACAGTGTTGCTTTCATATTCATTAAAATATATCTATCGACATCAAAATATTATGTTCTAAAAAGATACTCATCAATTCGGGAATAAAATATCAATAACTCTCACAAAATTCATTATCAGCAATCGAAACAGTCAAAATATAACAAACAATTCGTAAATCCGTCTCCTAATCATACGATGTCAATAACAATAGAAGATAATGATAGGCAAAAATTTAATACTATAAGAATTCAATTATCCATTATTTCATTTATAAAATTTGTATGAATATTGTTGTCTGTTTCGAATATATCATAACTAATCTATTGAATTTATCACTATCTCATAAAAATAAATATTAAACATGAATATTTTAGTAGTAATATTGTCATTCTCAAGATCTCTATAGGTCAACTTTGTTCCATTTCATTAAATTGATTTCCTTTCACATGAATAAAAACATTGAAGTAGACATATCAAGAATTCAATGATATAATCGAAACAATCCATAAATCATTTAAGCTAATATTAATATGCGAAATGAAAATTTGCTCATGTGACTTCGTAATAATATATGTGAGTAATTAAAACTGATTTAAATTAAATTCGGCGAGTAATTTTCATCAATTGAACTCATCGGTTTCACTTATGAAAAAACTATACACTCAAATTACAATATTATCATGTTCTTGCCCATTTTGTATTGCACCACTTTGAAAAACCAATTCTATCATCATGAACAACACAATAAAACCATTACTTACAGCTTAGACAACATTTTCACAAATATGAAAGGTAATACATGTATACACAATAGAATCATTCGAAGAAATTACAAACTATAAGAAAATGCTTTTACTCTTAGATGAAAATAGCTTACACACGTATATCGAAGACACAACTAGACTATAAGCAATATTTAATAGGGTAGTGGAAAAACTTGCAAGATCAAAATGCATCTTAATTTGCTTGACTCACATTCTTACTCTTATCTTAACTAGTAGAGCAAAAAATGGTGCTACACTTAAGAAAATCTTATGATTTCGTTAGAATAACATCAGTATCTTAAGTGATCAAAATGAGTTCAGTTTTGTTCCCTGTTTTTGTCAGAAAACATTTCTCAAGGCAGCTTAAACAAATACTGGAACTGATAAGGAAAAGTTCTGTCAGAGCGAATCTACACCAAAGATAAAACCTACATTGATAAAATGTCTGTCATTTATTGGTAACAAATGTTATTAATTGTCAGAAAAATCTGCGTACGGTAAAAGTTTTAAACGCTGCCGAACTGAGGATTTTGGCTGGACAGAAGTAATCTATGAGTAGAAATCTCTTAGCCGAGGATGATCATACAGATCTGGTAATAACCCACTGAAAAAAACGAAAATTTTGCTTCTCAGATAGAGATGACCGCCCGAACATTCCACGGTAGATGCACTCCTAGTTTCCATCCATTTTGTCGTTCGAACTACACTTGATTTTGATCTTCACAGCAAACAAAAAGAGTAAAGATAATAAAATGTCCATTAGTTTATGGTTGATTTACTTTATCACCTTTGATACTATTCTGGTAGATACCAAAGTGTAGTGAAGCATTATATTGTTTTCGTCAGATACCAAGCCCGACTGATTCCTAGAATAACAGTTACAAGTACTGTGAATGCGATCGTATACAGCTATAAAGATTCATAACTTGCTTTTTTGATAGTGATCATATATCGCTGTACGCAAAAAATGAATATTCATCCTTTAAGTATTTTTTTGACATATATCTATATATACGATAATTAATTTTGCCTTAGCTAAATGTAATAAAGTACGATATTCTTTTTTTTTTTTTAATAATATTATGTATTTCTCTTTAGGTTTTCTGCTATAATGATTAATATTTTAGTTATCCTTAATACTTCAAAAAATTTTTTTTTATGAATTATCATCTGTTTCTGAAATTTACATATTTTACACAGCAAAATAGTTTGTGTGAGTTATAGAACGAAATTTCACGGTTTCTCACCCTTACTTTATATAGTAATCGAAGTTAAAGGTTAAAGGATACGTTTTTACAAGAACCACATCTATAGATCAGTAATTCTAATGCTTCTATATTTGTATCAACACTAGAAAAAGCTTATCCATATACCTAAGTAGCGAGAGTTCGAACTGTGTTTCTTCTAGTTTATGTAAAATATACCAATTTCTCATTTAATCTGCTATGAAATTGCGTTGGTGAATTCAACTAAGTGAAATAAAGTTTTTCTTTTTTGAGAAAATGTTCTTCCGCAAATCATCACTTTTTCTGTAGGACAAATAGCGATATTTAGATGATAATGATGCATATAAATATGAGTTGTATTTCTAATTAATTTTTTGAGACTTCTGGCCAATCATCTTAATTTTTAATAACAAAAATGAATAACGTAATTTCAAATATCTTATTTAGAGTAAGATGACGACATTATTTATCATAGAAAATTAGTTTTATTCAGTAAAAAAGAATTAAGAACTTAAGATGAAGATAAATATCATATTTGATACTATATAACAAGAAGAAACAATCTGATCTCTTTCCTTATTGTAACAAGTAGGTGGATTTTTATTGAACATTTTACAGTTTTTCAAAGACAAACTTTAGTTACAGATCAAGATAAATCGTTTTGAATTTTATGAAATATTTTCTAAGCAAACACATCTGATCATAGATCGATTGATTGATTGTATCAACAAGACTAAAATTGTGATATAATCTAATAAACTTAAAGAATAAAAGATTAATTATAAAGTAATCTTCTTTTTAATCTGTTTTCAGTTATCTTATCTTATGAGGGAAGGTCTCCAAGTGTTAGTCTCCGTTTTGAATTGGGTATTTATCATTTTGTTGAGCTCAGTAAATATGCTAACCACGTATAAATGATTTCTCCCCATGATGAAATTTTCAGGAGCAACGAGTTTCTATACTTTCTGAACCATCATTAGACTCTTAATTAAAGGGTTAAATTTTCATATTGTAAGGCAAAACATAGTATTGTTTGGATCAATCTGAGGTTGTCAATGATGCTCTTTTATATATCCCGAACAATACTATGTTTTGTCCTTATAATAGTAAAATGAATTTTTTGGTGTTTGGTAGAAAACACCGTTTTCCGTGAGCTATTGAAAAAATGAACTCTACTATTATAAGGACAGAACAAATTGTTATTCGGGTCATATAAAAGAGCATCCTTGATAACCCCAGATTGGCTCGAAGAAGAATGCGTTCCATTCTTATAATGGTGGAGTTAATTTTGTCTGTAGCTTATGGAAAACGATGTTTTCTACCAAACACCAAAAAAAATTCACTTTAGTATGATAATGACAAAACATTGTATTGTTCAGGCCATATGAAAGAGCATCATTGATAATCTCAGATTGATCCGAACAATACTGTTTTATTCTTACAATACTAAAATTTAATCCTCCACTTAAGAGTCTTATGATGATTTTTCAAGAAGTATAGAAGCTCGTTGTTCCTGAAAAATTCACCATAGAGAGAAATCCTTTATATGCAGTTACCATATTCACTGAGCTCTACAAAATGATAAATACCAAATTCAAAATGGAGACTAACACTTGGAAACCTTTCCTTGTTGGTGTACTGATTTTCAAAATTGTACAATTATGACTTTAATTATATATATAAATTAACATTTGCATTATTTCATATACTAGACAATATATGGGATATACAATATGTAATTTAGTTACAAAAATCTCAACCAATTTTTTAATTTCAAAACTGGTATAATCGCATCTGTGACATAGTTGTACTCTTTAATATGTTTTTGCATAGGAAAAAAAATACGAATCTTTGTGTTTGATATGTTGCGTTGGCGTAATTGTGCCTCTAAAGAAAATACTTTTTTTTATAGCAAGTGTAAATAGTCGAAAGAACTAAAATATAAGGACATTGAAAGTAATTAATAAATTTTAGCATACAAAAAGGAAAGATTAATAACTGTCATGATGTTTTAGCGGAGAGAAATTTGGATATTAATGGAATATGTGTTACAATCTTAGTTTTTTTCTTTTATTAAGAGTCATAAGATTATTTTTCAGTTGTTTTCATACTGTGAATATCTGAAACTTATTTTGACATGTAAGATATATTATTGTTTCTTTATTCTTGATTTACTAATTGCGTTAGTGAGATGATTGACTAATAAGCTATTGAAGATATGCACATAATTAAAGAGATCTTTTAATACTAAATAGATATTTTTATTTATCGAATTGAATAGAAATTAGTTGATAATTTACATCAATACATGCTTTGTGTGAAAAATTGTTTTACACACATAAATCTAAATTTTACTGTAGTTTTATTTAATAGAAGAGAAGAAATTACTAATCCACTATTATATCTATAGCTCTTTTGTTATATTATTTTGTATCTATTTTACTCTGGTGTAATGTCAAATCAAACATCTGATATAGTTACAAATTTGAAATCAGCAACATATTGGATCAATTTTATAATTCCAGTACTGCATGCTATTTTTGGAACAATTGGAAATTTATTGAATTTGATTATATTCAGTCGTCGTTCTTTACGTATCAATCCTTGTTCATTATATTTTTTGATCGGTTCGATAAACAACTTGGTTGTTATTTATGTGTTCGGATTAGCACGTTATCTTCCAAGTATCTGGAATTTGGATCCATCAGGTGCAAATGCTGTTTGGTGTAAACTACGTATGTATTTGGGATATGTTTCTTTTAGTCTTGTTTTGTGGTTTCTGGCACTTGCTAGTGTCGACCGATTTCTTTCGAGTTCACAGAATGCGGGACATCGACGATTAAGTAGTTTATCAAATGTTCGAAAGATTATTATATTTATTACCATAGTCGCTTTACTATTGTATGTGCATATATTAATTTTATTCGCACCTTATCCGAACGGTAATGTGACTGTTTGCACATCCATTTACAA
>JAJEKB010020675.1:193193-206969 GCA_022393335.1 Macrotrachela quadricornifera
AAATATCATTAACAATTTATCCTCAGTTATTATGAAACACCCTTTATTTTTTTTTCGTAAAGTTACTAAATAATATCGACATTTTGTTTATAAAAATCTGACGCATCGTTTATGCCATTTTTTGAAATACTGATCTTCAAAAAATATATTTTAAAAATATTCGGAGAAAATTCAAATCTACATTGTTGTAGAAAGAAATGTACTGCATCTTTTAACATATTATTCAATTCAATTGATTTGATAGTAAGGAAATAAATAATTAAATACTGACAAGAGAAAAAAACATAATAATTTTTTAAAGCCTGAGTTGGTCATGTTGAAGAGTGTCACATATTTATTCAAAGATTGTTCAGCAAATGCTAAAGTTTTGAATCTATTAGACCAATTTTATATACTTTTTCGTTTCTATTGACCAATAAGATTTGTCAAAATTTTTCATAATTATTTCGCGAGATTTTAATTGAGTCATGAGTTATTTCTTAACGCATTTCAATCGTGTAAATGGCAATATTCAACTTTGATTGAAAAACAACAAATGAAAAAGGATGCTCAAGTTTGAAATTAAGATGTTATTGTTAGTTTAGAAAAATTGTCTGTAGATTTTACGCATGAAATATTCTTCGAAAAGGAATGACAATTAACCAGACGACAATCACTATTTTATACAACTAACATTACTATACAATATAATATTTTTATTTTGATCAATAAGCTTTACCATTTGTCAATCAATCGTACTAAAACTCCAGCACGAATTGATTTCAAAGAACATCAGCAATAAATTTAATACCAACTTAACACCTATCAAAACGAAGTTTAGAAGTAATAAATAGTGAGAGTTATGACGACATCTGGATATAGAAAATGTATTTTCATAAGTTCGTTCGAACTGAATCTGATTTAAAATAAATATAATCAGTAATTAATATGACAATCATTAATAATTTTCAGAATTTCGAGAAGATGCGTGCAGCTTTGAAATTCTAGAAATTTCCTCAATTCGACATCAACAAGCCGTCATGAGTCGTATCTGAAATTATTGTTTCACCTCTCAATAAAAATATTTTTGCCATCCTTTGTATATAAAACTGATGATGTATAGTTCTTTTTGTGGTAGATGATTTTGAAGACATTTTATATATTAATAACTCACTCTCAAGAAAAAAATATGTCATATGTCATTTCATAAAATATCATATTAAAATGCACACACCATCCATATAAAAAAATAATAATTATCATGTAGATAATTACTCATGCATGATCTTTTAATTATTAGTGAAATTAAATAGAGCTTCAAAAGTGGAGTAAAAATTCTTTTCTTTATCCCTCTTTGCATTCATACTTATTCAAAGTTATTTTCTTCTTCTGCTCGTAAGTCTTTAGTAAAATTAGAATTTTTAACAAAAACAAAACTTGTTCATTAATTATTCCAAGATGGTATCTAATACAGCACTATTTTGGTTATATCTTAGTTTTCTTATTCCATTCCTTATTTATTCTTTATAATCTTCTATTTCAACAAAATTTACATCAACCACTTCATAATCATCCTATTATTCTACAACTTTTCATTGTTCTAATTACTCAAGTAACAATATATCCATGAATCTTGTATTGGTTGAAATATGAAGGTATATGGCAAAGATCACCTATATTTTGTGAAATTTGGACATTTATTGATTGGGGACTTTATATAATATGTACAATACATGTAGCCTGGACATCAATTGAAAGACATATTCTTATATTTTATGATAAATGGGTACAAACAAAGAAAAAGACGTTTTTTTTTATTCATTATCTTCCTCTAATTATACTTCCTTCTTATTTGTCTTCTTTTCTATAGTGTCTTCTATTTCTTTCCACCTTCTCAAAATTTTATTTATCAATCTCGAGTTGCATGTGCTTCGCCATGTTTATTGTCAGTTTATGCAGTACGTATGTATACAAATATAGTTCATAATATATCATCCGTTCTAATAATTGTTGTTTTTAGTATTGTTTTACTTGTTCGCACATTGTGGCAAAGATTTAGTATTTATCAACCAGCTCAATGGAGAAAATTACCGAAAAATGACAATACAATTATTATCTATTCCATTTCTTTATCTTATATTCTATTTTCCATTTACATTAGTGAATATTTTTATTTTATGTGATATACCAAGTGAAATATTTTATGATTTTTATGTACGTATATACCTCATATCTTACCTATTTCATTTATCTTCTATTTCCTTTTGTTTGTGCATTTTCATTACCTGAACTGCGAACTAAAATTCTTCAGATTTTTCATTTGCGTCGACCAGCAAGACGTATTGGTATTAGAATATTGACGAGAGACGCTTGAAATAAACCACTTTATGTTGTATATACAATATTGTTTGATGTTTAT
Organism: Macrotrachela quadricornifera; assembly: GCA_022393335.1. Taxonomy (NCBI): domain Eukaryota; kingdom Metazoa; phylum Rotifera; class Eurotatoria; order Philodinida; family Philodinidae; genus Macrotrachela; species Macrotrachela quadricornifera. The sequence continues at coordinate 195,592 of JAJEKB010020675.1, forward strand.
TTTTATGTTTTACTATCATTCTATAATATTATATAAACTGAAAGTTTGTAGTCAAAAAAGTTTTGTGACGAAAATAATTTAAATAGTTGTTTTTTTTCCTATGCGAAATATGATCGATTAGAAAATATTTTTCATGATATTTGCATCTAAATCGATACGACTTTTGTACGAAGTCTCTAAAAGATAAAGAACCGATCCAAATAAAGCAATGGATACTTTTTAGTTAAAAATACAAAGTCTTTGATGAGGTTCGACCAGTAGAATTATATAATGAATAGGGTTTATTTAAAGCTTTTTACATTAAATTATGACATCAAATAAAAAAAACTAATTAGTTCAGCTATGTATGTTCAAAAGAAGTCTATTTCGAGATGCAGAATAAGATAGCCAAACATTTGAGACTAAATTTAATTCATTTGAAAAATGATATAATAATTCTTGACATAGACTGTTAGACTATATTAATAATTAATTTTTAGAGCTGTATTTTGACAATAAGTTAATCAAAATCTTTGTTTCTTTGATTTTGAATAGTTTCATTCAAAAAAGCGATGACTATGGCATCAATTTACATATGAAACATCTAGAAATAATAAGTATAAACTGAAATTATGATAAACAAATAATAGTTTCATCAATTTGTTGAAGTATATGTCATGAATCCTCGAGTTTCTCAAAAGATTAGATGATAAAGTTTTCTGTTACGGGTTCAATGCACTAGTAGCCACAACTCGCCGTGCAACCGCAGAGGGGCAAAGGCAGTAATTGTTGTTATCACCTACCCATATCCTTGGTTTGTTGGTTCGAGGGTGAGGGCGAGAACGAAATGAACTAACGAACAGAGGAACCACTCAATGAGCTGGTGAAATTATCTTGAGGAATTCCTGATCTCCATGGGGATGAGTCTCTGCGGTTGCGCGGCGAGTTGTGGCTAACACTCGAAATTGTTCTTATTTTTATTCGATTTTATCTAAAATATTACAGTGGTAAAGTGTAGAAGTCGCACTTTAACACTTAAACTTCAAAAAAAAAATTAAAGTTAAAGTACTTCTACAATCGCTAAAAAACAACCATGTTCAAAACTTAAGTCATAATTCAGCCACCAAACTGAGGGCGTTTGAGTACCCGCTTGGCTATCCTTGAAAGGGTACTTGGATCCTCGTTTGCTTGAGAAAATTGTGTTACTTTTCGAAACTCAAGTTGCTATATTTTTCAGGTGCTGATGAAACAGTCTTATCTCTTGCATCTCATCTATCACAGATAGATATGTACCAAAACCAAAACTTTTGGTTTTGGTAGTATTGCTTTTGAGATATTGGTAAAGAAGCTGATTTTGAAACAATATTCCTAAAACGCCTTCCTACAATTATTCTTATATTTGTTACCTTGAAATGAGCTTCTCACATAATAGTATATAACGATGAAAAGCAGATGTGTTCTAAAAATTATATGTTTATAATGATGAAAATGTTATGTGAAGAACGAACTACATCTTAATCTTGACAATGCAGCCTAAAAATATAATATTTGGATAGATCAATATGGTGTTAACATTCTGAATGAAGAAAGAGAAAGATTTTCTTCGGAATAGTCTTTCAAAGATGCCGGAGTAGAAATTAAGACTCAGAGAATGTTAGAATTTTAATGAGTTTTATAGAATTTTTTTGTAAAAAAACATTTCATTTTTCATAGATAATGTCACCATATAGATCTGTTCATCTATGAAAGAATGAGATCAATCAAACTCATCACATTGAAGTCGATTAATGAAAAAAAAATAGTTTGTATATATGTGGAAGTTCGTGCACTGATCCAAAGTCGATAAAAATCAATCAAACGAAATTTGACAATATAGTTTCAAACTGAAAACAATCTTTCAATGCTTCTTGTTTAGTATGACTTATTAAAAATATGGAATTTTTAGTTTTTCTGAAAAATATTGTCAATAGCGCATATAAAAAAATTTCTTTACGATAAAAACGTATCTGAAAAAGAAATCGTACCAAAGTCGTATCTTCAAAAGTGCTTGCTTCAATTTTTTGTAGACTTAAGGTACCTCACTCAAAAATGAAATTTCCTTTTTCATCATCCAATCTCGATAAAATTTTAAGCTGAAGCATATCTTGAACCAGGCATATTATGCTAAAAAATTCAGCTCAAGACATTGAGACTGTTGAAAATTAACTTAACCTTAAACATCAAGATATAGATTTTTATGCATCATAAATTTCTCCATCATTGTAGATGCCAAAAACCTCAGACTGGTTTTAAAACGTATAAATAATAGTTGGACTAGAACTCATTCGAGACAGATTTTTCAATTTTTAACAGTTTGTTTTAACAGAAAGCTTTTCTGGTGAAATATCAAAAAAACGAGTAGTACATTTAAAAACACTTAGTTTTTGCCAAACCTTAAATTAAAAATTTGATTATTAGATTCTCTTAAGTTGTAAAGTTAAGTATTTCTGTCATCTTAAGATCACGTTCATCTTGTTAGTTTTCTAAACATTGCGTTCGAAAATGGTAAAGAAATCCAGAAAGAATTGAATATCGAAACCAGAGATAAAACCAATTCTGGCAGCTAGTTGCGTGTACAGGATTTACTGCCGTGGGATTTACTGCCGTAAATAATTTTTATAACGCGCCTTGTTTCAAAAAACAATTAATTAAAATCCTTGTTTCAAAAAAGAGTTAATTAAAATAATTCGCTTCCCACCCCCCCCCCTCTGCTCTCTTTAAAGATGTAAGAGATTTACAAAAAGGAGAAATATATTGAATAGTTGTTGAATTCTTATTTTAGAGCGGCACCGTATATTTTATAATAGAAAAAAAAAATTGAATTTTATTGTTTTATACGATACAGTATTCTTGTAAAGAATGAATTTTTATATTTGAGTGATGAATTGCGTTTTTAACGTTAATCGATAAAAAGAATGCAATAAATTGACTCTTATTATGTGGATATATGCATGCTTATTGTATGAATTTTACTGTACTAGATGAATGAAATCGTTTTATAAATCTATCAAATTTAATACTTTATGATAAATCTTATCTTTCGAAATGCAACGCAAAAAAATAGATATAGTGAATCTATTTTGTGATCGATTCTCAATTCAAAAATATAGTATTTGTTATAAAAACAATGTCGTATTTGAAATTACATAAATCAATATTTGTTGTTTATATGAATAAAAAAAAATCCCAATTATAAAGAAAAAGAATTGGATTGATATAAAATGAGTTTTCACAAATTGATTTATCAATTTTATGGAAGATTATGCTGCAATATGTTAATCAATATAATTTGAGAAATGAATGCATGTATTATGTTAAATAAAATTATTTTAAAAAAAGCGATATGTTAGAAGAAAAAAATGTCAAGTAAAATCTATACAAATTATAGGAGTTTATATTTATGCAAAACAGATTAGATAGGATATTCATTTTCTTGAAACAAATTCTTTAATAAAAATAATTGTATATCATAAAATAGTAAGAAAAAAAATATTAATATGAATGCTGAATTATTTGTTTCAGTTTGAAATTGCTCAATTATTAATACGATGTTCTTATATCTTTTAAACAAAAAAATGTATATTCGATCTTAGCGTTTGTTTACATATATCCCATGTGCTCAACTGCGGTCAAACTGCGGCGCAGTTGCGTCGCAACTGCGATCGCACTGTGACCCGTAATTGCGAAAAACTGCGGCGCAGTTTTAGCATTTTCCGCAGTTACGCGCAACTGCGTCGCAGTTGCGGTGCAGTTGCGACGCAGTTTTGCGTAACTGCGATCGCACTGTGACCCGTAATTGCGAAAAACTGCGGCGCAGTTACGCGCAACTGCGCCGTATTTTCAGCATTTTCCGCAGTTATGCCGCAATTGCGATAAAAAAATCGCATTTGTAACAGAAGACGCCCAGTCAATATCAGCATTTTCATAATAAATAAAAAATAAATAAAATTTAATAAATTAATAAAACTAAATAAAATCTAATAAAAATAATAAAATATAATAAAATTAATAAATTTTAACAAAATTAATAAAACTAAATAAAATTTAATAAAACTAATAAAATGTAATAATTTAATAATTAATTAATTAAATATAATAATTTAATGATTAATTAATTAAATTTAATAAATTAATAACCATTAATTAATTCATAATCATTAAATAATTATTAATTCATCACTTAATACACCATTGCATTGATTTCTTTTTTAGAAAAAAGAATGATGCATCTTTCTCATTGTAAAAAGTTGAAATGAGATAGAATGCTTGTGACAGTTCCTTTTATACCCCCATGCGTCAATCGAAACTACGACGACTGCGTCGCAGATGCGAACGCAACTACGCCGCAGTCAAGCGCACTGCGGACACTGTGTCGCAGTTGCGTGCAACTGCGGAGACTGCGTCGCAGTTACGCGCAACTGCGCCGCAGAATCGCGACTGCGCGCAACTGCGACGCAGTTGTCAAAAAAGTGGTGACATGGGATGCCTTTGCATATGTATTGTATCATGCATTTATTAATTTGTTTCTCGCTTTTTTCTTTTTAAATTAATGGATAAATATACTTTTAATGTTTCTACTTCACTATAGAATTATAGAAATCTATGGCTAATTCCTAATAAAATGAAAACTGATATATTTACTGATTAATAAAAAAAATTAAATATATAAAAAGAGAATATTGTGTTACAGATGATGTTCATCAAGAAATTGGTTATTTTCAGAAATTTGAGATGATATTGAAAATTTTTGTTATGTTTAGAAATTTTTCTCTACAAAATGAAAAAATTATATTTGTATTCTTTTCTGTTTTTTTTTAAAGCTTTTAGTATTACTGTATTAACATCTTTGTTTCTTATAAATAAAATAATTTTACGCATTTGAGACAACTTAATATTCCACTATTAAGTTATTAATCGGTAAATACTATACAATTTATAATAGTGTTTAATGATTATTCTGTGTATTTTGTAAGCTGGTTTTAAGAATAAAAAAACCTAGCGATAAAAATAAAATATACATTAATATTTAAAAAGAAAAGAATCTATTTTATATAACTAATATTAATATAAAAGAAGTCTATATCTATTTTTCGTATGTAAAATATACTAGTTTTATTAGTAATATTCGATCCTACTAAAGTCTTTCAGATGTAGAAGTATGCATTTTGCGCGATTTCGAAATTTCAACAGAACTAAAAAATAATAAAAATATGATGTCAAGAAGACTTATAGGTCAACCAGGATAAGGTTCATATTGCAATGACGTCATGGAATAGTCAAGTGAATCAGTATAGAACAATATTATACATACTTTTTTTAACAAGCTCGTATAATTGATCAAAGCACTGCTAGCCTTAAAGTAAGAATAAACTACGTTAAGGTTTCATGGTTTGTTGGTATATTTATTGAAATGATATTTATGTAAATAGCTTAATAAAATAGAGCATTATTTATTTAAAATGAATTTATTCTCTGTTTCAGCTAGTCAAGCATTTATTACAATAGCTAGTAGACGATTTGCTATCGTTCTATGACAGCACTATAATATATGTTAATATTGAACAATCGACATATACGTATAAAAATATACATGTATGGTTCTTGATAAAATCAGTAAAAAGTAATAAAATCTGAATATATCATTAGAGAGATAAAGATTAATAACTTAAATAAATACTAATTCATTCAATAGCAGCTTTCCTCCTTGATGCTACATTAATAAAAACACTGAGGAAAATACTTAACATCAACTGTATAATTACTTATTTTTTTTTCAATAATTGTAATCCTCATATTATAAATAAGATAGTGACGACTTTTCCAAACGATTATTCACTAGTCTATTAATACTATATTTTTGTTTTGTTTATCTTTCATGTAGAAAATTTCTTTGTTTCTTTTTTACATATACTTTATCTATTTTTTATAATTTTTATTATTATTCTTATAACCAGCATGATACTCGCATTCAAACTCTATAATAAACAATTAAAATTTCTCCAATTTCTTAGGATAAGATTGAAAATCATTTAAACCAATCAAGTATTATTGAATATACGTTTATAGATATCAATATTGGTTTCAAGAAATATATCACATTGTTTCGCAACAGCATTTTAAAAGAAAAATATTCCCTAATAAGCATTTGGAAAAGATATTAATATTAGTAGAACACATAATATTATATGAATGTTCAAAAAATGAAACATACTGAGTTTAATTTTGATATCATGTGTTTTACAAAAAAAATCCATTTAAAGACAATAAGATTTTACATCAACTTTTTTTTTTAGTCCTTGTAACTAATAATAGATGATAGATTATCAAACAACATTGAGAATTATTATAATTCAAATATTCTATTATGACAAACTGAATTTATAAATAACCATTGAATAAATAAATAATTACTTCTTCTTTTCAAATTTAATATGAGCTGCACAAAATAAATGATGACAGTAGCAGATTAATAATTATTGTTTTTTAATATTTATATAGATATATATAACTATTATATGTATCATATTATAAATCAGTTCTGTCAAACATTACATATTAACTTTGAAATTCAATAATATTATAGCTGCCAATCGCCTGAAAATCTCGTAATTATACATAGTAAGCGACTCCTCTATATTAGTATTAAATATAGAATCACATTTTCTGTTTACATGAAACAATCAATCAACAACACTAAAATAAAAAGTTTACTATATACATATAATAAATAAAAAACATAGATTACGATTATCGCAGACCATACTATCATCCTCAAATTACAATACGTATTATTATTTCAATCAAAAATATATCAAATTTTATACAACATCATATGCTGAAAGAAATGTATATTATTTTAGTAATGAAAAAGATTCGTATAGAAAATCATTTTTTTAGAAGAGCAAATTCACAAAAGTATTCAGTTATATTCTGTTATAATAATCTCAAGTACTATACTGCTTTATAAAAAAAGGCACTAAATTATTAATTTATTCAACAAATAGCCATATTCATAATACTATTTTTTAATGAATATACATTTGTATATACATAATATAATATAATACTTAAATTAAAAAAATCGTTTCAATGTCCAGTACATTCCATTCTCGAATAGAACACATGTATATATATTTGCTGTGAATAATCGTATCTAGATCAATTCTCTCATCAAATAATTTAAACAATTTCAATATAATAAAAATATTTAAAACATTATTAAAATCAATCAATATTTTTTTGCTATTTTAAATAATATGAACAAAAACTAAAAATAAAGCAAAACATTATTTAGATTAATCTTATGTATAAAATCAATAAACTTCCTCTATAAACTTCTGTACCATACCATTTCAATTAGTTTGAATGTATATTTAATTTATATTCAGAAAAAATAAATAGATTTATCAGTTTATTACTTTATTCAATTTTCAAATATTGAAAATAACGAAGTCCTGCACCTTTCAAAAATTTTTCTCGACTAATCTGATTTTTTTCTAATTTATCCCATAAACGACATAATGATTCTTCAGCTATTCGAATCTTTTTTCGTCGTTTTGGTGCAGCTGCTCCTGCTTCATGTCTTTGTCTTTCATCTGATGCTAACAATTGTTCATGTTTGAACATATCAATGCACATGTAAATATCATTATGAGGTTTCGTAGATCTTTTTTTCCATCTATTATGACGTCCTTCAAGATAATTAATTGTACGAGGATTAAGATTTCGATAGTGATTATACATTGTTGATGGAAATCTACTATTAATACCATATGTTTTATTATGATATTCTAAAAATAAATCAATTTCTTTTTCATATAACAATGGTTTCATTGAACGTAGATATTCAATTGCTTCGGCCATATCGATTTCTGGTAATAGTGCAATTGCTGCAAAACTTCTGAACCAAATACGTAGAGATTCATCCTCTTGAAAAGCTGTTTTTAAATTCAAATTCATGAAGTTCCGAAAAAGTGCTTTTCCATAATGAAAAAGACACCCTTTAACCTACATAAATATTAAAAAAACAATAATGTTAAACTATTACAAAATTATAAAATTTTGCTTTTTAATTCACTCTATTTTTATGGATTATATTTACAAAAATCGTATTTTATTTATAAATACTTATTTTATCTGTTTTTCTTAAATAAGTTGATATCAATTTTTTCTAAAATTTGGTTAATGAAATAGTTTTAGAAAAGAAATAATTGAAAATGATATTCTTATATAAATAAACTTTAAATAATTGAATTTTTATCTTACTTTAACATGTGGATAATGTTTATCAAATACATTTTTTACAGCAACTTCGAAGTCAATAGTAATACATTCAAGTTGAATCATATTTGATGTTTCTTTTATTTTATTTATTAATATTGAAAATAAATCATGATAAGTTGCTTCAAATTTATCAGCTAACAATGCAAAAACACAAGGTGTTGATAATCCTACATCAAATGCATGTATGCTGTATATTTGATAAAATATGGATGGTGAAGTATAAAACGTCCCATCTGCATACCAGAATTTTTGGAATGCTAAATATTGAATATCTTCTTGAGAGCAAAATATTAAACCTCGTTTTTCACCTAAAAGTCCATCAAATAAAAGAAATTTATCATTATTTTTAGTTAATGTGTATAATAGTGGAAGTGGAAAAGGTAAATCATCAAGTAATTTTGGTAATCGTGGTCTAATTCGTCGACGTTGTTTACTAACCGTATTTTTTAATGTCTTTATTGTAGGTAATTTTACGATTGAATCTGTTATTTTTTCTTTTGTAATCATATTTGAATAAGAGAATTCGACTATTTTATCAATTGGTTCGGAACTTGTTTGTGCTTCATGCTTTAATTTATGGCGAAGCTCCAAGAGTTTAATATCATTTAAATCAATAAGATGATTATGGTTTTCATTTACTTTTAGTATAGTGTCATTATTTGAAATTGAAACACTTGCAGGACAATTTCCTTTGGTACATCTCCATAAAGTCGAATTTAAATTATTTTGTTTTACACAAAATCTTGCACCATGAAACACTAATTGACGTTTTCCATGCGTTGATTTAATATAACTAATATCTTTATTTGTTGATTGTGAAGCTTAATAAAAGGACAAATGTATATATATATTAAACCTCATTAGAAAATGAAAACTACAATATCTCAATATTTTTTTTAAATAAAACGTGATTGTTTAATACATGAAACTTATTCAATACGACATATAGGATATTTATTTTGACGAATATATAAGAATAAAAATTTATAAAAATAATCACTTAATTGATTAAAGAGAAAAAAACATACCCATTTCATTTGTAGTGGTAAACGATATATTGTATTAATTTCTTAAATAAAAAAAAAGATTAAGCATAAACATAGAGTATATTAAATAGATCTAATCTCTACCTTTTTTTTAAATTCTTAATTAATAAATAAATTGTAATTTATAAAACTGTTTTTCTTATAATGAATGACTTTTTTTTTTGAAATACAACATATTATATATATAATAATTTGATATCCATTGAAATATATGATCTCAATCAATTATCGGATAGAAATGATGAGGAAGTAATACTAAAAATAAATCGATTCAGTGATATACTATAAAGTAATCAATGTAATCGTGAATATAACTTTTTGAAGATTCTTCTTTTACATATGGAATAATATAATTATTCATTAGTAATAAATTTTAGTTCTGTCATTAAGAAAAAAATGAATTATGCTCAATTTTTTTATGATATATTAGTTTTATTTTTATAATAAATTCTTTTTTATTATCTCTTTCATCTACTCTATTATTTAACAATACATGAAATTAACTGTTCTTATGATATCACTATATATGATTTATAGAGACAAATAATTTTCATATTTACCTAAATAAATATATATATTTATCTATAGATTTAATAAATTATTGTGCTCATCTTTTTTCCCTCCTATTTACTATTTGAGTTAATGTTAATTACATAAGCACTTGGCGCCGTCTTTTATTCAAAAAAAAAAGATTCACTTTTAATCATTTCACGTCCACTGTTGATCGTTTGGTTGGAGTAAGAGTTGATTTATCATTTTCATTAATGCTTATTTATATTATTGATAATAGAAAAATATGGAAAAGTGTGAAAGAATTAGACGGATGAAGAAATGTTTTAACGAAAAATTGGATTTAAAACTTATCTTGGATGAATATTCTTTTTTAATAATAAATGGAGTTGCTGAAACAACCAGTATTCCAATACATTATATTTTTTTAACTACATTGATTGCTATTTGTCATTGGTCAATGGGAGCTACATTAAAAGGTGCACAGGCTTATAATATACCATTAATTCTCTTTGGTATTTTATGTGGTGGTAGTGGTATGTTGTTTATTCTTCAAAATAATTAAAAGAAAAAAAGTTGTCCACAAAATCGTTTATAAAGAAAAAAAATCAAATCTAAATATATTTTTTTGACTTATAGTATAAGAATAAATTCAGAAGACACTTAAAAATAATTTTTTTATTTTTAAAAAATATGAAATGATTTTTCTTATTATTAAAAAGCAGCTAAAACCAATAAAATATCATTAACAGTTCTGACAATTTTTATTAATAATTCATTATTTTTTTTTTAAAGGTTCCAAAAAGAGTGCATCCATTAGGATTGTAAAAGAAGCATGTGAAGCTGTGGAAGCATTAGACACTATTCCTGTGCAGAAATCGTCCATCAATGCTTCAGCCAATATGGAATCATTATGTTGTGAATTGGAGAAGCAGCCAAATTTAATACAGGTCTCATATAATTTTATTAATTAAATATCATAAATAAAGTTATTATAGCTTTGGGATGAATTCTCCGTCTTTCTTGGTCTTTTTGGTAGTACAAGAATTGATAGAACGGCATATGATCGTGGACTGATGTGCGAACTTTACAGTCCAACCGGTATTGTGCGTCGACAATTAGTTAGTCGGCAAAATGTCATGATAATACCACGTCTGAATGTTATTGCTGGTGGTCATCCAAAAAAAACGATTGAATGTCTAACAGGTAATATATACCGGAAAAGAACAATAAATATCTTAAACTGATTTTTTAATATTTATACAATGTCATATACACTTTCAATAATTGCAATTCAAGTGAATTGTTGACATATGTTTTTATAATTCCATATATTAGGATTTGGTTTGAAAGACCAAGACCAAAATGATGATGGTCTTTTTAATAGATTTTTAATTGCCGTAGCTTATAAAAATCGTCCTAATCGTGATATAGTTGAACCGAACAACAAAATTCCGAGCTTAAGTCACCTATTTTATCTTACTAAAAAATTACATCGTAACATCGAAGAATATATATATA
>JAJEKB010020675.1:206979-227210 GCA_022393335.1 Macrotrachela quadricornifera
ATATATATATAATGAAGAAGGTACTTTCGTTATTACTATAAATATTGACTTATCTATTTTTAATTTATTTAGCAAAAAAGTTTGTTAACGAAGTAATTTATAACTATGATGTCCTTTCGTCCGATAAATCTAACGATGATGATTTTATTGCAAGGTAATTCATTTGTATATCTATTTCTTAAGTAAATTCATTGACGTTCTAAATTATAGTCTTTATCAAAAGTCTATTGAACGTGTCGAAAGACTATCACTTGCTTTGCACATTCTTAAAAATAGTGCTCGTCGTCTATTCAACGTTGTTGAAAATATTGAATCATTTCCTATGTTTGATGATCACTTTAAATCAATTTGTACAGAGCAGCAATTAACTGAATCTGATCATTTAATTGACTATGATACCACGTTCCGAGCATCCTTACTCACGAAATTTTATCTTAATCAAACAAAAATACTTGCTGGTTATGATCCTACAACAGATAATGTTATAGGAAAAAATAAATGTAAGTAAATACATTGTTTTTATTTTACGGTTAATCGATATATTTTATTTATTTATTTATATAAATTTTAAAAAACAAAATAAAATTAAAAGAGAGAACTAATTATCTTATAATTCATTTTCTATATGAATTATGAATTTGAATGATAAATAATAATTAAAAATATAGAAAAAAAATAAATAAAAATATAAAATATTTTGATAGGAAAAAAATGTTAATCTAGCGCGTATAGCACTTCTATAGTCTTATTTTTTAGATACAATTGATATACCTCCAGAGGAGGTGAATCACATAAAAAAATATATTGAGAATCATCCATGTGATCGTCTTCTCTTATCATCATTACCTGCAAATCTTAAAAGAAAAATTAGTAAAGATCAATATTTAAATGTATTACCAGAAATGGAAGAAGAAGGGAAGGGAAAAATTGAAGAAACAAATAATCTCACAGGTCCAAAAGGAATTGCTTTTATGAAGAAGAAAAACGTTAAGCAACTAACAACTGCATTTTCATCATTATCTGAACCATTGACAACTGAAGTTTTATCAATAGATTATGAACTAGGAAATGTACCATCATCAACAAATCATTTTTCTAATTGAACTTGAATATGTAATAAATATGACGTTTTTTATTTTTACTTAAATTAATTTCGGTTGCAAATGTTTCAAATGATATTCAATAGTTTAGCAATATATAATTTTTTTTTCAGATTAAAATGGATGTCCATCAATCTGTAATTGCTATGTACGAAGAATTGATAAATAATATTTCAAATGAAGTGTAAGATATTTAACTTATTATAAATATATATATACATTTTTTTTTTTTTCTTTAAATTAGTATTCATTCAACATCAGCTGTATCAATCGAACAAGATTTAACAAATAATATACAAGATCGTGGTAGTCATAATGAAGCTAATATTAATAGTAATGATAATGGTGATATTAATCATAATAATAATCCTAATAATAATGATAATGTTGTTGTAAATCATAATATTAATAATAATATAAATGGGGCAACTGATCATAATTTTAATCGTAATATCAATAGTAATACAATTGGTACTGATAATGGTAATATTAATCCAAATGATAATAGTAATACAAATAACACAATTAATCAATACGATCAAAATCATGGAATAGTAGAAAATTCTATTGAAGTCATCAATATACAAAATAGTATGTTTTATATAAAGATAAAAATAAAAATAGTAAAATACAATAATAATAGAAATTGGAGTATTTTTGATAAAAAAAAAGTATTTCGAATGCGCTAGAACTATTTTTATTTCATTCGCTTAATATTAGATAATCGATAATTTTTATCTATAACATAAGAATATTATTTTAACATTCATTGAAGATAATGAAACAAAGTTATTAAAAATTACCGAAATTAATATTGATATCGATTTTCCGTAAGTTCTTCATTTTCTAACTAACATATTTCTTTTTAAATATATTTTCTGAGCTTATTTTTAATTTATGTAAACTAATTTATGCATTATTTTATTTATATATATAATAAACAATTTTGCATGATATTACAAAATAATAATTTAGATATGCTATCATTTAAATGTCATCATAAATTATATATATTTTTTTCTTTATGTCCTCTTATACATATAATATAGATGGACATTAAGAGCAATTGTTACATTTAAACATCCAAAGAGAACATACTTTAACTCGAATGGTGAAGGTGAAATCTTTACCTGTGATTTAGCCGATGAAACAAGCGAAATAAATTTAATAGCTTTTAATTTATATTCATACATGATTGCGAACGAACTAATTGAAGGCAAAGTAATAAAATTTTAGGAAAGAGCTAATCTATTATATATATATATATGTATATACATATCTATTAATAGTCATATGAATTCAATAACTTATCAATTCGTACAGTTGATACTGCTTATAAAAAATTACCAAATGATTATCAATTGATAGTTAATAAAACCACTAAAGTACGAGAAGTGATTGTTCTGTACAAATATCAATTAATATATAATTTCATTCACTTGCGTGATCTTGAAATATTACCATTAAATTCAATAATTGGTTTGTATTTATTAATAATAACCAATTTTAAAAATATTAATAATTTATTTTATGAAAACTATAATATAGATGTTCAGGTGAAAGTTTTACGAGACTATGGAACAACCATAGGAAATACGAACTCGAATACATGGACTAGACGTGAACTTCACGTTAGTCAGGATGAATTTCATATCAGATTAATATTATGGAACGAACAGGTTTTTTTTATATCAATGATTGTTTTTTTTTTATTTTATTACTGGTAGGCAAAAAAAATTTCAGTAACAATTATAAATAAATATTTAAATTTAAAGTATGTTAAAATTAATTGGTTTAATGGTAAATTGCTTTTTATACATTCTTTTTTTCTAAACAATTTTTAATCTTTTTTAAATATTTAGGTTCACGAACACTCATTAGTATGTCTAATACTCGTTTAACTGTTGTTTAAATGATTCTAATACATGAAGCTTGCTAATCGTCACCTCTTCTCTAACTCTAAAAAACGCACAATATATCTAATCATGTCTTAATAATTAATTTTTTAGTTTGACATTATTTTAATCAAAACAAAATCTACAAACTGTTTTTCATTTCTTTCAAAAGTGTTTAAATTAGTATATCAATTATATTTCAATATCATAAATAAAACTAATCTGAAATGTATTTTTAAAACAAAAAGAAAATAAAATTCCTTTAAAAAATCATCTAAACTAACGATAAAATCCTAAATATTTTTTTTTGAATCAATATAAATTTAAATGCAAACTCTCTTAATTATAGCATCACAAAACTTCCCAAATACAATTCATATTGATATTCTTTAAATGACTAACTAATCAATACTTTGTTTTACCTTAAAAAATAATGAATCTATATGAAAAATGAATTGAATATGGCGAACAATTGTATAAACGATATAAAATTGAAACAAAACAGCTAGATTAGTTAAAACACCACGTGATATTTCAAGATCTATTACACAGATATCATCATCAGATGAAACTATAGACCTTGCACATACATAAAAACCAGTAACTATTAGAAACTAATATAATGTATGATCAAAGAAATGTATAACACATTTAAAATATGAATCAATTTTATTAAATCAGTGAATAATCAGATAGAATTAATTATTAACTTAAGATGTCTATTTCTATGTACAGCGTCTGGGGTTTCGTCTGATGATGATATCTATGTAATATATATCGAAATGTCACCTCCTGCATTAACTAATCTATCTGTTTTATTTCAAGTTTATATGAAAAACAAAGCTTCATATATATATATATATGTATATATATTTATTTATTTAAGCGCCTAATAATATTTTCATTTCAAAATAATATCTAATGACTATATAATGATAACAAGTACATCATGACATTTATTCAAAATTTAATCAAAACGCTTTTTCCACATAAAATTATAACTCATCATTTATCTGACTTAAAAAATCAATCATTAGATCAACATAATGAAACAAATGATATTTGCATAAGTATAGAAAAAGAAAATAAGTCTCGACAGTATTGTTATCTTACGATTGAAGAACTAATAACATTATTTCAACATTGTCCTATGTCATATCGAACTTTATATGAGTCCATTCCTCCACACAAGCATGTTAAAACATATATTGATTACGAATACTTCATTAACAAAAATCTTGATATAGAAAATCATTATATTGGTCCTATATCTTGTCTTAAAATACTTTATTATTTTCTAAATATTCCAAATAATACTATTGATACATTGAAAACTTATACTAATAAGGTTTTAAAACAATTTTTAGTTTTACAAGCGTAAGTGATCATGTTTATTTTTCAAAAAACATAGCATACAATCTTTTTTATCACTCGCTCTCTTCAAAATAGAATTTTATTCATTAAATTTCATCTGCTAGATTGGAAATAATAGTGTGATAGGAAGGTATCGCTAAAATTTCAAAAAGAGTAGATAATGAATTTTATATCAAATGAAAGACCATCAAAAATGGAGTTTATTGATAAATAAATAGTAAGGATTATGAAAACTTTCAGAAATTCCATACTTTTTATGCATTGAAAAAATAAAATGTCATTAATTCAAAAATAGAGTAAAATCTTTTTCGTAGATATTTTAAAGTGATTTGATAAAGCTCGACGAATTCTACAAAACAGTATACATGAAAAAAATTTTAGTTAGAGCTGTCGTATAAGAAGTTCCTGAAAACTATTTAGATGATAAACTGAAAAAACGAGCATTTTTTACATTTGTTATAGGAAAAAAAAAGTATTTTTTATGATAAATTCAGCTGGTTTCAATTAGTATCCTTCTGTAAGATACTTGAAGATATACTCATTCGATAGAGTTTTTTACTCTGTATTTAGTGAGTATACTTTGAAACATCAACAACAGTAAAACTAATCAGAAAAGCCTAATTTCATTGAAATTTCGAGTATTCTCCTTCCATATCAAAAATATAACCTTTTTAAACATTTTTTATGTTCCAAATATTTCTTTGAATTTTTTATCACAAAAAAGGGACTCAGAAAAGTTTTCATAAATACAGTTTATAGAGGTCGTCTAGCTTTATTGAATCATATAAAAATACCTAAGAAAAAAATTTTACTCTATTTTTGAATGACTGACATTTTATTTTTCCAACGCATAAAAAGTATAAAACTTCTGAAAGTTTTCATGATTCTTAATATTTATTCATCAATAAACTCTATTTTTGACGAACTTTCAATTGATATGAAATTCATTGTTTACTCTATTCAAAAATTTAGCAATACTATCCTATAAAATATTATTTTTAATCTAAAATTTTTTTTATTTCTAAATTAATCGATTAAATCTTTTTGCTAGATCAACAAATGAAAAGATATCCTATCATTTTATACACTCGAAACCGTCAGTTTTATTTGAAAATACATCAACTCTTGGCATTTTTCTGAAAACTATTATTCATTTTCTACTATTATCAATTATTCAACATAAATGTACGATGTTTAATATCAATCCACCAATAGAACCATATACAACATCAAATTTAATTCAAATCTTAGGTCCCTATGTTAATATATTACGGAAACATTGTACTTCATGTATATCACCAATTATTTATGTTTCAATTGCTGATATTTCATATTTACTTGTGCGAAGTACAACAAATAAATGGACTACAGCTATTGATATAAATGTTTACTCAAAAAACCAACAATTTCGTTTATTTAATAGTGTAAAATATGGAAAAAACAATCCTCTTATTCCTTCAATTATGTTTCCTTTCGATACTCCACTACAATATTCATGTAATGATATTCTTAGAAAATCCTTAATTACTTTAATTGAAAATCATCAAATACCACAAATTTATTTTCAAAATAAAAAATTTATTATTTCTTTTCCACCCATTTCTATTTCAACAGCTACAATATCACAAAATTTAATAAATATTAAATTAATTAATGAGCACATAGAGCATTCATCTTTTCTTAATCTAGATACAAATACTAGTACAAATCAAAATGTCTCTTCTTCATTACATGTAAACAATATTAATAAACTAGATTTATCTATACCTGACATTCAAATATTTAATACTTTTGTCGAACACATAATTACATCTGATCCAACTCATCAAGGCTATATACAATCATGCATCAGAGGAACTTACAATAAAAATGTATTATTTTTTAATATAGCAGGTCATTATAAATACCGTCCAAAGAAAAAAGATCATCATCGACATAACAATGTAGCTATCATGATAAATACTAAAAACTATACATATAGTATTCGATGTAAAGATGCTGAATGTAATAATACTATCTTGTCTTGGAAAAAAATAAAATAAACTATTTTCTTTTCATTCAAATAATATATATTCTATTTATGAATATACAAATCTTTTATTCGTTAAAAAATAATAAACTCCTAATTTATTTCTTACAATCTTTAATCATAAAGCACACTTATCTTTTATGCTTTTCTTTTATTCGCTTCAATCATTTCCTTTTTCTTGCTCTTCTATTTATACTTTTTAATGTATATTTATACATTTTTTTTGTAAAGTTAAAGAGTTCAATATATTAGATCATCAGTATTATGAATTTTCTAATTAGCAATAACAAATCAATTTCATCAATGGCGCGCTTGTCTTTCGTCTCGTAAACATAACTATCGATCTTCATATCAATAGTTTGTATATAAAAAAATATATTAAAAATTTAAAATGCAAAACTCGCATGTATACAATTGATGATTATCAATGAAAATTAGTAAGTTACATGATTTATAGTTAAGATAAGTTAATGATCACAAAATACCATTAAGACAAAGGAGTAATATAATACAGTACTAATATTCCATTTACTGAAATTACGTACCTTGTAAATTGCTTGATTCAATATATTGAATAACAAAACATCTGAGAAACATTAGAAATAAAAATTCCATTATTAAGCAAAACTAAAAAAAATACATAAACTATAGTTACACTTCAACGCACTTTTACAAACGTTTGACATGAAAACTAAACTTTTGACATAGATTAAGTGTTTTCTTCATTCATAAAGCTCATTACGAACTATAGTTAAAATTCAATACACTTTTACAAACATTTGATATAGAAAATAAATCTTTGACATAGAATAGATATTTTTTGTTTACAGCATTCATTACGAACTATACTTAGAAACCAAACGACTTTTACAAACGTTTGACATGGAAAGTAAATCTTTGACATAGAATAAGTGTTTTTCTATTTATAAAGCTGATTACGAACAGTAGTTACATTCTAATAGATTTCTACGAACGTTTGGCACGAGAAATAAACCTTTGACATAAAATAAATTTTTTATTCAAATTTATAAAATTCATTACGAACTATAGTTAAAATTCAATGCACTTTTACAAACATTTGATATAGAAAATAAATCTTTGACATACAATAGATATTTTTTGTTTACAACGTTCATTACGAACTATAGTTATAAATCAAGCTTACTTTTACAAACGTTTGATATGAAAACTAAATTTTTGACATAGATTAAGTGTTTTTTTTATTCATATAGCTTATCACGAACTATAGTTAGAAATGAAGCCACTTTTACAAACCTTTGAGAAGGAAAGTAAACCTTTGTCATAGAATAACTATTTTTGATTTTAACGTTCATTACGAACTACAGTTAATTTTTAATAGATTTTCACGAACCTTTGAGATGAAAAATAAACTTTTGACATAGTAAATAAAAAAAAAATTCTATTGTGATCATTACATTTATCTAACTTAATCATATAATTTATTATAACAGAAAATCTATTTGTAAATAAATGTTTACACGGCAGTAAATCCTACGGCAGTAAATCATGTAAACCTCTTAAATGATCAAAATGAGTTCAATTTTGTTCCCTGTTTTTATCAGAAAACATTTCTCAAGACAGCTTAAACAAATACTGGAACTCATAAGGAAAAATTCTGTCAGAGCGAATCTACACCAAAGATAAAACCTGCATTGATAAAATGTCTGTCATTTATTGGTAACAAATGTTATTATTTGTCAGAGAAATCTGCGTACGGTAAAAGTTTTAAACGCTGCCGAACTGAGGATTTTGGCTGGACAGAAGTAATCTATGAGTAGAAATCTCTTAGCCGAGGATGATCATACAGATCTGGTAATAACCCACTGAAAAAAACGAAAATTTTGCTTCTCAGATAGAGATGACCGCCCGAACATTCCACGGTAGATGCACTCCTAGTTTCCATCCATTTTGTCGTTCGAACTACACTTGATTTTGATCTTCACAGCAAACAAAAAGAGTAAAGATAATAAAATGTCCATTAGTTTATGGTTGATTTACTTTATCACCTTTGATACTATTCTGGTAGATACCAAAGTGTAGTGAAGCATTATATTGTTTTCGTCAGATACCAAGCCCGACTGATTCATAGAATAACAGTTACAAGTACTGTGAATGCGATCGTATATCGTTGTGCTTGTTTGATCTAAGCATACAGCGAGTCCGATACGAGAATGCGGTTCAGGTTTAAGTCTGATTAGAATCGTTAATATATGATTAATTTCTTTTTGATTCATGAATCAAATTAGCATAAAAATACAAATAAGATAAAAATAATCTATCACGTAGATAAATTAATAAACGTAATAAATAATTATATCATATTCACTATGGTACGCAAAAAATGAATATTCGTCCTTTAAGTATTTTTTTGACATGTATCTATATATATGATAATTAATTTTGCCTTAGCTAAATATAATAAAGTACGATATTGCATTTTTTATATAATATCATGTATTTCTCTTTAGATTTTCTGCTATAATGATTAATATTTTAGTTTTCATTAATAGTTCATAAAACTTTTTTATGAATTATCCTTTATTTATGATATTTACATATTTTCCATAGTAAAATAGTCTGTGTAAGTTACAGGACGATGTTTCACGGTTTTTCACTCTTACTTTATATAATAATCGAAGTTAAAGGTTAAAGGATACGTTTTTAGAAGAATCACATCTATAGATCAGTAATTCAAATACTTCTATATTTGTATCAACACTAGAAGAGGCTTCTCCTTATATATCTAAGTAAGTCAGAGTTCAAAGTTTATATTTTCTAGTTTATAAAAAAGATACCAATTTTTCATTTAATCTGCTATGATATTGCGTTGGTGAATTCAACTTAATGAAATAAAGTTCTTTTTTTGAGAAAATATTCTTCCGCAAATCATCACTTTTTCTGTAGGACAAATAGCGATATTTAGATGATAATGATGCATATAAATATGAGTTGTATTTCTAATTAATTTTTTGTGACTTCTGGCCAATCATCTTAATTTTTAATAACAAAAAATAAATAACGTAATTTCAAATATTTTATTTAGAGTAAGATGACGACATTATTTATCGTAGAAAATTAGTTTTATTCAGCAAAAAAAGAATTAAGAACTTAAGGTGAAAATAAATATCATATTTGATGCTATATAACAAGAAGAAACAATCTGATCTCTTTCCTTATTGTAACAAGTAGGTGGATTTTTATTGAACATTTTACAGTTTTTCAAAGACAAACTTTAGTTACAGATCAAGATAAATCGTTTTGAATTTTATGAAATATTTTCTAAGCAAACACATCGGATGATAGATCGATTGATTGATTGTATCGACAAGACTAAAATTGTGATATAATCTAATAAACTTAAAGAATAAAAGATTAATTATAAAGTAACCTTCTTTTCAACCTGTTTTTGGTCATAAGATTCATTAAATTATCTTGTCTAAGTGTACTGATATTCAAAATTGGTACAATCATGACTTTAATACTATATGTAAATCAACATTTCCATTATTCCATGTACTAGATAATATAAGGGATATACAGGATGTAATCTAGTTACGAAAGTCACAACTAATTTTTTAATTTCAAAACTGGTATAATCACATCTGTGGCATAGCTCACACACTTGCTGCTTTTAAAAGTTGTACTTTTTAATATGTTTTAGCATAGGAAAAAAATACGAATCTTTGTTTGATATATTGCGTTGTTGTAATTGTGCCTCTAAGGAAAATACTTTTTTCATAGCAAGTGTAAATAATCAGAAGAGGTAAAACATAAGGATATTGTAAGTAATAAATAAATTTTAGCATACAAAAAGGAAAGATTAATAACTGTCATAATGTTTTAGCGAAGAGAAATTTGGACATTAATGGAATATGTGTTACAATCTTAGTTTTTTTCTTTCATTAAGAGTCATAAGATTATTTTTCAGTTGTTTCATTACTGTGCATATCTGAAACTTATTTTGACATGTAAGATATATTATTACTTCTTTGTTCTTGATACACTAATTGCGTTAGTGAAATGATTAACTAATACATCTATTGAGGAGATGTACTTGATGAAAGATATCTTTCAATACTATATAGGTATTTTTATCTATCGAATTGAATAGAAATTAGTTGATAATTTACATCAATACATGCTTTGTGTGACAAAATTGTTTCACACACATAAATCTAAATTTTACTGTAATTTTATTTAATAGAAGAGAAGAAATTACTAATCCACTGTTATATTTATAGCTCTTTTCTTTTTATATTATTTGTATCCATTTTACTTTAGTGCGATGTCAAATCAAACATCTGATACAGTTACAAATTTGAAATCAGCAACATATTGGATCAATTTTATAAGCCCAGTACTTCATGCTATTTTTGGAACAATTGGGAATTTATTGAATTTGATTATATTCAGTCGTCGTTCTTTATGTATCAATCCTTGTTCATTATATTTTTTGATCGGTTCGATAAACAACTTGGTTGTTATTTATGTGTTCGGATTAGCACGTTATCTTCCAAGTATCTGGAATTTGGATCCATCAGGTGCAAATGCTGTTTGGTGTAAACTACGTATGTATTTGGGATATGTTTCTTTTAGTCTTGTTTTGTGGTTTCTGGCACTTGCTAGTGTCGACCGATTTCTTTCGAGTTCACAGAATGCGGGACATCGACGATTAAGTAGTTTATCAAATGTTCGAAAGATTATTATATTTATTACCATAGTCGCTTTACTATTGTATGTGCATATATTAATTTTATTTGCACCTTATCCGAACGGTAATGTGACTGTTTGCACATCCATTTACAATGAATATACTGTTTTTCTGAGTTTATTTTTTCTTCTTCTTTCGGTTTTTTTACCACTCATATTAATGAGCATCTTTAGTATATTGACAATTATTAACGTTCGTAAAATTCGTACTCGTATTGTTCCTCAAAATAATAACTCACGAAATGACCGACTGCAGTCACATGATCGTCAACTGGTCATAATGCTTTTAGTTCAAGTGTTGATTACTACTCTACTCGCGACTCCCTTTGCTATTCTTAGTACATGGAGTACATTTGCTTTAAGTATCTTTAAATATAACCTTACAACATTTCAACAGGCACTTTATAACTTTTGGTTTGAATTCGCTCGATTACTTTCCTTCAGCAATCCTGTTATTGGATTTTATATTTACAGTTTGACTGGTTCTAAATTTCGTACTGAAATGAAACAATGTATTAAATATGGATTGAAATTTATTTTGAACTCAATTGGTCTAATGAGATATATGCCATTGAGAGTTCAACAAGCATTACACAATGTAAATCAAATGGATTCTAACCATGATACTGCAACACAAAATAGAAGAGGAAATGCTATTCAACGTCAAAAACAATAATTCTAAGTACTGCTTTATAGACTTAAGCAATGAATTTCTTTCTTTCACATATTTATTAATAATTATTGTTGTTGTCATCCTACTATTAATAAACAAAATCTTTATTAATCAACTTGAATGCTGTGTATGGTCAAATAACATTTTATTGTCTACTATATAATATTGTATGTTCGTAAAGATTCTATCTGCTTTTTTCTTGATTAATTAAATAATAAAAGTAATAATCGATGTTTATTTATCAGTATGAAATCGAGAAGAAACATGACTATTAAACTCTATTATTACTAGTTCTTTACTGAGCTCAATCTTACGCAAATCGGATAATCATATTGTATTTGAAAGTACAAATCTGTACAAAAGACTATCGCGCTAGTCAATTGTCTATAAATTTAAATTGATTTCTTTACTTCGCTCTTGTTGCTATTTTAGATGATGAAACTCGTATCTTAACAGCTTTTTTCATATTCGAATCATTTACAAAAATTTGATCGTATACTTTTTATAAAAATGTGTTTTCTGAGCGATTTACTGCTTACTCTCGTCTTCTAAATATTCTACAAAGAGCTATGAATACCTCCGTTTCATAGTCGATGAGATTGATGACTTCTGCAAAGTTACTAAAATCTTACACGTTGTTTTTTTAACTCTATATAATCTAAAATTGGCTAAATATTATATTTGTCAGCATAAAACATACATTAATTATACGTAATGATTATAAACATTGGGTAATAAAATCGAGTTGATGTTACTTCATGTTATTTCAAATTTTTAGTAAAAAGTGATATAGGTAAAAATTTTTTGATATTAAGTACTTTATGTATAACAACTTTCATTGCTAGTAACACGTACAGCTCAAACAATAATAAAGCACTAACATTATGCATATATTGTAACTGTTGCTGATGTTCAAATAATGTTCCACAAATATGAAAAAAGGTTCCGTATAATTTCAAAAATTACGAATAGTTTTTATTTTTAAAGAGAAATTACATTATGTGTTTTATTAATTTGAAATATACACTTGTTTTCATCGTACCTAAAAAAAAAACGAATCGAAAGAAAACGTTATTGAAGTTATCAATATGATGCTTTGTTTCACGAAGTAAGATAAAATATTTGATAGATTATATTCTTATTTTGGACAACTATTTTCAGGTTTGAGCTTTTAGAAATTCTTTGATAAACTCTATAGTATTCATCTCTGGATCAAAAGTAAGAAAATAGAATTAAAGCAAAAATAAAATATTTTGATACAATTAAAATACATTGTATATTTCCTATAAATTTCAAAACAAAAGAAATTCTCTATAATTACGCATCTAAACATATAATTTGATCAACAAAATTGCCAGAAATGTTCTTCCAGGGGATAACGTAATAATTTCAAATAGATTAGGTTATAAATGTTATACCAAATGAAAGCTTGTCGAAAATGAGATTTATTGGCACTAAATAGTAAGAGTTATCAAAACTTCTTCATGTCGAACTTAATAACTCCTCAGAAATTTAGTCTTTCTTGTCATAAAAAAAGAAGACACTATTAATTCAAAAATGAATTCAACATATTTTCCTTGCATATGTTTTACATGGTTTGATAGAGCTCATCGAGCTCTGCAAAACTGTATATATTAAAATTTTTAAAGCCATTTTCTATGATAAACAATTCAAAAACTGACCTAAAAAAATCTAAAAACTTGCTAACAAATTCGTTTTTTTTTTCATTATTTTTACAACAGCAAACTCTCGGAAATATACTTATTCGAGGCAGTTTGAAAAGCTAGGTCTAATGTACTGCATCTTTTTATCATATGGCCAAATTTTTAAGTATGTGTTTTAATATAAAAAAATTAATTCTACGAATCGAGTCAGACCTTCTGGAGCACCCTTTATTCAGGAATTTGAAAATTGACTTGGTTTAAAATTTTTGTACATTTTGATTTCAATTGAAGTTTCCATTCCATCGTCACAATTATTTCATTTTTGTTTTGTTTTTCCTCGTAAAGATACAAATATTTAAGAAAAAAGTTTATCTTAACTGGTTGAAAATGATCGTTTTTAAGATTGAAAATTTCCGAATTTCTTTAAAAAATGAAGTTGTTGTAACCATTCAATGAGATCCAGTGGAAATACTTATACACACTTCTGTCTTCATTCATCCCTTACTGATATGAGTCGAATGAAGGTGATGCAGCAGACGATTTCTGGAACATGTTAGAACACTCGTATGATATCATCATATAAGACATCCATGCAGGGGCGGCGGAACGATTTCAATTTAGGGGAGGCTCAAAACTTTTTTTCCGAACAAAAATGTAAAAACAATACTGAACGAGGTAGAGAGGTTTTTAAATTGCTCCATCACAACTTTTAAAGACATATTACTGCATCCACCCATTTACATGCTTGGAAAATGATCAAAAGTTCTATTGCACTAGCAAAATTTATTAATTAATCATCAACATAAGCGAAAAAGACGTAAACCTTGACTAAAGAAAACAAAAAAAATCATATATAGGTGTCAGTGAAAGTTGATCTTTTAGGTAAAATAAAATTTAGTGTTTTAACTTTCATTTTATTAAAAAAAATTTAAAATATTTCGATTATTTATGAATTGAAAATTTGATTTTAGTTTGTATCATAATGCACTCTTCATATCGAAATTTAGATTTCGCTAACGATGTATATTGATTTCAGTTAAACTAAAGGAAGTTCTAGAGTTCCCCAATGTTTAGTATTCGTATCGATTAGATATTGAGAAAATGTAGAGTATAGTAGTATAGTCTATACAAAGTTGAGTAAGTTATAGGTAGATATAGAGTTCGCCAGTATTCTTCTATTGAAATCTTATCTGATTTGGGAAGATGAAGAGTTCCTTAATGTTCTCCTATTCAAATATAATCTAGTTTAAGAAATTGTAGAGTGCGCAAGTTTATTTGATAGAATTTTTTTAAATTTAAGAATTTATAGTTTTCTGTCTCGATCAAAAAAGAGTAAAAGACTTTTTTAAGATTGCGATTGTGTTTGTTCTAAAGGAAATATTGATAGTTTTGATCATCTGATCGAAACACATTCATCTTACTTACATTTATAGAAATTACTCTTCCGACTAAAAAAAGAAGGAAGGATTTAATGGTTAAGATTTTAAATTTATTCTTATAGTCTGTTTCATAACAGTTTCTATGATAACCTTGTTCTTATAACTTTTTTAGAGCAAATGGTTGCAAGACGGGCAGAGATTGTGAAGAGTGTTATTAATCTGTTTCAAACTAACTATTATTACTGAATATCTATCATATATATAGAGCAGAGAGTAGGAAAATGTGGAGAATGTAGAATTATTTCGAACCTAGAGATCGTTAGTACTCTCTATTAAAATCTATTCAAGTTTAGGAAGTTGTAGAGTTAGCCCGTGTTTTCTATTAAAATCTATTGAAGCCTAGGATGATGTAGAGTTCATCAGTGATCTCAACTAAAATCTATTCACCGACCAAAAAAACGAAAAGTGAATAGAACTGTAAGTTAAAGTTTAACTTTATACCAGATGTCCAAACAGGCCTTGTCTTGAAGGCCTGTGCGGCCTGTCAAAGCCTGTCCGCTTTTTCAAGCAAATAAAATAAAGATTATACATCAGAAATCAGGTGTTCAGATAGGGCACTAAGACTACCATACTACCGAAACCTGATCTGCCTGTAATAGGGACAGGCTGCGATTCTCAGGCCAGTGCAAGTGACAGGCCGACAAGCCAATAATCTTCTTAAGCGTCTGAATGACGCTGCTCTAAAAATCGTAGTCTGTGCTATGACCGACAGATCATGCTTGGGTAGGATAGTAGCCTCAGTGCCCTAGCTGAATCTCTAGTTTATAGTCAGTCATCTTTATTTTATCTGCTCGAAAAAGTGGACAGACCTTGACAGGCCGCACAGACTTTCAAAACGAGGCTTGTTTGGACCTCTACTTTATACTTACCAAGAGGCACTAGTTCGACTGAAATAATGAATGACTGCTTGTTAATAAAAATTTTTTCTAATATCGTTTTACGATGTCGATGCACTCCAAATGTGTGTTACAAAAATCACATTTATTAATATACAAATCATTTCGTAGTTTCATGCCTTATTACAAGCAAATTTTGCCTGTGACATATGTGTATATACTTGTTCTTTTTCTTTCTTCTTTTATCTTTTTCTATAATAACGGGATGAATGAATAAACAAGACGGTCAATTTGGCGAGATAGGTTATAGTTCATCTCCTGCACCAGTATTGTAAGAAAAGATAAAAAAAGATATGTACATAAAAAATTGTGCACTTGTAATTTTTATTGTTCTGTTTTGAATTCAACACACTGAAGAAAGCTGATGCTTTCGAAACGTATGTGAATGAAATTGTTCTAAATATATATATTTAATAATAATAACAGTAAGAAGAAGAATATTCGAATTACTGTGAAAAAGTAACAGAAAACGGAATTCGTTGCAATGTCCTTCCCATAAAATACAAAGCAAAGATAACTGATTATCAGTTCAAAATCTTAAAACAATGAAGTGAGGACGGTAATAAAAGTTTTAGTGATAGATAAAAATACGCCGAGCACCATCAATGTGTCCAACGCGTTGAATATCCTCTTCATCGAGAAATCGGTAGTAGTAATATGTGAAAATGAGTCGAAATTAATACAGTTATAAATGTTTGTCGTCTAACATCGAACTGAACATAAGCTTGTTCTAAAAATCAAGTAATACCTGTTCAAATAGTTACCATTGCTGAAAAATAAAGCCAGAATGCGATCTGTAAAAATTTTTCAAATATCTGAGCCTCTCCAAGCCTCCCTAACTCTTTTTTAAGGGAGGCTTGAGCCTCTCCAAGCCTAAGGGCTCCGCCGCCCCTGCATCCATGTAAAGTATTAATAGAAGGTTCATCATAAATTCTAAAATCAGATTGTAAATGTTCAAGATATTATGATTACCAACCTGACAAAATATAATAATAAATTTGTAGATGAAGCTGATCTTTTCGAATAGCTCAAGCAATATTGAAGCACACAGAGATAATTGATTTTGATATTATTATTGAATCGACGCAACAAGACGAATTTCATCAAAACCTTGTTTGTCAAAAGATTTCATCGAGTCCAATCGGTAGACGAGTAAGACCGGCAGCTTGTCCAAAACGATTTGTTGGACAATATTTGATATTGTAGATATAATTCATAAGACGATTAGCTGATGTTATTAAATTACCTTTCTTTGAGCTAAAAAATGTAATTAATGATTTATGACTAGTAAAAAGTGTAAACGTTCAATCTCCTAAAAATTGATAAAATCGTCTTAAATTATAAATAAGCACTAGAGCTATTTTTCCAATATGTGCATATCTCTGTTTGTAAATACATTTTTGATGCATTCGCTGATAAAACTAATAGAAGCGAAGAATCATAGTGTGTTAATACCAATGGAGAAGTACAAAATTGTTCAGTATTTTCAAACGCTCTATCACAATTTAAAAACCATGCCCATTAAATAATCAGCTAACTTTGGAACAAATCTTGCATAATCCTTGACTATTCCTAAAAATGAATGTAATTGCAATACATTAGACGGCTGTGATATATTATTGATCGCTTTGGTTTTTCATAAAAATGTGTTCAACTTCAGGTTTTTCTAATTTAAAAGGTAAGTTTTCTAGAGAATCTTTGTAGGCATGTGCATCTAATCTTTTTTAATAAGAAATCTATAATCCGAAATTCTTTTAAATATCTTATTTAACCTATTTAAATAATCAATTTTGTTCTTATCTATAACTATAATATCATTCAAATAATACGTTGTGCCTTTCAAGTACAATAGCAGTTGATCTATAATTTTCTGAAAAATACGTGGTGCACAGACCACATCCAATGTTGGTTGGTTGGAACGAAAAATGACTTTATCAATATTGATGATTGATAATTTCTTATTATCATCATCTAATTCTACTTGAACATAACTTTCTGAAAAACCTATTTTATGAAACTGTGTCTTGTACTACAATCTACACAGATCCGTGTTTTATCACCAGTACTGTCCATGCCACCCATCTGGCTACATTCATGGTTCCAGTACACCTTCACTAACAAGTTGGTTTAGATCGCATTCGACAGCGTATCGATACGCTAAAGGTTTGGATATTAGATTGCAGAACTTGGATATAGTATTTGGTTTAATATCGAGATGCGATTTTACCTTACAATATTCTAATTCCTTCGTAAAAATATTTTTGTAATAATTCATATATGGTTTTTTAGAACAGAACAAATTCAGCTAAATCATTTTAAATCTTTGCTCTCTAAATCAAAACCGATCCAATTGTCTTTACAGTGTTTAGTGTTCACTTGGACCATTCTCGATCCCTAAGCATCAAATGTTCATGAATATGTTCATTGTGTAAATTACCAACGAATGCTGTAATTAAAGCTACTTCTTACAAATTACTTGAAAGTTTACATGTCTACAGTTCTGAATCGAAGACAATTTGCTAAATCAGTTAGAATTTATAATACTTCTTAAAGTATAGAAAAGAACATGATTCATTTAGTTGATGAAAACCTAATACATATATGCTTTGAACGAGGCTTTTGAACTCTCTCTCGATATGAACATTCAGTTGGTTTCTTTAGTTTACAAATAGAAATAAGGATTTTGAATGCTTATACATCAAGAGATAGGAAAACATCCATAAATTTCTGGAGTATTTTAAATAACAAGAAGTAAAACATTTTATTTTCATCAAGATGCTAGACAATGTTTTTGTTTTGCATATATATTTTCTCATCTCACATGGTTATTTCCCGTCTTTTCCTCCCGCTTCTCGAGACACAACAACTGATACGGCAAATATCCCATAATGATCTCCAGCTAGCGCATTGATACTCTTTCGTTTCAATGTTTAACTATTACACTATGGCTAACGAACATGCATTAGATATTTATGTAAAACACTACATTCAAAGTAAAGTAAAATCTATACACACAGCGAACTTTTGTTGTTCAATGTTTTTTAATGATATTTTTTATCGAGTTAGTCTTTATAAAAGAAAGAATGATTACTTTAATTAGTAAGTTTTTTGTGGTAATCATATAAAACAATTAATAGAAGAATATACATTGATTCTCTTAAAATGAATATTATCTATTGAAACAGAGTTGTTATATACAAAGAAAAAGAACACCGTGGCTTTTCTTGTTTTCCTGTTTCTCCATCTTATTTTACTTCTTTTCCTTTTCTATCTTCCATTTTCTCTTCAATCTCTCCTTTTTAAATGTCTGGAAGAGTTATTGTATTTATTTTCCTTCTCTTTCCTTTTCGTATACGGTGAGTTTATATTATCCTTTTGCGTCTTTCATTTCTTTCGCTTCCCTATTTTTGATGTAAGCATCCCAAGTATTATGTGTAAAATACATAATGAAAAAATCTTGTGTTTCATTGATAACCAAAAAACTTGATAGCAATTTCTGTTCTAGAAAATTCACTAGCATAGAATGCTTTAAACTTATATTATCGATTGTCAAATGATCATTATCGTTAACTTATGAAGATTAAACTGTATTTTATGTTTTTAATTTTATAAGATGATAATGACTTGGGTCAAGAACATGAGGATTAATCAGATGATGTTGTAGAAGTAGACCAACTGTAGTTAAAGCTAGTTTTTCTTCCGCAGCTGGTTCTCGGTTTTGCCAATATCCTCCAAATACACCATGTGAATCAGTAGGATTCAATTCAGAAACAATGAAACCTCGACGAGCAATAGTTACAGTTAATCGATGCATATCTTGATCAGCAATTAATACAGGAATATCACCTTTGTAATTGCTTTCAAATTCATTAACAAAAGCTTGATAAGGATCTTGTCCTTGACCATTTTGAATGTCTACATCAAAAACAGGTAGAGCAAATACAATACCACGAATGCTTTTATAACTTGATCCATCCTCTTCAAGTACTATTCGAATGGCTCGAGCAGAAAATGCTCGTACTTTTTTATCAATTCCAATTGCTTTGCCAGCAAATACACCAAGTCCAATACTTGTTTCTACTACAATTTGAACTTTTTCTTCATCACAAGCTCGTAATCGAAGTCTTGCCATACGAATCAAATCCTTTAGAAGGCGTTCTTCGTCTAATATTCCTCGTGGGCCATTAGTCTTTCGACGGAAATCTTTTCCATTATAGACTAATAGTAAGTGTGAACTTGGATCAATTTCATAAACATCTTTCCAGTTCATTATATACGTAGTAATATCATTAATATCATGTATTCGACCAGCAAAATCGATACCAGTTACTGAAACGAGTTTAATTTGATGTGGCCATCCTTCTTGAGGTTCGCGAGGTATTGTCTGAGCATCAAATTCCATTAAGATAGGACATGTTGATATTCGAACA
>JAJEKB010020675.1:227610-270011 GCA_022393335.1 Macrotrachela quadricornifera
CTTTCCTCTAAATTTGAAATCGATCTGTCGAACTTTCACTGATTTATGAAGTACACAATGGGATAGATCGATTTTGTCATATATCGATATTTATAGTAAAATAGTTCTAGTTCTACAACCACTCATTGAATTTCAATGAAAGTTTTATCATAGATAGCTGAATGGCAGAGCTACAGAATGAAACCAATCCCCACTCTTAAGGTCTTTCTGTTTCTGAGTTATGAAGTCCACAGTGGAAATATATCGCATACATTATAATTGTCTTATACTTCAGACAGTCGAGCTGCGGATCGTGTCACTGATCAGTATTTATCGAGAACCATGTGTACACTAATTTTCAGATCTACAGGTCATATTGTGACTGAGATCCAGGGGGGGGGGGGATACTTTTGGCCAGTACTGTAAGTAGATTCTTTTGAAATGTCGTGTATCAATTTCTATTAGAAACAAGAATATTCATCATTGAATTCAAACCATTCTATATTCGTCTAAGCAAAACATTTTTTTCAAATCTTTGCGATACTAATTGTGAGATTTGTATGAACGCTTTCTTCGTTATCATTAATAAAAGTCGGAGTCATCTACGCCCATGAAAATGAAAGACTTGTCGTTCGACCACACGTCAATTTCTGTTTGTTTTGAATCGTCTAGCTTTTTTTTAATTTCCTTTTACCTACAAATTTCCTACAGATACGTTGTTTTGGGCAAAGCATTTTCATCTAATGGCAAATTCGTTATCAGTAAGACATACCATTATTTAAAGTACAATTTTTATTCAAAGATTTTTGTTTAAGTTACGCTCTGTTATAAAATTGAGATTTTATAAATGGGAATATTTTTAGTTGATTGATTTATTAGCTGTAAGTTACTAGACAAATTTTAGTGAAAACATCGTAAACCCGGCATTTTCGTCATCGCAGAATAATTCAAAACTCGAATTTAAAAAGATATTCTATGCTGTCTATTTCTAATTTTTTGCACCTCTTGTCTGAATCAAAGCAGGTGACGATACGATATTACAAGATACTAGTCGCTGCTATTTTTAAGGCATTTCCATAAAATTACTCAACAGTATAAATAGGCCCTATGACGATAAGAAGTATCGATATACTAGCACAGTTCTTGCTCAAGAATTTCTCCCTCTTGCCATATGTTTCTACAAGATATAGTATAGAAAACGGAAGTAGAACTAAATTATTTGCATTCTAATCTTAAGTAATAGAAAGATTAAAGCAGTTTCTCAGAAGAATATAACAATATGATCACTCTCTTTACAAAACAAAATGGCTTAACTTTGTACTTGACATGGTATGTCCACAAGTTTATAAAAAAAAACGTACTCTTTTATATTCGCAAACATTTTCTACACGCCTTTTCTGTACATATAATTTCATCTCCTAAGAAAGAGCAATTCATTAAAAAAATATTTTTTTTTATCTCAAACGAACTGAATGTGAAAGAATGATAGAACTTTCTATATGTTCTCTGGATTGCAATAGAGCTATTAACTCAATATGATAGCAAGATCAATAAAGTTGTACAGAAATCAACGTGTTTGATGGACAAAAGAATACATTTTAGTCACAAGAGAACTAAAACGGGTCTCATGGAGTCTTGTATGACTCGTAGATAAATTTAGAGAATCTGTGATAGTGATACACACTGTCAAAGTCATACAGTATTTGCAACAGATATTGAAATGACAATGCGAAAAAAAATAATTACTGAAGGCATATAATCATGGCCATAATCTCGACTCTATACATGGAATCTATTTAAACATGAATGAAAGCTCTTTAAACTATCCTACAGTTGATTTCAGCTAATCGACAGTGTTCTCTGAAAATGGTAACATAGCTTCAATTTCGATTTGAATATAAAACTTTTTAGTTAGACAAACTAGAATATGTAAAAAACGAAACTGTTTTGTCCAGTTACTCTCTTACCAGAAATGGACTTGTTTGAATCAGCGGTTATAGCTATTGGCTGTAAAAGAGGAAATTTTGGACGAATTTCTTTGAGTTGAATCATATGAAGACCATGTCCTTGATCTAAAGAGGCGATAACTCTGAATTGAGTAGCAGCGAGAAGTAAAACTTCTTTTTCTTTTGGAAAATAAGAATGTTGACTGATATCTTTGCCTGAATCGCATTCGATGGTAAACATTGTTCTTGTACCTGTTTTGCCTAAAAAAAGTTCCGATTGTAAAACGTCAATTTCAATAGTGCAGGAGGAAAAGCCCCACCAGACAATGGTCTTATCCTTTGGATAATCTTTGTGTAAATCTGATTTGACTCCACGAAAAACAAACTGATGAATGGATGGAAGACGAGCAAGGGCAGTGAGTAGAAGTTTGAGATAGAGAAACCATGGTTCGAGCTTGTTCCTGTCTTCGAATCGGAGAGTTGTGTTGAGAGCGAAATAAAGACATTTATCACGTGGTTGCCATTCCATCGAGTACAGCATGATAGAAGCTGACTCGTCAATTGTCAATCCGTCGGCTGGTGGGTTCTTGCATCGTTCTTTAGCAGCATAGGCAAAGCTCTGAACAGCAGGTAAAAGAGACACAAGTGGCTCGACAGCTGCCATGAGTGAAACAATCGGCGAGTTCTCATAGCCAAATATCGGCATTAACATCTGAAGTGGCTCTTGAGCAACGTCCGAGATACGTTTGAATTGGTGTGTGGGTTCCTGTGCATCTGTAGCCATGTCGATTAGTGAGAAATCTTCAAAAATTATTATAAAATCTAATACCTGAAAAACAAAACAAAGATATTTGTAAATATTATTGTTTTCGGTATTGAAGTAAATTCTTTGATCCATTTTGTCACGTTCATAATGATGAAATCTTAACAGCCTGAAATAGTTCAGAATTTCCGTGTCTTAATACATAGATATAAAGATATGGAAGGAAAATTTCTCAGAAGTCAAAAAAGAATAAATGCTTCTCATAGATAGGTAGCTCCACTATTTTATTTTTAAAGTAAAACCTTTCAAGAAAAGTACTCCAGCTAGTGACTCATAGCTTTTGAGTATCGAGTTAGTTATTATGAATAAATGTTTAACTGAACCTATGTTTCTATCCGTTCATGAAACGAATCTTTTCAACTTAGTTTCATAGAGAAAAACAGCCATGGGCTGATTTGTGGTCTTATACGCCCCCGTCCTTTCATTTTAATATGTATTAGAAAATATGTTGTGCTCGATTTTCCCCAAATATCATAGTGTTTATACCGTATCAGAAAAGTGTAGCTTGGACAAGTGTGTGCATATGATTTCCACTAGATATCTTTGTTCGATTTTGTTGAAATAGACGCTGACACGCTGTAATCAAATCATGCAGGAAGAGCGTCATTCATTTTGACTCTCCTATTGTACAGGGGCGGCGGAATCTTTCCAAATCAGGTAAGGCTCAGTATAAGGTAGTTGATTACTCTACAAAACTCTTACATATTACCTTGAAATAGACTAGAATAAGTTTAGGTAATACGTCGTTTTTGATTATTTAATTACTTTTGTATCGTGAAAAATACTGTACTGGTTCGCTCTATTCTTGATGACAAGAACTTGTGAATTTTTACTCAGTATAAAAATTTCATAGCAAAAAAAATCATTTATTTCAAATTAAACTATTAATCAAAAAAAGCTTGTCTTCTATCATTCGAAGCTATAAACGTTCACATTATTTAATGTGGACCGATTTCATCAAGCTTTTTTTTTATACATATGTGATAATAAATAATGATCAAGTCATGATTGTGTCATAGAATTTGAAAGCGTGTTCTTCGATCGATTTAATGCTCTAAATGCGAGTTTAACAGTTGCTGTAGTGACAGGAGGGGTTAAGTAAAGTTTAATCAATTTATCAAATTCTATGAGCGTTTATTTACCAACATCGTATGAATTTAAAATTTTGCAAATGGTCGAAATCTTTGTAATTTGTTTTATTCTCATCTGATTCGTGTTAACCCATGTGAAAAAAACCAAAAAAAAAACAGGATTTTAACCAGATTTCTTATCTTTTGATTGATTATTTTTGATTTTTAGCAGTTTTAATCGAATATAACTGATTGTTCTTATCTTAATCGATTTTAATTGATTATTTAATTTTTAATCGTTTTTAATCACAATAATCAAAGAATGCGTAAGCACAGATCGTTATTATCTTGTGAACTCAGGCATGTAAGTTTGAGGGTGGTTTAGTGTTGCACCTACTATTTGTCGACAGGAAGAGTCCGAAAAAACAATAAAAAACTATGATTTATGGATTAAAACTCGACGAAAACCCATTTTTTTCGTCAACACGATTATAATTGATCAAAAATCACGAAATCTGATTAAAATTGCTTTATTTTAATCGATTTTTAATCACCAAACAATCGATTAAGATTTGATTTTTTTCTGTGTTTCTTTTTACATGGGTTAGGATAATGACGATATTACAAATGTTTGCCATTTTCGTCGCATTTCTTGTTTTTTTATCACAATATAGAAAAAAAAATCACCCAAAAAAGTTCTACTGCCAGCACTAAAATAAAGTTTGCTTGATCGAACAGATTCAAATTCGACAGGAAATAAATTTCAGAGCCTGAATTCAAGTAAGGGTGAGCCTAATAGTGTCCAATTCAAGTGAGGCTTAACCCTTATGAGCCTACAGGCTCCACTGCCTATACTTACCATATTTCCAATATATCTGTTTCCAAAAGATCCCTGTGGAAGACTACAGGGACGAAAAATCGTATTTTTGATTTTTGATCTAAAACCCCGGCCATACAAAAATCTTAACTTAACTAGCTTGTGTAAAAAAATTTAAAAGTTTTGAACAAAGTCTCATCGAGATATAGAACTTTCAAATTTTAAATCCTTCTCTATCGATACTGTATATAAGATACATTTTTTGAAAGCTTCGTATCACAGCCAGACTTTGTTCAAAACTTCTAAATTTTTTTACACAAGCTAGTCTAGTTGAGATCTTTGTATGCCCAGAGGTTTAGATCAAAATTCAGAGATATAATTTTTTCGTCCTTTGGGTCCCCCACAGGGATCTTTTGGAAATAGACATATTGGAAATCTGGTAAGTTCGCCATATCTCAATAGAAACTAGAACTCTTTTAGGGTTTTGACTAGGACACTATGGATTATCTGTGGACATAAATTCATTGAAATCGGAGAGGCGCACCTGGTGATGTTTCCTCGTTAGAAAAACAAGTGCTTTGCACATTACTAAAATATACGCTGTAAAAACTTCCTAATGCAGCTGTGACGGAAAAGGCTGATCTTCTATTATTTTTCGATTTTCTCTGGTACGTTTCATACTATATTTCTGCTCTTGATTTTGTTAGCTTTGCCATTTAATTCTTTACCAACTTTGGAGAAAATAATACGGTATAGCTTTAGGTAATATAATGAAAACTGAAAACAACGCTCCACGAAATAACATACAAAAATGAATGTGAAAACGGTGACTGACCGATAAGACTTTTTTTAGACTTGGCTAGTGTAATTCCTAATAGGAAAAAATAAAATGTTGACTACAAACGGTTCGAGATATTTATACTATAAATATGTCAGAGTCCTTGTGTCGCCAACACACAGTAATGACAAACGCAAACATTGAGTAAAACAAAATGAATAGCAACCTGACAAATGGTAAGAATTCCAAAGCTAATTTTTCTTATATTATTTCAAAAAACTCTGTAATATTTTTCAGATCAATTGTTGAGAATAGAACGCCCAACCTCGTAGATAAAGAATCAACGTATTCCGATGAAAAGAACAGATGTAAATCACAAAATACTAAGGAATCGGCCATTTTTGTGGTGGATATGGATATTCCGAAGTGCTTTTCTTTAAAGCATCCATTTCAGTAATGTTTAAAGGTGTGTTGCTTATTTCAAGTCGATCCATGATAGAGCTTTTTTGATTATAGAGTGAGAAAGCGCGTTCGAACTAGATCTCTAACAGTTATTTTTAATTTTTTAAGAAGATGTTTTCTCCGATGAAAAATGGAGCGCCATTTGTACAGGGACTTTTGCATCACCCGTTACTATCAATGTATAATACTCGAACAACTCATATTAATCAAACAATGAAATTGACCTTTATCAGTTTTGTAGATTTTGATACTAATATGAAATACTTCATTTATTTTATAAAAAATGCTTTCTTACGAATAATACAACAGCGGAATAATATAAAAAAACGTGTATAAAAACTTACTTGTTATTGATAAATGTCTTTTCGCTTATTCGTTTTTTTGTTTATTTATGGTCACGCTTCGTCAATCAAACAATTTTTTTCTAACAATTGTATATAAAAAAAAAACATGCATGTACATCTACGATACAAGATAACACACGCACATTTTGAGTCACTTTCTTTCTATCGACAGCGAGACACACTAATGCACGCATCAGCAGACGATACACTACGTTGATTCACCTGTAAATAATTTTTTGTTCGTTCTACTGTCATTAGAAACAAAAAAGTGTGAAGAGAAGTAATTGGTCTTTATCATGTATCGAATATATATTACACAAATCGAATTTGGACTTCTGGCTCATTCTTGCTATATTAGTCGTATACTTCTCAAAATCATTGATCTCATAAAAGATTAGATATATGAGCATTTACTTGTCTTAATGTATTATAGGAGTAGAATTTCAAAGGAGTATCGTCTTGTATATGAAAACATTTGATGAAAGTCTGTTCGGCGAAGTTTAGTGTGAAATTTAGTAAAATCTAACTCGAGTTCGATCGGATTTTTATGGGATATAGCCAATTTCAATCGAATTTATTGACTGAATTGAATTAGTTGAGATGAAATAAGTAAATATTTTAAGATCAAAAATAATACATAAAGAAATTAATACTCTATATTATATTATTTTAGATTATGAAAGAAATAATTCTCGATAAAAAAAAGAAATTTCTTGAATATGAGTTAACTTTATCCATGAAAATTATTGAAGATATTTTAATAGAAATAATAAAAATGATGAAAAAAAAATTGAATCAAGCATTCATTATACGAATCTTATGAAAATTTACAGTAAAAAAAATAAGAATTTTAATTTATTTTAATGTCAAAAATATTTATTCTAACATGATACGATAAACTTTAGTATTTGAATTTATTTCTAGTTTGGAAAAAAACCAAACTTTTTAAAAGGTAGTTTTTATATTAATTGGAACTGAAATTTTTTCAGAGGTTTCAATAAATATCGATATTGTTGAATCAAACTTATTAATTTAAGATACAAAAACTGTACGTCTTTTTTTCTCTTTCATCAGGGTCTCGTTGATTTCTTTGTCATCATAGTGGATGTCCCATACTAACGGAGAATAGATTATCAATGATATTTTTCATGCTTTTTGTTGACAGAGAGTGTTGCAATTTTTCTTACATATCTATTTAATCAAGATCTTTTGCCACCGAAAATTTCGGCAGTCTAACTGTAACTAATGGTGAAATATATGTACCAGATTGAAATGTATCAATTTCCTTCTACGTTTTTTGCATTATTTTCACTATGTAGACAATTGTGAGAGTGTTGTAATGCAAAATTGTATTTCGATTTTATCGATAGATTTCACCTTCAGTTTTAGTTAGAGAGTTAACAACCTATCAACAGTTAGAGTATGACACCCTTTATATGTGTAGGGATGATTGATACCATTAATAGTAATGTCTATGAAGATGCATGATACATCATTTTTCACATCTTTATATAGTATGAAAAGGAAGTAGCATATTTTTCTTATAAGTAAACGTAAATATGTCATCGTTTTTTCAACATATAGTAAGTGCACGGTAATTTCTTAAGATTGTAAGTTTAAAATATGATTTTATAAAATAGTTGATCCTGTTCGTTATAATAATCAGTTGTTGTACCATCAATATTCAATCAACAACAATCGAATCAAAACATCAAAAAGATATAAAAAATATCGATGTTATTCAACTTAATGTTGGTGGTGAAATAATGATGACAACTCGTGAAACACTTACTCGCATTCAAAAATCAATTCTTTCAATAATGTTTAATGGAAGATGGGAACATAAATTACAGGTTGATAAAAAAGGAACTATCTTTTTAGATTTTAATCCAATTCTTTTTCGTCATTTACTTGATCAATTACAAATATTAGATACAAATAAGCTAATTCACTTTTATCCACCTTTGGAACCATCACTTGTTCAACCATTTAAAAAGATGCTTATAAAATTAGGTCTTAATCAATTATTATCATTAGAAAAGAATATTATTAGTATTAATGTTGGTGGACAGATTATTACACATCGACATACAACATACACTAATGTGTATAATTCTACTTTTAACATTAGTCTTTTATCATCTTCTAAAAATACAAAAATTAATAATAGTACAAATATATTTCTTGATTATGATCCAAAACTATTTCGAAATCTTATCAATCAGTTACGAGAAAAAGATTCATTGAAAAATATAAGCAAGTTTAATGCATCATCATATGATGAAAAGAATTCTTTCAAACCGATAACCAATGATTTAAATAGGCATCGTAAGTAAAATACATGTCATGTTAGAATAGTGTATTATTATGCTTTTAGTTTAATTTCATTTTAACATAATTTGTAAGGTGTCAAAAATGCGAATTTGGAGTAAAATTTTGTTTTACCGTTATTTACATCATTTGATAGAGGAAGAGTTGCTGATTACGAAGATCTACTTTTTAGCCTTAGCAATTTCACAACTTTAGAAATTATTTTGTGTACGAAATATTTTTATTTTAAAAAAATATTTTCAAATAGTTTAAATAAGATATTGGATATGAATTAAACTCTGAACAATGAATGAAAAGCATCATTTGAATTATTTAGTTTTATCAATCAAATTTAAAGAAAAGATTTTATTTTTCATTAAATATGTTTCTTTATTATCTTTTAGAACAAATACATCCTTTTACTAACAATAAAAAATGGAAACAAAATGGAATTACTATTGCTGGAGGAAATGGAGCAGGACAACAATTAAATCAACTTCATAATCCTGCAGCTATCTATGTTGATGATGATAATCAACGGATTTATATTGCTGACTCTAACAATCATCGTATTGTTGAAT
Organism: Macrotrachela quadricornifera; assembly: GCA_022393335.1. NCBI lineage: Eukaryota > Metazoa > Rotifera > Eurotatoria > Philodinida > Philodinidae > Macrotrachela > Macrotrachela quadricornifera. Next base: position 236,721 of record JAJEKB010020675.1, read on the forward strand.
GGAAATTTGGTGCAAACAGTGGTAAAGTTGTTGCTGGTGGAAATGGAGCAGGAGATGACAGTGATCAATTTAGATTTCCAATCGATGTGATTGTTGATAAAAAGAATGACTCGCTTATCATTTGCGATTCTTCGAACAGACGAGTGGTACGATGGCCTCATGGAAATATTACAGATGGGCAGATTATTATGTCTAATATTAGCTGTTCTAGGGTAATAATGGATAATAATGGAGATCTTTATGTTTTTGAGTTTAGAATGTATGAATTGAAACGATGGAAAATAGGAGAGACAAATTACACAGTGGTAGCACGTATTAGATATCCTCAATATAGTCCTCATTCTATCTTTGTCGATCAAGATCAGTCAGTCTGTATATCAGATACTAATTGCCATTGTGTGCAGAAATGGATAAAAGATGCAAAAGAAGGAATTATTGTTGCTGCCCGGCAAGGTGTAGGGAAAAGTCTTAGACACTTGTTTTATCCTGCTGGACTGATTGTCGATAATTTGGGTATTGTCTATGTGGCTGACTCATCAAATAATCGAATAGTTCGTTGGTCACAAGGATCTCGAGAAGGTAGTATTGTTGTTGGTGGCAATGGTCTAGGAAATCAACCTAATCAATTCTATAGTCCCAAAAGTTTATTATTTGATCAACAAGGTAATCTCTATGTTGTCGATTATTACAATCAACGAGTTCAAAAATTCGAAGTTGATTTAAATTGATGTTAACAGTGATATTACATCATTATCTGAACTCTCAATATTCAATCCCTTTCTGTTTTATTCTCTTTACTTATTTTCATTTTTTAGTTTTTCTTAGTTTTCCTTTGCCGTATATATGTGTGTATAAACATGTAGAAATACAGTCATATTGATTTTACTTCAGTAAAATAAAAGTTACATTCGCCATTATCGAGATAATAATTGAAATAATTTTATTTTGTACAATGGATTTTGACAGACACAAGTGTTTTTGTGAAAGAATACATAAATTGAAGAAGAAAAAAACAAATTAATTAGATAAAAGTCATTTGTTTTTAATAATAAAATATTTTTTTATCGAATTTTTTATGCTGGTTAGACGAAGGGAGTGGACAGAAAATAGCGTTGGTCGAAAACAATTTGTGGCTTATATTTGCAATACTGGAGATACAGGCTGTTTTCTAGGAACGTCTAAGAAACAGAAGGATCACTCAGATTGTTACAATGTTTAAAGCTCATATTTTGCCAAAAGATAAGAGCTCATTAGACAGGAAACTGACGCTTCGTCACATCTTTTTCTTATGATCTCCGGTAAAATGATCTGAACCAATATAATACACACAGAAAGTAAGGTGTTCGTAGTGAAGTTTGTCCAGGAGTTCATTAAGAGGGTGAAGATGTGAGTCGAGCCATTGCTATCATGATTTCATCTTTGCTAAGGAATTCCTCATACGGCTCTGGCATAATGTATACATATCTGCCCAGATGATCAGAAGAATGATCACAAACAACATACATAAATGTATAACTTACTGTCATTCAAATAATTCACAAGGAATTACTGAATGGATAGGTACATGTGAAACAGTAGCGAGTTATACTACCTTTATCATGATTTCATTCTCGGTAAGGCACTCTTTAGACAGCTTTAGAGACAATATCTGTTCAAATAATTTGAAAATCATAAAGAATGTTCTTCCTGTTAAAGGAAAGAAATAACGTGTATGTGGATTTAGTGTTTTGGTTTTATTTCCTCGACTGAAAGAAGGGTTATATGGAAAAAAAAGGTTTGTATGTGTGTGACTGGCTGTCAAAGTCAAAAGAACATCCGCTTAAAGAAATTTTGAAGATGTAAGCTTTCGACCAGTCAGGAATAGGATACTTTATAGCGATATCCGGAAAACTGAAAACTATATGTCCATTATAGCAGTCAAATCTAAAATCTGCTGTACTCTTTCCTACAGTTGTCGTAAAAGTGAATTTCCCGGAAAACACTATAACGCATCAATCAGATGTAGAGAGAGAAGGGAAAAGACAAACGTATATGATAAACAGAAATGAAAAACTGATCACATAAATCGTAGCCATTTATTAATATAATATGAAGAAAAAGTTAAATCAAAGTAAAATTGAATAAGGAATGGAGCATACATGTATAAGGCTTATTTTTGAATCTTCCTTAGTTTCGATTGGCTCATGATTTACTAGAGGTAGAATTTCATGAAGAATCGTTTAATATCAAAATTAAATCATTTTGAATGAATCTAATTGAAGTTTTATTCAAAATACTGAGATACACTTGCGTATATCAAATGAAGGATTCATACGTAGAACGATTAGACAAGTATGTTCTCTTTAAATGAGATATTTCGAATCAAAAAAATCCTATCAAACAATTATTCATCTTATAGTCTATGTATGGTAAAAATTTCAACCTGAATAGTTGAAGTATTGTTAAATAATGATAAAAACCATATAATTTTCTTATTATACTGAGAATGAAAAAAAACGATACCATGAAATTTTGAAAGACGAGCTAAAAAATCTGATACTTTTCAATTGTAGTGGAGGTAGTCTTTACTAATATAAAATGACTCGAACTTTATTTCGACATGATTTTCTTAGAATTTAAACCATTTTCGGAAGATATTGCACCGATCATGGACCAACTAAAACTAAGGAATATTCAATAATAATCATTATACATTCAATTCCTTATTCATTTTTATTCTGATCTATCTTTCAATTAATATTATATTAATAAATGATTAAAATAATGATTAAAAACTTTAAATATAGTAGTACTACAAAACAAAATAAGGAAGAATAAAAATTTATATTTTAACAAATTTTACAATGTGTAGTATGAGAAAAATAAATAAATATTTGTGAATGAATCATATGTATTTTGAACAATTTCATCAATAAAACTCGGCAAAAGAATTATCCATCATAGAATCTTTCTTTATCATGTTAATTACCATCAATCAATCATAGTAATTGCACAATCACTAGAGATCTATGTCATAAGACAAACATAAATTTATTCCAATAGTAATAAATGCCGAACAAATTTCGTACATCACTTTTAACATTACCGATAGAACTAATCTATCGTATACTCGATCATCATGATGAAGTTAATATTCTGTTGTCAATGCAAAATATTTGTGTAAACACATTAATTCGATCATAAGCACTTATTCACTATACTAGGTAAATTTCTTCTTTAGTAAAAACTTCTATTATTATCATTTTTTCAGACATCATTTATTTTTTGGAATATAATACTTTTGGATTGATCGCAACTTTTCAGAATAAATAGGTAAGATTCTATATCTCTTTTAAAATCTACGATGTACGTATTAACAAAAAGTAATGATATTATTATAGAAGAGAAAATTAAAATGAAAAAGATTAAATTTGATCAAAGATAATAGCAATGAAAAACTTCCATCCATAAATTTGTTTTTTAATATGAGACAAATTTTACTTAATTCGAAAAATGCGAAATCATATTTTTCTATTTTACAGAAATTGAAACAATTGCGAATATACATTAGCTACTTTCTAGATGATACACTATCAGATTTTTATTCTAAATGTTGAATATTTTTTTCTGGATTTATATCATTAGAGTGTCAAGGAAGCCATTCTTAAATTTCTAGCCTCCACATTAGTGTTTTATGATGGCAAATTTTGTAATTGGTTAATGTACAGTGAATGAAATGTTTTCTTGCATCGTGCTTGTTTCTCATTGATCTTTTAATAAATATTGGATTGTGGATTTTTATCAAACAGTAACACACGAACAGAACAAGAACAAACCGCGATAAAAGTGCCTGCATCATAGACAATGTCTACAAGAGTCAATAATAACAATGTGCATGGTATAGTAGCGCCTGGTTGGGAGAATGTACGTGCAATTTTCGAACAAAATTTAGTCGATGGAGTGGATCTTGGTGCCAGTTTGTGTATTTATCATCGAGGCCAATGTGTCGTAGACTTGACTGGTGGTTGGAAAGATGTAGAGAAGACAAAACCTTATACACCAGAAACACTACAGGTGGTTTTCTCAACATCGAAAGGAGTCATGGCTGCGGCTATGGCTTTGTGTGTCGACAGAGGCTGGCTTGACTACGATGCACCAGTGGCAAAATATTGGCCAGAGTTCGCTAATAATGGAAAAGAAGTATGTAAGAGCAGTTACCCTAAACTGTCCACATAATTATTGAATTACCAATAGTTCAATAATTACGTGGGCAGTTTAGGGATTGCATGTTGATGAAGACTTTTGTCGGCTACTGTATTTGATGCTTAATGATGTATGCATTTTTTTTAAGGACATCACTGTAGCAGAAATGCTTTCTCATCGAGCTGGCTTGCCCTATGTCAGTGAACAATTGACAGTAGATGATGTATACAATTGGTCTCGGATCACTTCTTTGTTAGCTGCCGAAAAACCACATTGGGTACCTGGATCAGCTCATGCATATCATGCGCATACGCTTGGATTTTTAGCTGGCGAATTAGTGCATCGAGTTGATCCGAAGAAACGTTCATATAGTCAATTTATTCATGATGAACTAGATGACGGTTTCTATATCGGTATATCTGATGACCAGATCGAAGCACGTGTTGCTCCTCTCATCGAAAAACCGGTAAACAAAGAAGCAGATGTATACTAACTCGATAGAGAAAAAGGGCTATTTTTCTTCACTTATGGTGATCAGTATATAAAACTCATTTTCATATGCTAAAGATAATTACTAAACTATGAGTAACTTATGATTTATTCAGAACTTCAGCAGAATAATCTTTTCTCATTTATATCCCTGTTTAAAGTGCAATGTTCTCAGCAAATCAAATTTGAATGATAAGAAAAAAATTATGCTGAAGTTCTGAATCGATAACTTTGAAATGTAAAAAGATTCAGACGTGTGACTCTCATTATAAAACACAGATGTGGTGTTTTGATGTTAGTTTCTTGCTTAAGGCTAATACTAATATTGTCGCTGCACCGTCAATGTCTTCATCAGTTGAAAAAACCTTTACACTCAGCGGTGCTATTCTTTTTAATCAACCCGACGGTGAAATCCTTTTTAACTCGCCTCGAATACATCAAGCTGAAATGCCAGGTACTAATGGCATTACTAATGCTCGTTCACTGGCTCGCATTTATGCATTGCTCATTGGAGATGTTAACGAGAATGGAGTAATAAAAAAGCGCCTTGTAGATAAGGAAACATTGGCACGAGCAACAACCAACGTGACACCTGTGGGTGAGCCCGAGAAAAACTCGTATGCACTAAAAACATCATTTGCCAAAGGTGGTTTTCAAGTATATGGAGAAATTTTCAATGTATGGGGTGAAGGTGTCTTTGGTCATTCAGGTAAGCTGTTGACAAACACTGCTTAATTTTCTCTTGTTCAAAAAATAAACAGCCTCTATCTATATCTCTGAAATAATCAATGAAAATATCATGTATATGAAGAATTTTTCTATCTAGGTCTGGGTGGCAGCTGCGTTTTTGGATATCTTCCAGATGAATTGGCCTATGCACATGTATGCAATCTACTTGATAATACTGTAGTTGATATTGATCCACGTACTCTTCGTCTTGTTGAAGCAATCAAAGATGTCATTATTGATTTGAACACATCATAATACTATTTTTTTCGAACAGAAGATAGAATAGAATGAAAAATCTGCTTATTATTAATGTAATCTGCTGCTCATTTTAGAATCAGAATTGTTGTCATACGATTAATTTAAAGAAAATGATAGTTAAGTTTTTATATGTAGTTAGATATCATTCCACTATAAATTCGAATTTGATTCTTCTCAATATTATACTCATGAGAACGCATCTTTTATTGAAACAATTAAAGTGATCAACTCCTGAAAAACAACAAACCATAAATATCTCATTTATTTCTTAAAGTGTTATAAAAAGAACGAATAATAAAACTATTTATCCATAGAGATCAGACAAAGTTGGATTAAAATAAGTAGAGACTGAGTTTTTACTTGATAAATTCAGTGCATTACAAAACGTAGCTTTCTATCTTTCTTAATTAATGAATTTGCTTCACTTTACATCGTAGTTGAATATTTTCGAAATAATAATTTTCATCAGGTTCTGTAAAAGTGATTTTCTTTCGCAAAAATTTTGAGAAATACAATTCTAAAACTGCGACTTCATTCATTTTTTTCTACAGTGCAAAATTTTTCAAAGAATTTCCTCGTGACTTGACACGCTTATGAAGATAATAGAAATTGCTCTAATTTCTTTTTTGAAGAAATCTAAATATCTTCCGTAGCTCAAACATGACACCTGCATCATATGCAACTTTTCCTTCATTTCACTAAATTGACGATTCATTAAATAACATTTATCGGAAAAAAGGAAAAATCTAATAAAATATTCATTTTAAATATAATGTCGATATTTACTTATATATTATAATCAAGATAAAAACAAACGGTAATATTTTAAAAAAGTATTAGATGTGATCTATTACAAAACTGATGATAGAACATTCACATATATCGATACATTTTCTGGTATAAAAATAATAAAATATTTAACACAGATAATTATAGTATCCAATGAGAAAAGAAAAAAACATACTTAAAATAATAAATAATAAAAATAGAAGTATTGTCTTTATTGTTTTAGTTTAAAATTCGAATTCAGTTTGTTGTTCATTATTTATATTTTTCCGTAGATCTAATAAAAGATCAGGATAAGTTTGAAGTAACCTTTAAATAAACAAAGACAAAAAAAAAGCATTTTAATAAATATTCAAAATAATAAAATTAACTGATGAATATTTTTTAGAGCATTTTGTTTTTCTAGTTGTTTTATACGATTATTCATTGATAATGATGCATCAAATTGTTCAAGCCATTCCGCAACAATTTTATCTTTTGTCCATTGTGAAATCTAAATAATTTGTGTTTTTTTTTTCTTCTAAATTGTAATAATAATAAAAACAAAATAAAACATTCTCACATCATTATTTTTATCTTCATTAAACCATTGTTGAAGATAATTTAATGCTATTTGATAATTAATTGTTGGTTCAGCAGTAAGAATTACTTTAATTGCATGATTTTCACCTAAACGACGTTTTAATCTCCAATAAAAATATTCACGACTTGTTTTCCAATCAAGTATATCCTTTAAATAAACAAAAAATTAATTTAAGGTCCCATCCTCTCTCAAAAATCGATCTTAGTTTCGATACATTCAAACAGATTGAAGTAACAAGGCTATAGTAAAATTTTCAACTTACTCGAATAACACCTTTTTCTAACATTCGACCTGGTGTATCATGTAAATCACAAAACATAATAGCAGCTTGTTGATAAATAGGTGATAAAATTTTTTCTCTTTCATTTAATTGTTTTTCAAGATCTATTTTAATATTATTTGTTGTACATCTAGCTATTTCTTCAATTAATTCTCGACAAATATTATCAAGTTGATGTATTGTACGTATTAATTCTTTTTTACGATATTTTATTTCAACTGTACCTTCTGGTTCAAGTATACCACCACGACTCATTCGATCAGCATACATTTCCATATAACGTAAATTAATTGTTGGATCAATAACAACCCATGCACCACCACGTAATTCACCATGTGGAGGTATATAAGTAAATACAGGTTGTTCATATTTACGTAAAGCATCAACAATATAAGCACCAAATTTAATTATTTCATCATACATATCTTTCATTCCACCACTAAAACCACGCCAATTAGCAAATATAATTAATGGTAAATTTTCACGTTTAAAATCATTTATTGCTTGAGCTGTTTTAAATGCTGAATCAGGAAACCATACTTGACCAGCTTGTTGAATTTTATGAGCATCAAAATCAAAACTAGCTGGATCAATTGGTTGTTCTAATTCAACTGTACGAGTTTCAACAGCAATAACACCCATAGCTAAAAAACCAAAAAATAATATTATAGAAATTACTTTTTTTTAATTATTAAAAATACATACGAATTCCACCAAGACGAGCACGACCACATACAACAGTTTTAGCCCAACCTTTCATTATTTCAATAAATGAATCTCGATCAAAAAAACCTGATTGAAATATTGTTGATGTACTTTCATCATTAGGATTTATATATTGTTCTCGTCCTTGAATCATATGTCTTGGATCATATGGTGTTAATGTTGGAATAAAATCAATTGAACGATTAATTGGATCATGAATTATTGGTAATATTGGTGGTAAATGTAATATTGTTTCAGGCATATAAGAAAGCCATTGAAGTATAAGTAAACATCCTTCAAAATCATCTTTAACAACATCATGTGTAATACCATTATTAAACATAATTTGTGTACCACCTAATTGATTATTATTATTATAAATTTCTCGCCCAAGAAGTTTATTAAGTGCATTTGCACCAGTTAATATAATATGAGAATTTTCAACTTGTATTACACGAGAACCAAGTCGAACAAGATAAGCACCAATACCAACAGATCGACATGTTACTAAACTAATTGTTGGCTAGAAAAAAAAATAAAATGAAATTATCTATTCTATATAGAATAAAATAAAAAACAAATATTTACAATAACATTATATGCATGTGATGTTTCACCAGCAATCATTCCTGATCCACGTAAATTTTCTATACTTATACAATTTTCATTTCCAATAATATCAGTTATTTTATGTCTTAATTCTCCATCTTCATTTATTATTTCTGTTCGTACACAATTCATATTTGATATACGTGAATAATCTTCTAATGTTAAATATAAATAATGTATACCTTTATCAATATCTTTTGAATTATTCCATGCAATACGATAAAGAGATTTTATTTCTTCAGCAAGACCAATACGTGCACCACTATTTGCTGATATATATATACGTGGTATACCTTCTAAACGTGATAATTTTGATGCACGTTGAAATAGTAAACCTTCTTCTATACTAAATGAACCCATTTTATATGTTATATCATTAGCAATAACAATTATTGTACGACCATGTGGACATTCAGGTGTTTTCATATGAATACGCCATGCAACAATACCACAATCATTTTCTGCTGGTGAACGTCTATATGTTATAAGACCACATTGTTGAAGTTTATCATTTGTTTCATCGGGAAAGAATTGTAATGATTTTGCTGTTGGACTTAATGAAGCAGAAGTTAAAGAATTATTATTATTCATAACAGGTGTTGATGCTGCTCTTGGTAATGATGTATCTAGTAATTGAATAGAAACTAGCGATAGTAAAGATAGTCCTCTTCCCTCAAAAATAAAGAACTAATAGTCAAATCCTATAGTTCCTGAAAAATCGTTTTCATTATTCTAGAACTATTTGAACAATATATTTCAATTAAATTTACTCATAATAATAATTCTTTCTATTTTACCTTGATATGTATCATCAAGTATAAGTTCTTGATAAGTAAAATGATCATTTGGTATTGATTGATCTTTAAGTTTATTTAATTCAAAATATTGTTCCCATGTTAATATTAAAGCTCGTCGAAACATTTCAGGAAAATCATAAACATATGTTGTATTATTTGATTGAGCAGTAAAACGTTTATATTGTAATTGATCTTTTGTTAAATATGCTTCATGTAATGTTTGACCATCTAATGGACCTATTTTACTAATATCATATGTTTGAAATATAGTTTCTCCTGTAGATGGATTTGTTACTTCACGATAAAGTGATATATCAAGTTGATAAACATTTTCATATGTTACAAACATTCGAAATGGTAATGGTTCAGAATCTGGTGTTAATCGTATTGTTATTTTTAATTCTGCTTGAAGAATACGAAGTTTCCATAAACGATTACCTTGAAATTGAGAAGAAAAAAAAACCTGTTAATTCAATCCTTATAAGATTAAAATATGAAATACAATAGCACGACTTATATTCTTAAACATACCATAACTAATTATCATTTTGCGAACAGTTTCTTCAAGTTTACTTGGTTCAATACAAACAGTTGGTACAAAACACATAAATATATGATTACAATCTGTTTTACTTGCTAATGGATGTAAACTTGCTATTTCTAATTCATGCATAGCTTCAAGTAATATACGTTCAGCTTCATTTTGTAAATAATTATAATTAGCTTCTTTATTTACAAAATCTGAATGACGTATAATTGAACGTGCAAATAAACGATAATCAGTTGTATTATGTTGTGTATTATAATTTTTTCCTTTGCCTAAATAAACATGTACTTTATTATTTGATGATGGAATAAATTCTAAATCAAATGAACGTAAACGATAAAGTTCAAGTTGATAAGCAAGTCCTGGTTCAAGATTTCGATAGATTTTATCTTCTTCAAACTAAAAACGAAAAGAATGAACGAATAAAATCAAATTTTTTTATTTTCTATTACATCTAATCGTTTTCGATATGTATAATAAATTGGAAATTGACGCTAGAAAAATTGAGAAAATTTTAATAAAAATATTATTTTATTTTATTTCATTTTACCTTTGCTGCAAGAAAAAATGTAACACGACGAATATTTTTTGCAATACAAACTTCTCGCTAAAATATTAGAAATTAATTTTTCTTTCATACGTATATATGTATACACATACTTTTGATTGTATAAAATCAAAAAATATATCGTCAAGTCTAGAATTTTTTTGAAGATTAGTATCATCTTTAATAAATACATAAACAAGATTTGTTGCATCATCAACCTAATAATAATCATAGAAAGTATTTTTATTGAAAAATGAATCAATTTTTTTTTTACTTTGATATTAGTTCTTCGTGCAGCTAATCTGTCTAATGAAGATTGTCGATTATATATTGGTACTGATCTAAAATCAACAATTCATCAATGAATATTCGAATATTTCAAGAAGAAAAGCATGAATTCCTGATTTCTAAAGATTATCTAAGATTTCATGTTTTTTCTTTTGGACATACTTTGAAGAAAACGGTATTATTAATTCATCAAAATAACTAAAATATAAAATATTATTAATTTTATTTTATTTATAATATCCCATCAATAAACTAACTTTTTTGCTTGTTCTAAATTATCAAAAGCAGCTATTATACCCGTACGTTGAAATATATTTGAATGATCATCTTTAACTATCATATCATCATTAGAATGACCATTTTGAACCATATATTCACGTTGAAATATTCTATAAATAATTATATATGTATATTTTAAAAAACTAAATATTTTATACCGATTTGGATGATTAATTGGTAAATATAATGAAAATTGAACTACACATGTGCCATCTGAAAGGTAACTATGTTGAATACTATTAAGTTCATAGGATATATAAGATCGACGAATATAAACCTAAGAAATTTTATCATGATATTAATAGAAATATAATTCTTGAAATATTTACTTCAAGTGCAGATTGACGCACTTGTATATTTGAATGAAAATAAAAACTATGTAAAACATCAAGAATACTTGTTTCTGATAAAACTAATTTCTAAAAACAAAAAAAAAAATTTTTTTTTTTAAATAAAAAATAAAACGAATTCTTTTTTTTCCTTTTACTTGTAATTCTTCTTGACATAATTCATCTCCATACATATCAATAGCACTTAAAAATATTGATTCCATTTGATTATGTCGTAATTCATATGATGGTTGTTGAAATGTAATTAATATTTGTCGTGATTTTAATGCAACTTGTGAATTATTTCTATGTGTTAATAATGTTAATTTTCTTAATAATTCTGGTAATTCATCTGTTAATGTTTGATCATATTCAAATAATAAATCAATTAACATAATAATAAGAGCATTTTTAGAACTATAATTTGCATGTGAAAAAACAATTTCAACAACTTTATGTATATCAATTTTATGTTTATCACGTATTTGTGCTAAACATTTATCATAATGTTCATATTGAAATAATATTTCAATATCTAAATATTTTTTTATTAAATCTGTTATAACTGTTTTCATATGTCCTTTAATTCCAATACGATAGCGTTCTGCTAATTCTTTAAGACTTTGTAATGTTGTAAAAAATGTATCTTTTTCTGTATGATTTTCTAATTTATTACCATAATTATCGATAATTGATATAATTGATTGTGATGGAAATTGTGTTAATATAGATGTTAAATTACAACGATAATTTTTCATTAATTTTTTTATTTCTATTACAATTTCTTTTGGTATACGTTCAGATATATTTGATAAAATATCTTCAATTTCAAGTAATGGTAATGATGGATCACGTAAAACAGAAAATAATTTTTCAACATTTAATTTAAGTCTTTCATGAAAATATGGTTCGGGATATGTATAACCAATAAGAATATTTTCTAATATTTGTTTTACTGTTTGAAATATTTGATTTAATTTTGTACTTATTGAATAATTTTTTATTTCAAAATTAAATTTACCATCATATAATTTTGGTTTTTGAATTTCATGTGGATCATCAAAAATTATATAAGCAAGAATAGATGATGCATCAATCGTAGTACTAGGACGTTTATTCCATTGAAGACTGAAAACAATATATAAATAAATAAATATGTTATATTTCTTGTAAATTTTAAACTTACCGTCCTTTAGATGGACATCGAAGATGAGTAACCATTTTCATAACTTCCATTTCTGCATAAATTTCTCCTGCTTCAATTCTATCACCATCTTGTACTGTATAATAAAGAAGTTTACCAGTTGATGGTGATCTAAATAAAAATATAAAAATAAAAATATTTTAATTTAAAATAAAAATTTAACCTTAATATAGATGGATCATTTTCTTTTTGAAAAACACATGATTTATTATTGATAATAATTCGATAACTATCAATTTCTTCTTTTATAAATGTTAAATAACTTGTTCCATCTAAATTAATTAATATACCACCATCTTTCATGCTAAGTATTAAAAACAAAAATGAAAAAAAATCAAAATCATTAGTTTTATTTTTTTATCTACCGATTAGCTTCAACTTCAACATATGAATCATTCATAACAATAAAAAAACAACTTGAACCACATTGTGTTACCTAAAAAAATGAAAAATATATACGTTTTGAATTTTTTCTAATTAATTACTTGTAATTTATATTTAATATGTTCATAAATAAGTTCAACATATGTTGAAATTAAAAGTGTATTCATTGGCAATATCTGACCACTACAAAATAAAAAATTATTTAAATTAAAAAAAAAATGTTTTTTTTTTACCGTTCAAATGATGATTGAAAATTTTGAAATTTATCTCGAAATTTTTCATCAGCAATATGTATGGCACTACATACAATTGATATTATAATATTAGGTTTTTCTGTTTGAAAATCTTTAGCAATTAAATTATCAAGCCAACTTGTTTTAATTGTATTATTTATATAATCATCCGTTTCAAGTAAACGTATTAAAATTTCCACTAAAAAAAAAGAAAACAAATAATTTTAATATTCTTGTTTATTTCATTTTTAACCTGTCGAATGAAAATCTCCACGAATTGATAATTCTTTTAATGCAATAACAAGATTTCTGAAAAACAAACTCAAGAAAAATGAATAATTATTTATTTAACATACTCTCGTGCTTCTTTTCGAGTATCACCATGAGAAAAAATATGTCCAAATTGTGAATCAGCAAATTCATGTAAATCACCAGATGATAATATACTAAAATAACCCCAAACATTTTGTTGACTTCGAAAATTTAATTCTTCAATAGTTCCTGAACTTGATTTAAAACCCTAATTAATATATCAAAGAATTTTTTAGTTTTTTTGTTTTCAAAAATGTTCACTTTATCCGGATTTTCACTTGTAATACGTGCAGCAATAACATGACCATGTGGTTTAGGTTTTCTTATAGGTTCATCAAAATCAATTGGAGAAATATTAAATGGTTCTTCATCATATAATAATCTTATATCTTTTATTCGATGTAATGATATACCCATAGCAATCTTAATTAAATAGAATTATTATAATTTAAAAAATTTTTTTTTTTAGAATAAATGAATATACTTGTAATTGACATGCAGGTAAATTAACATCAGTTATCATTTCTGTACAAGGATGTTCAATTTGTAATTGAGGATTAAGTTCAAGAAAGAAAAATGTTTGATCATGTGGATTATATAAATATTCAATTGTACCAGCACTAAATATTTTAAAAAAGAAAAAAAAATTAAATTAAAAAAAAAAGAATAAACTAACCTAATATAACCAACCATTTTAGCTAAATGTACAGCGGCTTTTTCCATTTGTTCAAGAATATGAGATGGTGCAATAATAGCTGGTGCTTCTTCAATTATTTTTTTATGACGTCGTTGAATTGTACAATCACGACTAAATAATGATATAGATTGTCCACTTTGATCAGAAAGTATTTGTACTTCTAAATGTCGACAATTATCTGCATATTTCATTAAAAATATAGGTGAACCAGGTATTTCATTTTGTACCTATATTTATATAAAATATTTCTTGTTTTTTTTGTTTACTTTCTTTCTTTTTCTTACTTCGAGAAATAAATTTTCAAAATCATCTATATTCATTGATTTTCGTATTCCTTTTCCACTACCACCTTTTGATGCTTTAATCATAACTGGAAAACCAATTTGACTTGCAATCTAATATTAATTAAGAATTATATTATTTAAATTATAATTAATTATCTTACTTCTACACCTTGTTTAGCATCAGTAATACATGCTTTTTCATATATATCCATTGGAACATTAATACATTCACGATCTACTTCATTCAATGCAATTTTAAGATCTAATATAAATATTAAAATATTTTAAAAGAAAGAAAAAAAAAATTTCTTTTGTTAAATTTATATACTTACGAGATCCACTCCATGGTAATGTTGGTATATTAGCACTTTGTACAATAATACTTGAAGATATTTTATCTCCTATGTAATAAAAATTAAAAATAAATAAATATTTAATCAAAACTTTTTACCAAGTGCCCACATGACATGTTCTGATGGTCCTAATAAATAAAATTTTATTTTAAATTAAAAAAAAAAGTAAAAATAACTAATTATTTACCAATAAATATAATACCATTACGATGAAGTAATTCTGGTAATTTAGGATTTTCTGATGCATGACCGCATCCTGCCCAAACAGCTAAAAATTTATTTTTATTTAATTTAAAAAATAAAAATTCAAACAAACCTTGTACATCAAAACGTTTAGCAATATCGAGTATAAGTTCACAATTTGAATAATTCATATTTGATGGACCACCTTGGACATTTATATAATGATCTGCATATCGAATATATTCTATAATAAAAAACAAAATAAGATAGAAATTAATAAATTAAAAGAAAAATTAAATAAACCTGCATTTGCTCGCATATCTTCTGGTGTTACCATAACAACAAATTTTATTGCATTTTGTTGTCGAAACATTTCATAAGACCATCGTCGAATTGAACGCATACATTTAACAGCTGCAATACCATTATTTGCTATAAGAACCTGAAAGAAAAACATGTTTTTTTAAATTGAATATATTAAAAACCAAAAAAAAAAATTTTACTTTATTAATAACACATTCACCATCTAATAAATCACACAATTCTTTAGGTGTTGTTACTTCAGATAATTG
The DNA here is from genome assembly GCA_022393335.1 of Macrotrachela quadricornifera. NCBI lineage: Eukaryota > Metazoa > Rotifera > Eurotatoria > Philodinida > Philodinidae > Macrotrachela > Macrotrachela quadricornifera. The sequence continues at coordinate 252,351 of JAJEKB010020675.1, forward strand.
TCGAGGTGTTGTTGAGGATCCATTATGAAAACTAGACATTTTTCTAAATAAGAGAAAATAAATTAAACGCATTATGCAGGTTAACAATCATCATTGAATGATTAGTGATCTGTATTTTATTAATGTAAATAATATTTTATTTCTTTTTTTTTTCTTCATTCTGCATTCGTGTCCTTGCTCTATTGAAAATATGATACGCATTCACCTTAAATAAGGTTTTAGTATTATGAAATTTTTTCATTATTTATTTGCCTATTTATTGATAAATAAAATGATAAAATTGATAGAAGATTTGAAAAAGTCGAATATTCAAGATATTCATTAATTTCATCTGAAGATACATTTAAATCATCAATATGTTAAGATTCTTCAAGATCAAATTTAATATTACCATTATATTTAGTAAAACTGTCTTATATTTATCTAGGAACTTGTTTCAAATACAATTTCATGAGTTTTATACAATGTGTTAGCTCAAATATACGAACTAAAAATAATCTTGTTTAATTGCGCTCTACGTACACACACATATAAATATATATATATACAGGAGCAACAAAGAGAAAAAATCATCGATGCATAACAATAGTAAACGATAGAAAAAGAAATGAAAGGCAGTAAAGGTGACGGCTTGTGAAGTGAACTTGAAAAAGAGATTGAATGATAATGATGTAATATAATATCACTGCAAACAGTCCTTTCTTTTCCTATAGTTGACGAAGAAATTAAAAAAATTATACATAATCATTACTCTAATAAGATAAAGGATTTAAATGTTTTTTTCGAATGTAGATAATATAATTGATATTTCTATTATTTAATCATGATCAATTTAGTTCATTAAGATATTTTCAATAATATCTTGAATAATTAATTTTTTTCTTATTGCTTGAAATTTTTTTATTGAATTCATATAACCAATAAAAGTAATTGTTGAATTTATTAATGGATGTTGACGTGCTATTAAATACATCTGAATATTATTCAATCAATGAAAAATAATTATTTCATAATAAATTTACATAATCTTTTTCAAATGATTTAATAACTATTTTTTTAATGTGTTCTATTTTATTAGAAAACTTTCATCATCAATTTTATATCTTAATCGTAATAAATCAAGAAAGAAATTTTTATATAATTTGTTCACTGGTAATTAATATTGGTATAATAGATAGTATCTATTACAACTATGGAATGTAATTCTTGTTTTTGTATAAACATATCTAGCATAGTGTGGTATTTAGTGTAATTTTTCATGACATATCATTCTTGATCAATATGAATGCAAAAGTCTTGGTAAAATATGTTTTTGTGTCCAATGGACAGATAAGGTATGCAGAATCTACTGGAGCTTTTTGGTAGCACAGCACACAAACTGAAAAAATCCCACAGATGTTGGACATGTATACATTAGGATATATCAGAATTTCCCTGAAAGATCCGTTTTTTCAGCAGTATCACGGCAACTTAGAGATAGGTAGTTAAAAAAGTGGGTGAGAGCTGTAACAATTGTATATTTTAATATACTGAAAATTAGTACAAACGTTTCGAAGATATAGTTGTAATTCTAAACTATGTATGTTTGACTATTATAGTTTCGACGAAAGCGATGGCAATTTCAGATATTTGTCAAAGATCTCAATATAGAAAAATTTCTTGTTGTTATTCAATAAAAAAATCAATTATCTCATTACCACACAACATATAAATAGAAAAAAGCGACGTTTATAAATAAATACTATGTTGAGCAAAAAGCTCGCGGTCACTTGCAAACTTAAAAAAATGTTTGTAAGTGACCGTGAATGTTTTCCTCAACATAGTGCATCACTGTTTACAATTGCTCCACTCTTTCTGTATGATTATGTAGTTACTTCAAGTGAAATAAATTCATAAAATTTTACTGGATTTTTAATTTACTATTTTAATTGCTGTTTTAACGACTTGATGACTTTTTACAGTAAAATTCTCATCAATTAAAGAGATTCATTAGTACTATCTAATGATGAAAAAGTGACTAGTCAATCGCATGAAGTTAACAAGAAACCGATTTCTAGTGATCCCATGTAAAATTACTGGAAATCTTCAACTAACCTATCATACACAACTGTTATATGCAATTACCCCATGCAAAATAAGTGCAGATAAGTTCTAGAAGCAACTAGCAGAACTGCGATTGAACGAATTTTAGCAATTATTTCTCGATAATTTTGTAGAACTAACATTCTCCTAGATGCCTAAAAAAGAAGTGGAAAAAATCCCAAAAAATGACCGCGAGTCATAAGAAGTATAAATGAAAAGAATGAATTTTTGTTTGCAATTATCTAACTTTACTCGTGTTGATTCTGTAACAAATATGTTTACTTTTATTGAGGAACAATCTCGTTCAATTCACTAATTATCGGCAATATTTGAAGCTATTGTCAAAACTCTCTATAGAACGTGACGTTCCCTGATTATTTCATCATCTTTGTTTGGTTTATTAATTGCCTTTAACATATTATTTGTGGGAATGATGGCAATACTAAAACACATTTTGATTTTTATACTTACTCTTTAATTTAATTTTCTGATTTTTACATATATTAATAACTGATCATCTAAATAATTTACTAATCGTTGATTTTTTACTAACGAATTATTTTACCAATCATATATTATATTTTCAAAAATCGGTTTTTATTTTCTTTTTTATTTGCTTAAAAAGATTCTACAACCGTGCTGGTCGTTTAGAGACAAATGAACATTAAAATAAACCGCAAGATATGTTCTAAGAGTGAGGGAACGGAAGAAAAAGAAAAGTAAAATGTGGAAGGTATATTGGATATGTTATGAAAAAGAAACAGAATGAAGATAGAAAATTAAAATAGATCGTGTGTGTTAGCATTAGTATAACAGGGCAAGAAAAAGAGAGCGATATTGTAGAGTACGGCCAAGTATTAACTGAGTAAGACCAGTAGATAATAAAACAAAACGAATAAAAAAAACAAAGAACGATCAGATCAAGAGTATCAAGTATGAGTAACAATGAGTGAAAAATGAATAAGACCAGTAAGCGGTATTAAAAACGAGTACCACGAAAATTTATTGCTGTTGATGAACTTAATTTTCTTTTTTCTGTTCCTCTTGTTTTCCTTGTTTGAGTTGCACTAAAAACAAAATTACATGAGTCGTATAATTCGAGTTCAAATATAAATGAAGTTTGCAAACAGCACCAATCTTCTGAAAGTCGGTTAATGTGAACAGAAATTTGATTAATATGTCGAGAATTGAAAGACACTAAACTCGTTACATTTATAGCAGATAAACTCACAACTCAGGCTTAATTGCATATGAACTTGAAATTCTATATAATTTACGAGGTTGAGAAAAATCTTTGTAAGAAAAATTATCGATACACACCATAAGTTACTTTGTATAGTATTCCATGGTAGATATTATTAAACGATACTCGATTTCCCACAAAACAACAGGTAAAATGAAATAAATTTTTGTTACACAAATTGTAATAACCGAGAATTCCACGAAAACGTAAACACATATGGGTATTTCTGTTATTGAGAGTACGAGTAGAAGCACACACAAGATTGTAACAAGCTGAGAATGGGGTAAAAACATGCAGAGGGCATCGTGCTAATAACGAAACATCTGGAGTTTCTAAAGAGCTCTCTTGACTGTGGATATGGCGATTAAATAGGGTATAACTATGAATGAAATACACTAGCTTGGTTTGAGTCCAATTTATTTCTAAGAAGAATTATGAAGTTTTTAAGTTATTAGCAAATATACGAATTTCACTACTGAATGAATTTCAGCTTCCTCAGACGAAAACAGACGTATTACTGTGAAAATTTTTACTATGAATATTCGAACCAGTTGTCCTGGTCATTTCAAAGTTTTAATTTAAAAGGGTAAGAATGTAAGCAGAAAGCGCAGTCTGAAAATTTTCTTTTTAACTTTCTAAGTCGATAACTTTTCTTATTTCGCTGTTTAATAAACTACTTGGTAGCTCGTTTTACATTCTTGTGCATGATTTTTTTCCAGATTCTCTCCTTTTTTTTCTTCTATGTTCACTGACGCATACAGCAGACTTACATGACGGCACAATATCAATTCGAATTAATAATTGAGAAAAGATATCTTTTCTATTTCATTAGTTACTAGAGTCCTAATGTGCTTTTATATTTTTTCATTTATATTCTTACTTAAAATAGGCAGCTACGCAAAAAATAATGTTAGAACGCTTTGATTCAAGATATTTCATACCTAATTCAAGATGACATCGTTGACTGACTCGTTCATAATCCCGTTTTTGTCTATCTTAATTTTGAATATTGTTGTTCGATTTCTCGTCTATCAGCATCACTAAGTTGGCGATTAAGTAGTTTGCTTTGTTGTTCTGCCATTTCGTTTTTCAAGCTAGCAATTAAATCATTGTTTCTTTCTGTCTAAAGGAAAGAAGTCAGTTTTTGATACGATATTTTTCTAGCATACTCCATCGCTTCGAACTTGTTCAATATCACTGCTGATGCTGGACATTTTTTCTAAAAAGAAAAATTTTATAAAAGAGGTAAATTATAACTAAGAATTGTTAAATGAGCGAACAATTAATAATCAGATGAAACAATCAAATAAACAAAAAAGAGACTTATCACAAAAAAATTTATTAAATAATTCGATTACATCGGTGAGTCAATTATCTATATCTCAAAAGAGAACATCCAAAGAAAATAAAGAATCTAACAAGCAAAATAATATTATCTAATACAAATAGTCCTAGTCAACCGAATCATGATGATTTGGTTTTGTATAGGTCATCAAAATATTGAAAAATGCCAAGAAAATTACTTTTACATTCATTACATATTCAATTAAATTATACATTAAAAAATAAAAAAGAACAAGGTTTTATATTGTCACGATTGCGAATAGTTGTTCAACAATTTTGTCTTAATCGAATTCTTCATTTATATCAAACTTACTTTGATCAAGATTACAAATTTCAAATTTAGCCTGTAAATATCACAAATATCATCGTTAGTTATTTATGTTTAAAGGTTGCATTATTTTGAAGGATGATTTTATGCTAATCATCTGCCAATAATAAGAAACACCTTCAATTCAAACGTGGCGAATAGGGCATTTATTTCTGCCAAGAAAAAACAAAAATATATCACAAAAGAAATAAACATTAAATATAAAAGTCTTGTCAAATGTTTGGGCACTCAAACCGCCACAAGAAGCTCGAACATACATATGAGAGCTTCGTGCCCAAAAAATAAGTCAAACAGACACCAGCAAAATTTTATCATGAGCTTGTTGAATAACCTCATTACTGACACGAATATAACGTAAATAAGACAACGACGACCAACGTCCAAGCACCTGAATTAAATGATCGGTAACACCTGCAGCTGCGGCTGATGTAGCTGCACCTACTCGCATACTATGACCACTGTAACCAGAAGGTGGCACCCCCACTCGCAACAATAAATGTCTTAAATTGCTGATAAAAGCTCTTCGCGTCAGTGGTTGACCGTTAGGTAATAAGAAATAAGGAGAATCATCGTGTTGGTCGCTTCGGATACGATTAAAATTGGTCAAAGCATGAACTGCACATCCAATAGTGTTGGTCTTGAATAGACGAACATCAATTCCTTTCTTTTCGACATCAACTTTTGACGTTTTAAGATGAATAACAACTTTGAAGGTTTCGAATTTAACATCAGAGTAAGTAACATGTAAATGAGGAATAAACTTATCTGGAAATAATTCACCAGATCGAAAGAAACCCCAAAAAGCCGTTGTAAGTGCTGCTTGCATGAGAACATCAACATATGGATTAAACACACCGGCCTGTAATGTAACAACTAACTGAAGTAACAAATCTAAAGTAATGGGCTTGCATTGCTTTGTAGGTCTTCCACATAAACGACGTGAACCTCGAAGAGCCATCGCTAGTTGAGGTATATAAGCGTCATTGCTATCTAGGAATGGATCTGGGAAACCGGCTTGTAAACGATAAAAACGAATAGCAGGTAAGTAACATCTGATTGTGCTGTATTGAATTTTTTGAATACCATGACAAAAAGCTATGAAACGAAGGAGAAGACGAGGGGGTAAAGGATTACTTTGTAAGTTAAAACCTGACATGACTGCAAATCTAATAAATAGTTTATAACCAGAAGAGTAAGAAGATTTTGAAGATGTAGCAATTGTATTATCAAGCAAATGAATTACAATATCATCGATTCGATCGATGGGAAAGTTAAGTCTTTCATGGTGGGAATAATTCTTGGTTGTGCATCGGCGAGTGGCATGAGTTTGTGAAAACGCACCATCTGTAAACAAGAAAGAGCGTCAGCAGCAGCATTCGCAGTTGTAGAAATATAAACTGCTCGTAATAAAAACTGATGTTGCATAGCAAGTAAAGTTAACTTGCGAGAAAAAGCCATGATAAGGGAGCTTTTTGATCTACCCTTATTAACAATATTAACTGTAGCTTGATTGTCACAAAATAAACAAATTCGTTTTCGTTCCCAGCGAGAACCCCAAAGAAAGGCAGCAATAACAATAGGAATAATCTCGAAAAGAGCAGTAGAAGCTTCTGCTGCCGAAAGATGAAGTATTTGCTCCGACCACCTATGAGCAAACCACTCATTACCGAAAACTGCACCACAACCGATGGTAGTACTGGCATCGGTGAAACAAGACATATCAGTACTGGTAGTTATTTTAGGATCCAAAAAGAAAAATACTCCATTCCAGTCATTAAGATATCGATACCACATCTCCAGCTCTAACTGAGCCTGTCTGTTGATGGTAATATGGGATTCTAATGACTGGACATGAGTGGTTAAGCGAAATAAATAATGAACAAAAGTCCTGCCAGGAATATGACGACTCGAGATGCAAATGACATATGACCTAAAATACTAAGTAAATCTCGTTTTTTACATTTGCGTCGATTCAATAATGTTTTAATCATTTGAACGATGCGTGAGACCTTCTCTTGAGGTAATCGAGCTTCCATTCTTGTTGAGTCAAGAATAATTCTCAAATATTCAATTTCTTGCACTGGCCCAATCGTCTTCTTAAGTGATAAGGGCACCTTAACTTTGTTAAAAAGAAAACTAATCAGAGCACGTGTTCGTAATCCACCATCTTCAGCATGGTCTACGACAAAGAAGTCATCAAGTAAATGTAACATTTTAGTAATTCCATAATTATGTTCAGCTATCCAAACAAGAGCTTCACTTAGCATGTTGAACAATTTAGGTGAGCTACGAGATCCAAAGGGGAGTCGAACAAAGAAATAATAATAGTCATTCCATTTAATACCATAGAAGGGCCAAAGAGAAGGTTTAATAGGAAGCAATTTAAATGCATCTTGAATATCCGCCTTATTCATCCATGCACCTGGTCCTAATTCCTGGATACGTTGAATCGCATCATCGATTGTAACATAAGAGAGAGTATAAGATTCTTTATCAATTAAGGAATTAATGCTGGGATGTTCAGAATTATTATGAGGAGCAGATAAATCAACAATTAATCTTTTCTTCTTTGAATATTTCGATTCGAGCACTCCAATAGGATTAATTCAATAATTATCAAATGGTGGCGAATGAAATGGGTCAATAACAAACCCTTTCTTGAGCTCTTCTTCAACTAGCAGAGAAACGGTTTTGGGATCGTGACGAGCGGAACGTAGATTGGGACATTCAAATGATTTGTCGGGTAAGTTAGAAGGACCAGTATCAAATCCTTCCCGCAGACCCAGTAATAAGAACTAAGTGAATTCTTTATTCGGATGATCAGTAAGCTCGGTCTCCAATTGATCAACATCAATCGGCGTAGATGCTGTAAGTTGGAACTTTATAGAAAAGCTGTCAGCTAAAATAAAAAATTTATAAACGAAAGAATCGTAGCCTCTTTCATTAGGAGCAACTAATTTAGTTGTTAAGTTTTTATTCGATAATTTTCTTAAATTAAGATAAACATCAATTATTGAAAACAAGAGTAGAAATGTCATTGTTCATTAATTTTTTTGATTACATAATTTTTTTGGATGTGAACCTCAACAGCGAGAACATAAGTGAACAAAACGACAGTCCGGCTGAATACATTTGCCAAATCCGGCTCCATTGTAAAATTTACAAATGGGCCGGGAAGCAGATTTAAGATCATCATTACCTAATGGTCGACGAAAAGAAAAAGATGGAGATGAAGAAGCTGAATCTGCTCCTTTACCATTATGATGCAATAACAGTTTTTCAATGAGATCATTTCGATCAAGTATTTTTTTACAAAAAGAAGTAGTATGATCTGGACTTCGACATAACTCACAAACAACCGGACGTAAACCAGAAAAAACATTAAAATAAATATCATAATCTCGTTTGGACCAATCAACTAAAACATTGCGAGTATGTAACATAGTTTCAGCTTTCTGAGCAAATAGTCGGTGATAATCATAAAAATAGAAATGACCAAAACGAGAAGCTAAGCGTATAATATCAGACATATACGCTGAGAATTCTCGGCGACGTTGCGGAAAAACTTCACAAAGAATATTAACATAACGATTAAAAACTAAGATAAATTCCATAATAGTAAGACTTTTATCTAAACGTGGATCGGTCTTTGACTTAATATAAATACTTTTATCTTCTTCATCATCATCATCTTTATTATATTTTTTGTTATCCCGAGGCATTAAAAGTCGAACCATGTTAACATTACAACCTTCAATAATAGCTTTTCGCAAAGCTTTAGGTACTGATTCGATATCACTATCGCCACGCCCAGCTAAACCATCACTGCTCAAGGTTAAATTTTCTTCAGCCATTGGAGACGAAAACAAGGAGAAAGTCTTACCGGATTTGTTGGTGACTTTTTGAATTGGTTGAATATATGTATAACTATCATTTTTATCTTCATCATCACCTGTATCATATTGCACCTTACCACCAGCAGTTCGTACTGCACTTGCAACTACATTATAAGGACCATCTTTTCTATCACCTGCTATTACATCAATCAGCATGTCATCCAGCTGATGAGCTTCACCTTCAGATGTTGTTGAAGAATGATGCATATGATTTTGATTCTTGTCAACATTTGCATTAATATTTGATTCATATAACGATCTTAAAATATCAATGGTCATTGTTGCTGGTACTAAGATACCCATTTCAGCTAATGAATTGACCAGTTGTTGACGCGTCATGTGTCGAAAGAAAAAATCTTTTGTTGTTGAATTAATGGTTGTATTTGTTTTCTTTTTTGTCATAAGTTGCTTTGCTGGTAAACGTGTCACTGTTGCCTTAGATGATTGTTGGTGTTTTGAACGTGGCATGATGTGAAATGTTGTTGTTGTAATCTGATAACTTGAATACTTGTCGACTTCACAAGCGGCGATAAGTAGACAAGAATAATTAGATGCAAACGAAGCTTGTTAGAGTTAGCGAAAGAGTTAGAATAAATAAAATTTAACTTAACAACAATCATAAATAAATTGTACAAGCGCGTCTTCTTTCTCTATTTCTCTATGCAAAAAAAAAATAGTGAATGTCGAGCCAGCATGAATAATCTTTAATGTATCGATTCCTCTCCATTAAAGTGTAATTATAAAGATTATTTAATATTCTTACGAAAGAAAATTTATCAATATACAGTAGAGTTAAATACACAATTATCTTCTTGTTCATGGACATTACCTATATTAAAAATAATTGATAAGAGATTTAAGGAATTTGTTCATTTACATCATATTGATTTGTTAAGTGCCGAGCAAGTAGAAACAAGAAATGCGATTTTATATATGTTCTATTCCTTTATTTTCTAGTTTGAAAAAATCAATCATTTGACGACTATTCATAAAAAACAATTGAAGGTGTTCGAAGGTTTGATTATGTTCTCACAACGAATTCTATGTCATAAATTACCCAAATCATTCGATTCTATTGAAGTTAATCATATCCAGGAACAATCGAAAAATAAACGTGACAAAATTGTAGTAGAATTAAAACGTCAAATGCTTAAAAAAAAATTGGAAGAATATGAAATAAAAATTCAATACTATGAACATTCATATTAACAAGATTTAACTTCATTTCAATCACAAATTTTAAATTCAACTTCTTTTTCTCAGAAGAAACAAACAGATACATTGATGTATTGTCTGATATTATATTTAAATCATTATACAAATAGGTTTATACGTCAAATTTGCTATATAGAATCTTGTGTTCATGTCAAATTAATGCATCAGTAAGACAACTATTAATGACAGAATAGAAAAGAATTTAAATTGTCCTGGATTAATAATAGTCGTTACTTAGACCGTTGACCGTCAATGACAGGATGAAAAAGAAACAAAAAAGTGTAAATAGCATTCATCTTCATTCATTTACAAAATATACTGGTTTACGTCATATGTCGAACGAAATCATCAGTGACTATTTATAAATCTTTATAATTATTTAACATCAATAAAATTAGATCTGATCTTCATGTGTAGCTTATCCTATCCAACTTTTTTTTCTACGTTGAAATCATTAATATATTATATAATCTTATTGTTTTACAGAAGATTGTTATATCTTTACAATCTAACAAACTTCTTTCGATCTGCATCGCAGTAAATACGTAAAAGTACAAGTCGAATAAATATTTATTCTTGCTGAAACGCTAATATATTTGTCATAATATTCAAAAATAAATTTTATATTATTGTTTTAATGAGAAAAAAAAGAATTTGTAAGATTTAATACGAAAGATATTGTTGATTTCTTGGCAATTGATATTTATTTTATCATTCACACTAATTACACCAAAAAGTGTAGCTTTAGCACGACATATATATGTTACGGACAAAATTAGAATCGAATAAATGTAAAATGATCAATCTGAAGATTTTCAGATTTTGAACAAGAAAAAAAGATTTTCATTTTTCAAAACCTTTTTTTTTATTTTCAATTTCAACAAACAAATTTAAGTTACAATTTTAAGTTTAATTACTCATATTTTTACAAGATCCTAGTTCAGAATGACATTTAGTCGAGCAAAATACTCCTGCCTTTTCACATGGACATTGTTTGGTAATACATTTTTGTTTAGAGTCGCATGTACGTCCGCTTGTTGAACTACGAACATAAAGCTTGCATGCTTCAATAATTGTAATATTTTGTAAATTATCTATGACAAGTCCTTTAAATTCTTCTGGATAGGCTCATTGTAAATCAACTAAATTTTCGACAGCAAATGTATTATCTAATATGCCATATTGGCAAACTAATTTGTATTGAACATCATTATCTTTTTCAATTTTTTCAATGATAAAACAGGGTAAATATTCAGGATTCGTGTTTGTTCTATCTGCCGAATGAATTGCGATTCCAACACAATCATTAACGTTGAATCTTTTTGTTAATTCTATAACGCTCTTTTGATATAGATTCATCTTTTTGATTGCAGTAGCTAAGTAATTACCTGTAGCAATTTTACGAATGAGATCGTGTCTAGTTTGTGAAAGTGAAGCATCAGCTAAATGATTGGAAGCAATATCATTAGATAAATTATCAACAACATTCACAGCGTCACATTCAATATCGTTTAGAGGCTTGAGTAATTCATTTTCTGAATTTGTTGCTGCACTATCAGTTGATTCAGAAACAGGCGTTGGTAAGTTTTCTTCATCACAAATTCCAGTTTGTTCAACAAATTTCCAAAATTCAAAATCAGAACGTGGTGGCTGTCCAAACATGATGTGATATCGAGATGTGTTGGTAACATCACATACTCTGGTATTTATCCCTTATACAATAGGTAACAACCCTTCCGACCAATGTGATGTATTGTTAGCGGATAACCATTTCCCAAGAGCATCGCATAAAACTCCATTTGCCCTTTCAACACAGCCTTGACTTTATGGATGGTGTGGACGACCTCGCACAAAAAGCAAATCTGGAAAAAGCTTTTTTAATTCAAATATAACGCTGGCAACAAATTCACGCCCATTCGCACTATGTAATAATCGAGGTGGTTCCATTACAAAAAAACAGATCGTATAATTTAATTGCAACTTCTTCAGTAGCCTTATTTTTTAAAGGAGATGCCCATGAAAATTTACTAAAGTGGTCAATACAATTCAAGATCTGATTGTGAACAACCTCTTCTGATACTCTGTCAGGTCTGGTTCTCATGTCAATCAAATCAATCTGCAATCTTGTCATTACTCCTAATGATATTATTAGTTTTGCAATAACATGTTGTTTTATTGGCCTTCTTGTCTGACGTGAAATGCATTGTTTCAGGAATATTTCAATGGCAAACCGTGGCATCCATGAATATTGATTTTTGAATTCAAAAATTGTTTTATTACGACTTCTATGCGAAACCGTAGCATGTGCTTCACTAATTAAATTGTAAAACGCTTCATAAATACAAATCGGCTTTTTAGACTTAATACAACATCGAATTTAATTCCCAGCAATTTTCATGAATATAAAATTCTGTTTTAGCCAATAAATAAATTTAGTTGAATACAACTCAGATGGCCTTTGCTTCGGTATTGATAAATATTTAAGTATATCATTATAAATATCTTGTTTTATGACACTTTTCTTTCGAAATTTTTCACTTAACGAATTAATATGTTTGTCTAATTCTTCATAGAATACCTTTTCAGTATTATTAATATGAATGTCGATTGTAGTAGGAGTAGAATTCGTCATTTTTTTTATGATGATCTAACGCGCACCGTTATATACAGGTAGACGAACGAAAAAATTAGTTGACTCGAGAATATTCTGATTATTACTCCTGTCATGTTCTTTAAACAGAGCAGACTAATTACGTGTCTGTTTTTTATATTTTGTTCTTTTTTCTAATTTGAACAACAATCAAATTTATGTTATATCACTTTAAATTTATTTAATTCTAATTTTGTCCAAATATATTCCAGTCAAAATTAGAATTCCAATTTTCCCCGGGCAAATTTAGAATTTGACCAGATTCCAGTTTTGCCCATAACATATATGTTGATTTAATTTAAATGGAAAATGACTGATTCATTGAATATTTATAAATCACTTAATTGATAAAAATGCATCTTATACTTATGTGTATAAATTATACAATACGGACGTCAATATGAAAGCAATTAAGCATATGAGAAACATATGGGCTATTTTCATTTTTTTTTCATTCATATATGATATATGAATGAAAATTAATGACGAACATGACCGATAAAGTCAACCGCTTTGTCAATAAATGATATCATATATAACAGATTGAAATTTATCATTTATTTCAATAAATTAAGTCTCTCAACAATAAGTTAGTTAGAAATGGATAAGATCCTTAAAAATTTTTTTCGTTTTCTTCACTTAAGTATTTTTCTTTCATATTCAACCTGTTATTGATTATTAATTAAATAACTCTTTTTGTTCCTAATGTAACAGTTATTTAACTGATAATCAATAACAAATTGAATATGAAAGAAAATTATTCAATTGAATAAAAAATACCCAAAATTTAAGCATTTACATATCTTTTTTTCGGAAATAAATATACTACTGAGACATTGGAACAGAAAGAGTAGTATATTTATTTCCACCCAAATGTTTTCCCAAGGATATGAGGGTGAGTCCTGTTCGTTTGTTCTAATTACTTTTCTTTCAGCGCTGTATTAATGTATGTTTTCTACATTAATTCAACCCAGAGAGATACTGCTCTTGTTGGACAAAGACAACAAAAAGATCTTTTATGTACCTACATTGTCTTACCGCTGTTGGCTTTTGTGCCTCCAACAATCAGAGTCTTTCAGGTCGCGCGCGCACACGTGAATATAAATATACATCAATTCATTTATTTCTTTTCAATTAAAGCAAAACACCAATTAAAAAATTTAATCATTACCTGAAAAAAAATTTTTTTCTCAGCATATTCCACGGATTTTCTGGCATTTTAATATTAAATCGTTGTACTCGATTGTTCCAATTATCAACAACATAGAGATTACCTTGTCGATCAAATGACAGTCCTATGGGCAGATTGAGTTGATTTGCCTGTGCTCCTTTATACTTTTCACCAATAATAACATTTCCTTGTTGTGCTCCTTTAGGCCAACATACAATTCGATGATTATTACTATCAGTTACACAAACAGTACCCATTTGATCAACTACAATTCCATAAGGATAGTACAATTGCGTCAAACTATTTCCATATCCTTGTCCACCAGCAACAACAATACCTTCTTTTGCACCTTCTATCCATTTCATCACACGATGATTATAAAAATCAGACACAAATATTGAATGTTCTCGATCGACGAATATGTAACAAGGGTAGTTGAGCTGATCAAGACGATTTCCTTTTCCATTTCCACCTGCTACTACTATCCCTTGGGATTCACCCATTTGATATCTTCTTACTTCATGTTTGTCAACATCAGTGACATAGAGAAATCCATTATCATCCATTGTCACACCCCAACAAGAGATATTCGAAATAATTATTTCTCCACTTGTTCCATTTTGACGAGGCCATCTAACTACTCTTCTATTCCCTCGATCACAAATAATAAGACTATCTCTCTCTTTATCCACGATCACATCTGTTGGTCTATCCAATTGATGAGTACCATTTCCTTGTTCATGTCCACCTGCCACTATTTGTCCATTTGTTTCAACCGATATCCATGCCACAATACGGTGATTTCCTTGATCAGCAACATAAATTGTTTGTTCATCATCCACATATAAACCATAAGGGCTTGAGAGTGTTGAATTTTGTCCTCTTACTGTTTGACCATCCTTGTTCCATGTGGCATTTGCAGGAATATCTATCAAACTGGCACGAAGTGGTACTAAAAGAAAGAGAAAACATGATGATCATCAAAATGAACCTTACATATTCTTTGAATTTGTGAGAAAAGAAAAACTTCTATAATATTGTTTTTCACTCGGTTTGATATGATAGAAAAGAATAGAGAAAATTCTCAACTCCTGTAAAGAAAAGTCTTGTTATAATATATTTTATTGATGTTCATATCAATGATTTCTCAAATATAAAGAAAGTGTACATTGAAGAGAAGCTTGTTCTTGATAGAAGTAGTTTAAAATCCTCGAAAGACATATATAGAACATAGTTCAACATCATATTTTAAAATAGTGATAGAAAAAACTACAGAGATTTTTTCTTCTGTAGTGATCTTTTCTTTCTTTTCATATCTATTGTTTTGTTGAAATCGAGATAAAAAATATTTATACCTCACTCACAAGATAGTATGTTTCTTGAAGTTTTATTTCATATAATTTTGAACAGTGTTCTATCGAGTGGGTTGATCAGCGGACGCAAAAATATTGTCTGTCTTACTTTCATTCTCATTATTAATAATATTCATCTTGTCTGTTTCAAGTAATAGCCCTAAGAAAAATCTTTGATGTTTCAGCGCAAGATTCTTGAAAGAGATGATCAGGGTCCTCTCAGGATTTCAAAATTGGAAAAATGAAGGCTTTTTGTTCTCATATTTTAGAATGTGATTAGAATTCCTCAAAGATTTTATTCAGTATCAAAGCAGGATCTTTGTAGAATTGAACTAGGTTTTCTTCAGAATGGCATTAGGTTCTTAGCAGGATCTCCAAATGAAATATCAGAGAAACGAACATATAGAGTATTGATTTCTAGACCTACAGTTTACATATCGATCAGTTAACTCAAGCTGAATGTGTCTTATTATACTATGCAGAGGCGAGAAAGTACGGTTTTTTTCGAGTACGAGTACAGATGCATACAGGCGCGAATACAAATTTTGCTGACGGTTGCAGAAAAAATATGCCCCATTTATGTTAATAGCAGAGTATTGAAATAATTAACAATCAAAACGTTTTTTAACTACCTTTTATTGTCAAATTTCAAGAAGAAAAATTATACCAGAATTGATTATATTTGAAGAAAGTAAACAAACCTTTCCCTAGTCTCAATCTTGAGTGTTCCTTGAGAAATCCTGTCAGGTTTTTCCAGAATCCTGATCTTACAGGATCTTGCCAAGTTTAAATAAGGAGCCCATTGCAATTCCTTGTGTTTTCTTTATTACAAGATGGGATCAAGTTTAAGTCAGGATCTTGTGTTAGATTCTGGTATTTTCCTTTCAACAAGATATATCGGTATGTCTAATTATTGTCGAAAGTAAAAATATAGAAAGGAGAAATGTGGAAAGAAAAAATGTCGAAAAGTCCGAAGATGATAGAGAAAAGTTGGTATTAGTGTTACTGTTGTCAGAAACATACATATCAAACTTGAAACTTGCATTCAATTATTGGATATTTGAAAGTTGAAAAATCGAATTTCAACTATTTAAGTATTCAAATATTGAGACGAAAGAAGAGAGACCTGAGTGAGGATGAAGGGTAGAGCAACATGAAGGGGAGGCAAGAGTGAGAGTGAGGAGGAAAGACCACAGTGAGGGTGAGACCACACTGAAGCGGAGGGATGGACCAGGATGAGGGGGAAACCAGAGTGAGAGAGAAGACACTAGGGTGACGAAGAGAAACCAGAGTGAGGGCAAGAGAAAAGCGATGTGGGGACAGACCAAAGTGAGGAGAACAATTGGGAACTTGAATACTTAAGTTTAGTTTTCAAGTTTGACATCACTGATTGTATTTCGAACATTCTTACAATATCAAGTCTACTAAGATTTTACCTTACACTAGCTTGGAACTTTTCGACATTTTTTCTTTTGACATTTTTACTTTCTATATTACTCAGTACATTCGACATATAAACAAGACTAATTTTGATGGTTAAACGGTACAATAGATACAAGAATCGCTCAACCACATATATATATGTATATATAGAATGCAAAATCATTTATTAAGTTGGTTCATTCGATTCACTTACGAGAGAACATGTTTAGGTGTTCAAGCCGTTTAGATTCTATATTTTGGCGATAAATAAACTTCGATGAGATACAAAAATACCCTCAAGAATTTGTGCCATCGCGCCTTTATTCTCAGGATATCGAGTTTTCAAGATATACATGAGAAGAGAAAATGAGATGAAAAACGATTGTTTTTAGAATACAATAGAGTATTAGGGTGAAGTATTTTGTAAATCTCCTGCAATATGTTCTGAATTAAACGTTAGGTCACACCTTATTAGTTACACGTCTACTCGTTGTTCATCAGCCTATAGAGTACTCAAAATTCTTCACTTTATATTTGATATGATTATGAACCATAAAAGTCCTCACGAAAGAAAATAAATGTTACTGATAAGATGCGATCGAACTCTTAGTTTAAAACATGTTGCAGATCTCTTTATATAGGTATTATTTATTGTCTTGATGATAAATCTCGAGTTTTTAGGAAAGATCTATTTTTTTATCATTTAGAAACTCAAATAATTGAAATAAACACTTTTACAATGATTAGATAACAAAATATACATTGGGTTTGTTCACACAAGATAAAGTTTGAAAGTTGTTTATTGAAAGATGATCTTCTATCTAAAACAAATCATCTAAATTCTCTAATTGTGCATGAATATGATTTTTCTAAAGCTCAAAGGCTGAATCAAGATTGAAAATACAACAAGGCATTTGTTCCTAATAGAGTTTAGTTGTTTTTTTTATGTTGGAGAAAT